>JAYKAV010000778.1:795386-805916 GCA_035582835.1 Phoebastria nigripes
TCCATTCTAGACAGTTGACACACCCAGAGTGACCCCTGTGGGGAAAAAAAAAAAAAAAAAAAAAAAGGGAAGATGGTATTACACAAACTTCAGACTTATCAAACAGAGCTGTTCTAAGACAAGGACACAGCGAGCTCCCCACACATAACAACTTGTTCCAATACAAGCAGGTTTTTTTATTCCAACCCTGCAAAAAACCACCCACATGGCAGATAAGCACCTCCAGAAAAGACAGACGTGCTATAGCAGTTGGGGTAGAAAAGGCAAAATGAAACAAATAAAAAAAAAAATGTAGCGATGAATAAAATGGCAGTTTAGTCTCAGAGGCTACAGATGAAATCCTGCTGTACACATGGAAAGGTGACTTTGCTTCAAAAGCTCTTGGCTAGGCTGACAAATTACATGTACAGGTTTCTCTGGGAACGCAGGGAAAACGCACTTTCGATAACTCTTTTAGAAGCACCTTGCTGCTGGGTGACTATATCATACATCTTCACCCAAATTAACTAACGACTGTACCAGGAAAGACTAAGAGAGCATTGAGTAGCATTTGATATGGGAGATGTGATTGAAAAGGAGGACAAAAGAATCCTTTCCTCCCCCAAACCAAGACAATCTTAAGATCTTTTTAAGCTGTGTCAGACTGCAATACAACAACTTGTTTTTTAGGCAACACATCACACTCTTCAGCATTAGAGCTGAATATCTTGAACAGTTGACAGTTGCCTTCTTCAGGCACCGCTGTTAGGATTAGCTGATACACACCGGTTAAAGGCTCCCTTGTAGGTGCATTAGGTAATGCAGAAAGCTCACACAAGATCTCACTGAGCTATTCCTGGCTCTAATGCAGTTTAGGGGACTAAGTAATCAGTATCTATCCTGTACAAGAAAGAGAATGCCACAGGCTGCCCTTTCTGCAGTAAGTTGTACAACAAGTAGCTCAGTTTGCTCTTTGAACACTGCCCACTTACCTGCAATTCTGCTTCTAGGCCCAGGCGTCGAATGAATGGATCGGTGACATGATAGTGTCGTTCAAAGCCCAGCACACCCCTCTCCTGCATGAAGCAAGAAGCGCCACACTGACTACAGCAAACAAAACATTCCTTTTTCCCTTTAAGAGAAGATTCAAGAACTTTAAAAATCAAGCAGGGACCTTGCCAGGTATTGGGGTGTCCATAGCATCAGGTACCTGTCCTGTAGTAGGGAGACACTGTTTGCATCATCTCCAGATAGGCGGTTTGTAATCCTTGCCCCTGAATTGGTTTAAAATGATGTTTATCTAATTGCCAGGCTCCAGCTGGGTAGTCAAGACAAGGTTTGAGAGGCCCACACTAAGACAGAATAAGTTGCCTACTTTGGGCCAGAAACGGAAGATACAAAAGAGCTTGGGAATGCCTGTCATTATCCCTTGGCAAGGATTTCCAAAGCAACTCACTCCTGAGGACTGCAGTTCTAGACCACAGCTGCTCAGAAGTCTGCCATTACACAGAATTGGTTGGACTCGATGATCTTATAGGTCTTTTTCAACCTAAATGATTCTATGATTCTATGAATCTGTCCTGAAGCACCACCACCAAGGGGCAAATTATTGGGGAATGTAACTGGACAGCATCCTTTAGAGATGGCTTATTTCATCAGAAATGGAGTAGGAGCATGTAGCTGCAGTACCACAGCACAGCCTGTTCTACAGGGAAGAGAACAGCTGCCACAGAACTGCGTCAGTACAAATGAAGGTGAAGAAAAGCAGGACAGTTGTTTCCCCTGTGATCTCACAGGGTTCACAGATGCATTAGCAGATGGCTTCAACGAAAGAAGGCCAACTGCAGAGGCAGGCATAAAGAAAAGGGAATGTAAGTCATATTTTGGATGGAACATCTAATGTCCGAGGAGATTCCTTCCTAGGACCTGATCCAGCCTTGGTCCCGTCACATGCCATGCTATAGGCAGGCAAAGACAACTTAAGCCTTCGTTATCACCAGTTATAGATGAGAACACTAACATCAACAATTATACTTACGGTACTAGGAACATGTTAGTAGTCACAGAGCAGACACAAAGAACTAGCGAACTACACTACAGCTCTGCAGCCCAATGTTAAGTAATGAACTCCACACAACAAAAGCTATTTGAAAACAAAATGGAGACAGATATAAGGGGATTGGAGGAAAAACAAAACAAAACAGGCTTTCTGTAGCAACTTTCATTCCAAACTTCAAACCCCTTGACCTATTTTTACAGATAGCATTCCCAAAACACTGCTGGGCCCAGCGCAAGGTGCTGCAGTTATAATTGCCTTGCTATTGCAACCTCAGTGGCTTTGCGGGGTCTATTGCTTTTCCTACAAGGAACTGTCAGACCTAGCAACCTTCCCAAGGTCACACATGAAAGTCTAACAGAGCAGACAGTGTGAAAAAGTCCCAGGCTAACGCTCGAACCACAGAACCATCCCTTCCTTGTTAGAGCAGCAAAATAAATCTTTGCACATGGATTAAATTACAAGCTTATAATACAAAGTTTGGTACCAAACTGCAAAGTGAAGTGAGCATTCAAGCTCCTAGTTCCTTATTCTAGCCACTAACAGACCACTTTCGTGAATGCTGATTACCAGCAAAGCTGCAAATCATTTAAGGCCTCTGAGTCCAAGTAATAATTGCCTATTGTGTCTGCTGTAGCTAGTCCTTTCACGTTAAGAGATATTTCACAAATGCAGCCATCAGATGACTGATCCGACCACCGTAGAAGTTTTTCCCTACACAAAGGAAGCAAACACACCATTCTTTAAAGAAAAAGAGACAGAAAGAGACCGAGACAGAGATCATTAACTTTACTACAGTCAGAAAATACCTTTGATGGCAAGATCACACGAAGAGAACACAAAAAGAAGCAGACAGAAAACTCATGAGGGAAGCTAGCTAAGGGTCCTTTATGGTGCCCAAACACAAGTAGCCAGATTTCTCTCTTCAATGTTGTACTCAAAAGGAACAGACCTGCTGATGTCAAACTAGCATAGTGTGCTCCTGCTAGGCAGAAGAATTGTATTCCTGTCATGCCATACTTCATCCTAGCTGTTCATTAAGGATAGTGATAGGTCCTATGTGTTTGTTCTCTTAAGCTTCTTATACAGCCTATCAGTACATAAGCAGCAGAGATCTTTTCAGAAGTAAAGGCAACAACATGAGTGTTTCCCAATCCAGTGTGAACACCGATTCTCCATCTGCTCTCCACTCAACACAAGCGAACACTTGGTTAACACATACCTTGATCTGTCTGTGGATGATGTCTCTGGTAATGTTTGCTTTTGCCATCTTCTTGCAATGGGGCAGACGAAAAGAAGCTATCGGAAGAGCTGCTGTGCATCCAAGCATGCCAACAGAGCAAAGATCCACACTAAGGGCATTTAATTACCTGCACGACAGAACAGGGAGGGAACAAAGGCAGGCACACAAATATATTAGGCCATTCATATACAATGTCAAGTACTTTTGTCAAAAAATAGCGGTGGCTAAGAACTGAAAAGTTTTGTGTAAAGGCTCCTTGAAGAAACTCAAGGATGGGAAGGAACAACTTAAGACTGAAGAACACCTGACTTAAGAGGCCATCCCCAGTTTGCAGAGAAATTCAAAACGAGCAGAACTCCCGGACTAAATCAGCCTAGAAAAGCCATGTTTCTATGCCAGCAAAGACCCTGCAAGTCCACGGTAGCATCCTGTTTCACAGCTTGCCTCCCACTGTTACATGTCCATCATGTCCAATTTCACATTTCCCAAACTCTACAACCAACAAGACTTATTATATTGTGAATAAACAAGGCATCGATATTTTTGGCCACCTCTTCTCTCTCATTCACTACATTTGATTATCAGCCAAAAAAAAATAACCAAAAGAGCGTAAGTGTTCCTTAGAAATCACAACAGCCAACCATCAGGTGACACTATTATCTGAACACTCAATTACATTAGCAATAGAAAAGGGGCGATCATTTAAAGTTGTTTTTCCAGGAGAAATTAGAGTTCTCCACACTCTTAAWGGAGTTCCATATTTAATGCGTTAACCTAAATAACTTAAACCCCATAAAATTAGCTACACTTGCTAGAAAACATTCAAATTGCAGAGTGAGTGTCACAACCCTGCTCCGGACAGGCTGCCTAGCAAAGGACCAGTCAGTCTCTGAGACATGATGTAATTCATCTCATTTACATACCACAGGCCCTATGCTGTCCCATTTCAATATTTCTACAGTTCTCTTAAAAAAAAAAAAAAAATTAAACACCCATTTTGTCCTATGTAACCCAATAGTTTTAAATTCTCTTTAAAAGCATTCACAAGCAGAACAAGCCACAATTTTCAAATGAGTCCTCTTTTGAATGAGGAAATGCTGATTCATTGAAACAAGAACATTTCACAGAAACGCAGCAACAAATAACTCCGCTGAGGTCAGGCAGAAGTTTTGACAAACCCTGCCTGATTCTCTACCGGTTCCTCTGTCAGGTTGCTGCAAAGTGAGGTCTTCCACCATTAGCAACTTCAGGGCTAYGCAGCCATACTGCACAGCAAAACCACGAGGCTCCTGCACCCCAGGATCCCCAAAGCCTTGGGCTTCAGCTTCAATTTGCTTTCAAAAAAACTGTTAGCGTGCATAGGCAGGCATTTCCCCATGGGTAGGGAGTACCAAGAATTCATGTTTCCCCATAGAAAGCAGAGTTCATCCAAAGTGGAAGTTCGGATTGCTTTCCTAACACAGCTGGCTCCTCTATGCAGCTCCACAGTGAACACAGAAATGTCATTAGATCTACAGATAGCAAGAAAAGCCATACAAAGAAACTGAAAATCAGATTTTCTTGCTGTGGGCTCCTGAGCAGGATTTTTAGGGTAGCCATAGGATCTCTCCAATACAACACACGGAGAAAAGGCACAGCTGTTTGTAGCTCTCTGAAGATGAACATCCCTACTGCAGAAGACAAGCAGCCCTCACGGTTGTATTCCAGTCCTATTTTATATGTATGATGAGAACAAAATTGATAAAATTCCCACAGCGAGAGCTCAGGCCTTGAACGCAAGGTGAGTCAGGACGATGGGAGGACTCTGCACGGCGAGCCTGCTCCCAGTCCATGCCCAGTGAGGGCAATGAGGCCATACTTTCACCAGGACCAATTCAAAGCCCAGATGTAAACATAGCAGCCCAAACTCACCACAGCCCAAGTCTAGTTTCTGCAGCAGACGTGTCCAGTAAGCCAACGTCCTCTGCCACACGTCTCGAGTTCACCGTGGCAGAAGCTCCTCCATCCCCAGATGTTGTAGCAATCAGCTGAGATTTTTTTTGGACCCCATCATCTGTTTTAGTGCATAAATTGGGGCTCCCCTAGAATCCACTGGCCAGCCTGCAACTGAGCTAGTGCGTATGTGTATGTCCATCATGTATTTATTTAATCCACATTCCTTTTACTCCAGAAGTAGCACCAGGAAAGCTAGCATGCATGCCCACGAAGACACCTCATGTTTTAAGCATCTTTAACCTCACTCACTCTCATGTTAAGTAATAGTTGCTTCACTCCCAGGCTTAATAGCAAGAGGCAGCACTATGACTGCGTTTGATCATCAATATTTCACAGTAATTCCTGTAGTAGGATGATTAAGCTATCAGATTTTGATACCTATCCTCTGGCTTTCCACATGAGCTTAGCATAGGTCTTGTTTTGCCTGTTCATGGAGATAGTGTTCATAAGGGGACAACCACTGCCCTTCTGAACAGCTCACAAGCATGGGAAGGAGAGGAAGCAGGCACCTGCAGCAAAGCGCCTTGGCACAAGGGCAGGTGGATCATGCTGACTCTGCAGCTCAGAGGTAAACATGGGAAACCAGGACAGACCCGTCGCTACTTGTGCCCAAGGCCAGCTCTAGATAAACGTGCCAGCTGGGCTAAATAAGCTAAATTGCTGGAGACATCCACGAGGACGTGGTTTCCAAACGCACTTTTCTGCTAAGTTCTGCAAGCGAGAGAAGAGGACTGCTAACTCAAAAAGCAGCTTCAAGTTTGGATAGACTAAACGCGCAGGGATGAATGGTATCTGTGATCTCTCTCCTCCAGTTTCTCCAGACACCCTTTCCAGCTAACAAGCCTCCACCTGCCCTTCTCCTAGCCTGGATCCCTGCAGACTGGCCTCCTCAAACAAACCCTCCAGGATACGCAAGCATTTTCTCCATCCATAGCTGCAACAGGGCAGAGAGACCCTCCATCGTTCTGCGATGCCTCAGCAGCTCACCCCTCAGGTGAGGGACTCTGGTACTCACTGTACAAAACCCAAGATCTTCTTACCTCTAAGATTATATCCCGAGGCTCCCCTCCTCCTCCTCCGTGTAGCCCTATTACACATACCAGCCACCCGACCTCACACAGCACTTTTCTGCAGGAACCTGTGACCAGTGACTGATGACAGTTAAACAACTTTTTCCAGAGAAGTGAATGATCCATGAACCCGAAGTACAYTGTAAAGAGGCATGAGGGACAATATTCCAGCAGATCTCAGCACCTCAGTCTTGTCTGCAGCTTTCCACTCTTCTTAGTGCTTCCCTACAACATTCCCAGACTCTGTCCGCAGTCCCCCCTCTCCAAGTGGCAGCCGGCTAACTCTTCTTCTTCCCTGCCAGGCAGGGACTGCTTGTCTTCCTCTTTAAGAGCAGTTTAGTTTTCTTTTGATTTTAGGACCCCAGAGAGGCCTAATACCATGCCAGAGCCAAGCAGGCACTCACCTCCCAACTGACAAATGCCCCACTGCTCTCTTAAGACCCCTGGAAGTATTTTCGTCAGATTTCCTACCTCTAGTCACAGCTAATTTCTAAACAGCTCCTTTTTATTCAACTCCTACCTAGCAAGAAATGGCACCAAATGACCTGGAGGACACACATGGAGAAATGCATGTTCATAGAAAGACACAGATCTCCCATACTCTACAGACATAAATAACCCATACCAAGAAGCCAGTTTACTGCTAAATAAGTTACTGCAAAACCACTAACACACTATAAATCCACTCTTTGACTGTATGAACAGGATGCTCAGAGGGAACGAACATCCAAACCCCCCAAAACCTACCACTCCTTAAGAGAGACTCAAATTCCCTTGCTCTTCAACAAAGTCTCCTCCGCCACAGCATTTTATACCTTCTGGAACTCTGAAACACACACTGGCCGGGGGAGCGCAGCAATATACAGGCGCTTGCTATTTCTGTGAGTGTTTTTAGGATTACAGATGTGTTGTGGAGCTTCCCAACTCTCTGGACAGGTCATTGTCAGCTGCGGTAACTCAGAGGAGTTCTCAACAGATCGTCATTCAGCAGGTCTCAACAAGAGATGAACACATCTTAACTTTGTTTCTTAAAAGATACAGGTCAAGAAAATCATCCATTAAATCAGCCCTTTGGTTGACAAAGCAGAATAAGCCAGAGTTTAAAACAAAACATCTGATGCAAAACTAACTTTAAACATACTAATACCAGCAGCCAAGGCTATGCTAGCAAATTGTTCAGTGTCTAGTATACCTGAGATGCTGATGCATGCTTTTTAGCATTTGACCATTAAAAAAAAAGGACAGGCTTGGAAAAAAACAGTCAAACGGGAATGCACGAGTCTAAGATGTCTCTTGCCTAGACAGGGCTTGGTTTGGCAACTGAATGTTGTAAAATGCTTAAAGGCCTCCCAGAGTATACGTATATGCTTGGCCGAGATGACTCTAAGAGCCTTCTTTGCTTTCACGATGCTATTTTTTGTTGCTCAACAGGTATTCAGCAGTAAGAAACCACAGCTGCAAGGCTTTGGCAACCTTAAGTTATTGTGGAATCACAGACAAAGAATTAAGAAGTCCCAAATTCTCATTCCAGGTCAAACTTTGTCCATTAGCCACAACTGGTCACAATCCAGACTCACAATCACCATGAATATGACACTTAACTGCTCGTGAACTAGGTAATACATGTAGAGCTCCTACTATGAAAGAAGCATTAAGTGCTCTTAACGCTAAAGACTATATTGCCCACACCATTGTACATGTAGATCAACAGTCTCCAATTATGTTAGAAACTGACCCTGGCATAAAGCATAAAATCCCCTAAGATTTGAAAGTCTCCTGGGAAAAAAAAAAAAAAAAAAGATAAAAATAATCAGAGAGGAATAAACTGCACCTCTGATTGTTTAGACATGTAAAGGCTTCCAATCATGAAGCCCCTTCAAGAGTCTGTCCATTTGTTACCATTAAAGGCATGTAAATTGGTATAGGATGTTCCTCTTCCAGCAAAACCTCTGTTTTTTTGTTTCAGTACAGAACTGTACAAGTTCTGTTCACTTTTAGCTATATTGTTTCCTAAACCATTCATGCAGTTCCCTGGCTTTTAACTAAACCTGCACAACCAACTCATGATGAAACGGGAGGATTAAGTCCCAGTGACAAGGAACAATTTAGGATAAATCTGCACTGTTGCTGCCAGTGATGACCCCACAAGCAGCTTCACTTTGGCTACACGTAAGAGATCATCATGACCTTTTTTGGTCATTTATTAGATGACGATGGAGCATGTTTCTCCATCAACCTTCAAGAGCATCTCTGCGCTCAATTCCAAGCAAGGACAACCTTCCCTCATCCCTCACTGTTCCAAACCTGCCTGGAATACCCCAGACAGGACTAAAAACCTGGGATCCAGTTAAAGCTGTCACCTCATCCACAGTAACAGCCCCTCCTCAAACTACACCCTGAAGCATAAAGAGGACCACCCCACCTGCAGTTAGCTGTCGTTCACTCATCGGACTCTTCTGCTCCTGCGATGCAAAGCTCCAGAGGCAGAAAAAGAACTTTCGCAACACTTGGCCTTTAAATCTGCAGTCAAAAATTAACAAGCCACAGATTTCTGCAGGCTGTGGGCTCAAAATCTGCTAGGCTGTATTTACAATGACAGTAACTTAAGAGCCTCTTAAGCTCCTGGAAAAGTATGCTTTCAAAGGGTGCTTCGAGGTATGGGGAGGAAGGGGAGTAACAAAATTCTCTGGCTTTCCCCAGCTGGCTCTTCTAATTTGCCTGAAACACTTGCTCTAAGTCTGGAAACAAAGCCTCGACATTGATAACACAAACAATTTAGTCATTTTAATATTGAGCGGTCTCAATGAAGCTAGGATTTGGGAGGTTGTTCCTTTGCTTGGATGTATTTTCCCCTCACAGAACCACCTACACACACACCCCTACCTCACCTACACACATAGCAACGCATTGACACAGAGAAGTGCCCTGCAGACATGGGCTTCAAAGTTCAAACCTGGGGACCACTGCCCTTCAGAAAAGCTCCATCAACACTAAGAAACTCCACAAAGCAGCAGGACTCATTCTTAAATTAGCAATCTTAAATAAGCAATCCAATTCCTAAGTGCTTGGATGCGCCCAAGTTTCTCAGTCTCCAAACTCAAGGTCATTGAAAAAAGCAGCACTCTGCACACTATAAGCCTTGCGGATACGCGACTCATCCCGAAGGAAGATTCCTATGACCCTTCCCTTAAGCATCTATAAATTACTTCACCCATCCAAATACCACCTGGGACCCAACTCAGGTTTCTTTAGCCTCACGACTTATTTTCCCTATCCTCTTTACCTTGACTTTCCAAAAGGTCATGGATCAAACTAAAATATATACATATAAATAGGTAGATTTTTTAACAAACCTAGAGAAACAAGAGGGAACGACCTGGTTAGCAGCAGACACCTCGTAAAAAGATTTTGCTACAGCTGAAGGAGTTGCCAGGAGCAGCAGTTGCTCCCCAGGACAGATGGCTCAGAACACGGAGCCAGCCAACAAGAGAGGAAGGCGTTGCTTACAACAGGGGYGGACAGGAGAGGAGGTAGGATCTGAGACCTGACAAACCCAGCACAAGAGGACAGTAGTGTCAGGAAAACTTTGATATGCCCAGAGATGCTGGCCCACACATCGGTTGTAGCTCAGGCAGCGGCCCTCTAAGCTGGCATCCTACCTCCACCCTTCATCTTCCAGCTGACACGGCCATCCACAGGAAGAAAGGGAAGATGCAAGACAACACCTCAGCCCAGCACAAGTAACAGCCTGATGCCAAGACCCACATGGCCCAGTAGCTCCAGGAAGGAGTTTAGCCAGCAGACGCTGGCAGAGGAAGAAAGGCTGATCTCCTCTCCAAGGAAAGGGGCTGAAGAACACCCACTGGGGCAGGGGAAAGTTTCACGTGAAGGCTTTAGCGAGGGAAAGGTGAGCAGGGGAGGGACAGGGCAGAGTCAGCCCTTAGGAAAGGGGAGAAGAAAGTGAGGACAGGGCAGTGCCAGCTGTGGGAGGGGGGAAAGAGAAGTCAAAAAGCAGGGGCTGAACCTCGCAGGGGGGTAGGTACCAGCCAGACTACACAGGTATCAACAGGGCTGGGGGGAAAGATGTGCTTGGTTAGAGGGGGAGGGCCGGCAGAAGGGATGGGGAAAATGGGGGATGAGGGGCTGGATAAAGGAGGGCTTCTTAAGAGGGATGGGGTCAGGCTCCT
>JAYKAV010000778.1:812428-875362 GCA_035582835.1 Phoebastria nigripes
CCGCGGCCCTGCGCGCCCTACCCTGGGCCCTGCTGCTGCTGGGGCCGCTGCTGCCCAGCCAGGGCTTGCAGGCCAACCCCATGCTGACCTCCGAGCCGGCCCAGCTGCCGGCGGGCGAGATCGGGGGCTTCACCCCCGCGCCGCCCGCCTCCGCCCAGGAGATCCATCCGCTGAACAAGCAGCCGGCCAACGGATCGGGCGAGGGGCACGCCAAGCCCCGCAAAGCCTTCCCCGTCCTGGGCATCGACTACACCCACGTCCGCATCCCCTTCGAGATCTCCCTCTGGATCCTGTTGGCCTGTCTCATGAAGCTGGGTAGGTTGGTGGTGTCGCGGCGGGATCCCGGGGGAAGGGCACTGGGGAGGGACCCCCCGGCACCCTGGGGAGGGACCCCCGGCTTCATGGGGCAGACCCCCTGAGCATCCCAAGGAGGGATGCCCTGAGCATCCCAGGGTGGGAACCCCCCAGCTGAATGGGACGGGCACCCCCGCGCATCCCCAGGAGGGACCCCCTGAGCACCCCAAGGATGGACCCCCTGGAGCATCCCCGGGTGGGACCCCCCAAGCAAACCAGGGCAAATTCCCCTGCACGTCCTGTGCAAACCCCCCAGGCAGCCTGGGGCAGGGGTGGGCACCGCTCTCCCCACGACCTTGGGTCTCTGCCGTAGGCCCGGCAGGCAGGGCAGCAGCACCCCAGCCCCTTTCCTGAGCACGGGCTTGCTCATCTCGCTGTCCAGGAGCAGGGCTGAAGATGCTCCCCGACCCCTGACCATCCCCTGTTTGCACCAGGTTTGCTGTCCTCCCTTTGGCACTCAGGCGGCAGCAGGGAGGAAGCATCTGGTTTGTTTCTTTGCTTCCTTTCTCAACCACAGATGCCTTTTATAACCTTGGAGAAGTCACTTAAAAAATCTCCCAGTGCTTCAGCCTCCCCTTCCTCCCTCTCCGCAGCAAACCAGGGTGGGCAGCTGCCTCTGCTGCAAAGCGTCCGGAGGATTCCTGCATTAAAAATAATGAGCACCAGGGGCCACAGGGCTGGGAAAAGTCACCCGCTACGATGACCCGCTCTGGGAAAGCATCAGTCTGTCAGGGCGGGGGTTGTTGACAAAGTGTTTTCCAAACTTCTGCAGCTGGATCAATACCAACCGAATTACCCCAAAGCGTGTGACGTGATGTAACTGCTCTGCGCCCGCCGGCACCGGCGTGCCGGACCCAGCCTCCGGCAGTGCTGAGGTCAAGCTGGCCCTGGTCCCGTCGGTGGTGATAAAGCCAAGAGGGCAGGTGAAATGTTTGCCTGTTCCTGCCTTAGAGCGGGTGATGGGAGGGAGGGGAGCTCTGCGTTTCCTTCGTTTTGCTCCTCAATTACCATCAGCGATTTAATAACGCTAACGGCAGCGCTCCTTATGGAGCACTCCAGCTTGCCCATTGAAATCTTGCTTTGGGAGCTTTTTTGAGCTGGTGCCTGCTGGAAACTGTGCCCTGGCCTGGCCTGGGGTGGTCCGAGAGACTCCCAGGAGCTCACATACTCCCTGCCCAGCTTTTCCTAGAAATACCTCATCCCCTTCCCAGCCTGTGTAAGTGTGCATAGGCAGGTAAAGCCCCATTTTCACAATCCCTCCTGGGTGTATTATTTACATGTAGGCGCAGGAGTACAAACGCTTCGGACCCGGAGGCTTCCTGCCTGGCTGGGAGACGAGCAGTCGGGACAGAGTGGAACCAGGTGGGATCTGTGGGGTTTATCCCTTCCTGGCTTTGCCCAAAATGATTTAAGGCACGTTTAACTAGAAGGTGCCTCACCATAGGCAACGCAGCCGTGAAATCTCCTTTCCCAGGGCTCACCCAGCGCATGTTAAGCGACCTCTGCTAGCTGTTCGGGGCTATTGCACTGCGTTTTCAGTTCTCCTGCCTCGGAGAGCAAAGAGTGATGAAATCAGAAGTATCTGTGCGGAAGCTGGTGGAGAAAGGAGGGGCTAACGGCGCTGGCCTGCGGCCCTGCTCAGGGCGTGCTTTGAGAAACCGCCACTGGAAAGCACCAGAATGGGCAGCGGAAAGCAGCTCCTCGGGGACGTATGTGGTGGGGGGCACAGGGGCATCGCTGCCCACCGGCCACCCCCCTCCCACGGGCACCTTCCGTCATCGGCGCTGCGCCGGGTCGCTGCGTGAAGCTGTTTCTGTCGCCCTTGCCTGAAGTTAGGGCTCATTTGTGCTGCAGGAAAAGTTATTTCTGGCGGTGAGCTGAGCCCCGTTGGTTCTTACGTGTTAGAAGTATTATGCAAGACTGCGTGTTTAAGGGGTATATTTTAGGAGGAGCTGCCTTGCAAGTTTGGCAAGGGTCCTCTGGAGATGGCAGGTGCTCTGCAGAGCTCCAGGGATGCTGATTATGCCAAAATCCATACCTTAGGTTACGTACACCTCTAACAGGGGCTTCGACAGCAGAGCAGTCCTGGGGCATCCTTTTCCTTGGCCTCCTCTCCAGGGTTTCGAAGGGGATAGCGTTGCTTGTTCACGTTGTCTTGGCATGTAGTTCCCAAGTTGCTGGTACAGCTGAATATTCAGGCTCCCTCCACTTGTGACCTGCAAAAATGTCTCACTGCTCAGTGTCTAAATACTGGCCCCATCGATCCCGCCCTGGATCAGAGGATGTTGTTCAGGAGCAGCAAAATATGCTTTTTTTCACCCAGGGATAGCTCTTACACAACCGGGCGCTGCTACACGCCTGTGCAGTACAACCTGTGATGGCAGGATGAGGCACACACATCTCCAGGCTCCCTAAACCGGACAGGGTTTGGAGCATCCAGTTTCCATGTAGAGGGGAAGGGGGATGATGAGCAGAACAGGAATTTGCGGTGCTTCCTCTCTCTCCCCTGTCCTGTTAGTGTGCATTTATTGATGCATTGGGGTAACCCTGCAAAACCCTGAGGTGCAGGGGACAAACATCTTTTCTCCAAGAGGGGGAATTCGTGCAGCGTGGGCTGTGCATGACAGCTTGGCACCTCCTGACTTCCCTTCCCCAGCTTCTCCTCCAGCTCCGGGTGACCCTTTGCTGGGTTAGGGCTGGTGATTGAGCCACGTGTTGCTGCAAAACTGAGAGTCTTCAACCCTATGAATGATTTCTGGGTGTCATCCACTGGCGTAGTGCAGGGTGACCATGTAGAGGAGCTCAGAAGTGCTTACAGGGCTCTACTCCGGGCCAGGAGATGCAACCTGACCCTTGTCCTGCTGCTCAGTTTCCCCTCATCGCTCTTGATGCTTCAGACAGCTATTCAGACTTAAATGTGTCCCAGGGTTGTCCCTTCCAGGTGATTTATCCTCTCTCCAGCAGCTCTAACTGTGAGTTTGTTTGGGGAATCAAAGGTATGAGGTGAGCCCTTCCCCTCTTGATGCAGTTTTTGTAGAATGACTCAAAGGAGGTTGGTTCCTGGAGGATTCACCACCTGACAGGGGCTAGCTTTCTGGGACAGAGGGACTTGTCACCCCAGCGTGTCCTGCAGGCATGGGCTGTTTCTGCTTTGCTAATCCCAGTAGAGAAGGGGAAGGCTAGTGCCGGCTGCTTTACTTAATACTCATGCGGTATTTTAAGACTGTGTAGGAGAAGAGGGGGTGAGGGATAGCTACAACCGTGCCTTTCCAAAGTCCCACCGGCTACGTGCAGACCACATCTGGTGATGGCTTGACTTTGCCAGTAAAAGTGGAGAAGCCTTCGCTGCTGAGGATTGCAGCCAGACTTTGTCTCAACCTGTTGCATTGCTGCAGAAGGTCAGACCTTCGTAAAACATCCAAATCAGAAGCCCTCTGTGCCCATCTCCAAGGTTTTGCAAGGATATCGTAAGGGTTTCCTTTGCACCGTGCCCAAGGAGTGGTAGGGAAGGGCTGGGGGGTCTCTCAGCACAAGAACCTGGCTCTGAGGACTGACCTTTCGGCTCACATGGCTCAGGAGACATTCAGGAGAATTCAGGTTTGACTGTAAATATTTTCCCGTTTCAGGGCAAAGGGAAGGAGTGAGTCAGGAATGTAAATAATAGATTGTGGTTAGCAGTCCCTTTGCTGGCTGTGCAGACACGGGCTGGGACCCGGTGGTCAGAGCTTTATTGCAAGCCACCAGCTCTTACCCACCTTGGAGAAGAGTTGGGGTTACCTTTGTCTCCAAAGCACATCTCAGGCCCTACCTTCTAAAGCAGAAAAGCATGGCAGTCATATTGCCATCCTGCATTAGGAGCCGCCTTCGATCGAGGCATGCCCTGTTGTCTGTCTGCGGGGCCGTCTGTCTGCACGGCTCTTCAGCATCGGAGAGCTTCCCACCCTCCTTGGAGCATCCTGGCCATTCCACCTTGCAGCTCAAGTGTGTAGTGAGGACTTCATTTCCTACATGTCCACGCTGGAGACTGCTGCGGAGGGTCCCCGCGAGGCACTACTTCACGGCTGAGCTCTCTTATCCTGCTTTTGCTCGCTGATACACGCTAGACGCTAGCTCGTTGCCTGATGCGGTGCTCCGGTTGGGGTTGGAGCCTGTAGCAATCACTGAGTCATTGCTCTGTCTCTTCTTCCCCCTTTGCAGCACTCAGGTTTTTCATGTGTCTGGGTTGGGACTGTTGTCTGGGGTGTTCCCCCTCCCTCCAGACCGTCTGACGGCAGCCAGCGCCAACCCTGTACTTGCAGAAAAATCACCACGGTGTGATTGTCGGGCTGGTGTAAAGTGAGCCAGGGAGAGAGTCTGTGCTAAGCAAGCAGAAAGGGAGCCCAGAGCTGTGGGCAGCGGTGTGTTATGTGGGGACACGCTGCTGCTTTGGAGGTTGTTTGGTGACACATCTCAGCCCGGTTCACCGGGCACAGGGCATCCCGGCGGCAGGCTCTGGTGTTCAGTGCCGCTCCTGCAGCAGCGGTTGACTTTGGCCAGTACCGACCCTCCCCATCGCTGCTGGTGTCTCGGGAGGAACAAGATTAAGGAAGTTCCCAGTGCCTGTGGGCTGGTGATAGGAGCTGGGAAAAGAAGAGCAAAATATGACGGATGCAAGTGGGGTTGTGGAGCCTCACGGAGGCTCTGGGGTGGCTCCTGCGCGTGAAGGAGCAGGGACGATTTCAAAATTGCCARAGAAACATTTTTAGAGGCTGGCGGCTGCTGGCTGGCAGTGAGATTTGGGTGCTAAAATACTTGGGTGCTTTTCAAATGCTTTTAGCAGCCCACATCCCTCCCCTGAAACCGGGGCTTTTGGAGGGGCCACCCCAGAGGTCTTACAGAGACCTGTGAGTCAGGGACTTGAGGATTTGTTTGGGTGAGGGGCGATAAGCAAGGTAAGAAACCTGTTGTGGTGGTGGCACAGGATGCAGGGAACTGGATCTTGAGACCAGACGTGGCAGAAACACCCCGGAGCAAAGCCACCGACCTGGGGACACCGGTGTCACCTGCAAGGCTTGGAAAGGGGACAGCAAAGAAGCGTTTGAAGACGTGCGTCACCCCAGCCTTCATCATCGTGTTGGAAATAGGTGTGTCTGACGTACAGGATGAATGTGCCGGAGGTTATCTCTGTTCCCCGTCTGCCACCGCAAGGTTGGCTTCTCTTGGGCGCCGGGCAGGGCTGTGCCGGGCAGGCTTCGCTGGGGATGGCCATCGGCAAAGCTTGGCTGGTGGGAAGGGCTGCCGGCGGTTTCGTGGGCTGTTTCAGCTCGATCCATGGGACTGGTTGATGTGGATTTCCTCATTGAGCCGGAGGGAAATGTTTGTCTTAAACCCTGCCCGCTTGCAAGCGGCAGCCCCGGCTGATTTCATGCGTGGGCTGCAGATACCAACGCGGCGTGTGGTCTGAGATCACCCCAAATGTTTCCCCATTTATATCGGTGAGCTGGTGGCTGTTCTGCAGGGGAATTGAGGCTTGATGAATAACTGTCAGGAAAGGATTTTGAAATACTGATGCAGCTGGTGCCACAAAAGTGTAAATTGTCATGATAATGAATTTAAACAGCCTCTTCTAATGCAGACTTGTTGCATTCCTGCTTCCTTGTCGGGGAACGATCCAAATGCATGCTGTGGTTTCCCTTTCTCTCTGCTTTGCCATCTCAGAAAGAACAGCCACAGCATTTTTTTCCTCCCTGATCTGCCCGTTGCTAGTGTCTGAGCAAAAAAACATCCAAACTGTTCCCTCCACAGATCTGAGAAAACCATTAGATTAATTGGGGCTGGAAGAGTGAAAGGTTCCCACTGTGAAATGCGGGATGGTGATGGAGTGGGAAAAGCTGAACCTGTCTGTAATCACAGCCCGTACCTCCCCGGTGAGCCCTAATGTCCATTAAAGCAGAATTACGCTCGGTTTGCAGCCATGGCTTTGCCCCCCGCAGGGACCCTGTCGCCCGCAGCGGTGCCTGGTTCACTGCTCTGCTTTCTGGACCTTGAGGCCACTCAGGAACCAAAGCTGTTGTTTCATCCCGTTTATTAACAAAGGCTTGGACACCTCGTGCCAGGTATCAGGGACGGGCTGGCTTCCCACACAGTCTGCAGGTGGAATTTGGGATGTGGGTGTTGACTTGCCGAGTCCTGCAATGCCCAGAGCCCAGATGGGTGCTGACCTGGCTTGCAGGGAGATGTCGGGAAGTCGTCCCTCCCCTGAGACCTCCAACAGAGCTGGGGTGGTTTATGGGGTAGAAGGAGAATGTGCTGATATTTGACCTGTTTGGTTCATGTCCTCCATCCCAAATAGCCCAGGCACTCAACCACGGCTTATCCATAATACCCAGAGGTGCTGGAGTTCCCTTGGGAATTAGTGGGGTGGAGAACGAGTCTTTTGCCTGCAATTAGCATGGCTAAATAGAGTCCTTTGGGATTTGAAGATTATACGTAGGAGAAGGGGAAACCGGGTGGTGGTGGAGGGGAGAGGGTCGTTCTTTGGGTTACAAGCGTATAAACCTGGGGCACCGAGGGACTGGAGCCAGAAGAGGGACAGATATCTCAGTGGCACTTGTATAAACCAGAAGCTCGTTAGGCTTGCAAAAGAGTATTTCGTTAACATAATCCTTTCCCTTTTCCCTCCTGCAAGTCCTGGGGTTTGGCTGTAGACTGCGGAGATGATGGGGGCTGTAGAGACTGCCCCAGAGTCACGCAGGAGTCGGTCCTTTACTAGAGCATCATTGGAGCTGTGGGTACCGAGAGAGGAAACTTTAAAAGTAAGCAATAATGAGGATGAATTACTGCAGCTGCCTTGTAAACATTTGATTTCTTTTTTTCTTTTCACCTTTGGGTCCCCAAGGCTTAATTTGTTCAAATAAAAACTGAAATCCATCTGGAATACTCTGTGAAAACACAGCCTTGCCGAGCGGAGATGGAACTGGGTTACACCTCTCCCCTACGCTGGCTTCACTGGGCTGCCTGGGTCGTCAGCAGTTTCTTCTCACCCGTCGGGGCTCAAAGCTGCTGGTACAGGTTTGATAACAGCCTTGGTGTTCTGAAATCTGGGCTGGCCGGCTTCAAAGGGAACAGCAGAGGAGCAGGGAAGTTGTGGCGATGGTTTGACTTGGACCAAGTATCAATGCTTGGTCCTCTCGCTTCACAGTGCCGGCCAATATATCGCCTTAGGGAAGCTGTATGATCGCCATCTATTCTACATGGCGTTTGATATCTTGCTTGTCTCTCTAATTTTCCAACGTCTTCCAGTTGTGTGTTAATTGAGGGATGGCTATCTTGTCATGTTTTGTTCTGCTCTTTCCTCGGGCAGAAGAACACTTGTGTTTCTGCTTGGGAAGGAAGAAATGAAATTAAAAGCTCTACAGATGRGCATGCACGCACATGTTGCTGCATGTTTGTCAGAAAAGGCGAGATCAAAGATTGATCATTGCTTTGAGTGGAGTAGTGAGAACAGATTTGGTGGTGTGTCACCTTTGGTGGTGTGTCACCCCATGGCTTGGGGTTCCTTCCCAAGAGAGCTTGACCCACCTGCGTGATGGCTTTGATAGGGACAGGAGTGACCAAAGGTTTGTTTGAAGTTGGGGTGATGTTTTGAGATCCCTGAGCAGAAAGTTGGAGCATGCCAAGTACTTTTTGTAATCGGAAGAGAACAAATGTGTTTCCTTGGGTTGCCCAGGAGTGACTCATAAATATCATAGCATCAATGGTCTTTGTCTCCAGAAAGTCGCAATACAATCAACCTCGAGGGACAGCTCTTAAATTCCGCTTCATAGAGGGTGCTGGTAGCGAAATAATTCCCCTCTCTCTATCAAACCTCCAAGACGCACATTTGCAGAAGCGGACTCCCTTTTGCAGATTTGCAGCAGGGCTTTTTCAGTGCTTGGAATTATTCTGCATTTTGGAGCCACGACACGCTAAATCTTAATGATGTATTTGGAGAGAAGGCAGCTTCCCACCCCGGTGCTGGATATTTTAACAGCACAAATGCCACAGGCACAGACTTAAGCACACACAGGCCTTTAAAGAGCAGAGCTGGTGTATCCAGCCCTGCTAGTGCCTCAGTTTCCCTTGGGAGCGCTTTTCCCACGGCGGTCTCGGTCCCTGGGGAGTGTGTTTTGCAACATACGGGCTCCTCTCATGTCTGTGAAGTGCCGCGTAGAGGAGAGAGCATCTGCTCCCAGGAGCACTTCTGTTAGCTTGGCTGGGTGTGAAATAGCATCGCCTGCATCCYGGATGCGGGGGGGGATGCCGGAAGGCTGAAATGACGTCTGACAGGGACAGCTCTCCAGCCCCCAGGTCTCACCAGCGTGGGCTCAGCCGGTGAGGTGTCCGCGTGCCGGCAGCTCCTGCCGAAAGCTGGGGAAGAGGCRAAGGTGACTGGGTACTCGCGTTGGTTCTCGACTCGCCGCTGGCGTATGCTGCGAGCGGTGTTGCTTTGTCTGGGTTTGCAAAGCCCGGTAGTAATCAGTGATAATTGCAATTACCTCCTCCCTCCCGTCAGAGTGGAGACCAACAGGTTATTTCCTGAAAAGCTTTTGTTTGTCTTTCCTGCCCATGTTCCCGGTAGGAAATCTGCCCTTCCTGGGAAGGGCGATTGGCATTGCTCTGCCTGGGGAGTTTGTCCATGGTCACCTCGGGCTGGCTCAGCTTTAACTCTTCCCGAGGCTTCGAGGGCCAGCAGGAACCGTG
Organism: Phoebastria nigripes; assembly: GCA_035582835.1. Taxonomy (NCBI): domain Eukaryota; kingdom Metazoa; phylum Chordata; class Aves; order Procellariiformes; family Diomedeidae; genus Phoebastria; species Phoebastria nigripes. The sequence continues at coordinate 821,504 of JAYKAV010000778.1, forward strand.
TATTAAATGCTGCGCCATGTGGTTGAGGGCAAGGAGCTGGGAGAGCGACTGGAGCCTTATTTTGGGTGACCAAATTGTAGCCTTATTTTGGGTGACCAGGTACCATCTCTTCACATCGCCTTGAGTACCTTCTGCTCCAGAGCAATTCAATATCTGCATTAAACAGTGTGAAGTTTCGCTTTGCACCATGCAGAAAGTAACTGGGAGGGTTTTATTGTAGAAATCCCTCAGCTTCAGGCAGACATGCTGCACTGACCCCTCCTAGCCCAGCTATTCGTGGCATCCAGTGCGTCTTGCGACAGCTGAAGCAATCTGGGAAGAGCGTGGCTGGTCAGCGGTTGTGTTTAGCTCCTGGCCCCTTTCCCTGGAGCATAAGCAGTTTTTCTAGACCTTCTTTTATTAGGCCTCCTCAAAATGCTCAAGTCCAGCTGCTGTCGCTGTTCTGATGCTTTTGAAGGATATAAACCTGGATGAGGATGCTGTTGCCCTATAGAAAACTCAGTTTTCCGGGGTAAATGATCTGTGCCAGGGAGAGCCCAGCCTTGCTGGCTTGGCTGTGTGATGCACCCATCCAGAGCTGGTGGAGAAGAGTTAAGATGAGTCCTGGAGCAACAACAGTAGAAATGTGCATGGCAGTTTGTCCCCGTGCACCTCCGTACCTGCGTGCCCAGCTCCTGCCGGATGAATGCCACAAACTGGTAAAGATTCATATAGTCCCGCCTTAGAAAAACTGTGCGTGGAGCACGCCTGAAGGCTTTAAACAGGTTTGCTAATCTCAGCCTGTGGTTTGGGAGCGGCTGTGTAACGTGCCCGTTAGAGGAATGTAGTCAGCGGGGATCGGGGTTACTGGAGTACCCGCGAGTCACCAGGGATTTTTAATAGCCAACTTGGCACATAGTGCCAAACCCTCAACCGGTTTCTCAAAGCTCCTCCGGAGGAGAAGGTTGGGTTTTGCAGCACCTCGTCATGGGGCAGCTCTGGAGCTGGAGAGAGGTGGAGGAGAGCTGCTGTGCTCACAGCTGTGCACAGCTGGATCTGGAAGAGGTTTCTTTAAGATGCGATGGGACCAAGCCTTGCAGCCTCCCAAGCCATCACTGCTTGCTCCAGCAGCATCTCCGGTTGGCTCTGTGTTTTCCTCCCTGTTTGAAATGCTGTAGCTGTTGGGTGACAGTCCAGGGTGCCATGGGTTTCTCAGTCTTTAATAACAATTAGTCTTTCTTAGTATCTGCTTTTCTTGCAGAGTGTCCTTGGCTTTTCTTCTGGTTTGAAGGAGACGCATTATCTAAACATAGGACTGGAAATTGGGAGCTGCTGGATTCTCACGCCAGCTCTCACACCGTTCACTTGGGGACTTGGGCAAGTCCATTTAATGTCTTTTGTCTCTCATTTCCTTTTTACAGCTGGGAGGAAATTAATACCAGCTCTATAAAAGACTCCCAATTGATCTCTTAATTTCTTGTGAGTGCTTCGGAGATAAAATGAGGGTACGTGCCTTTGCTGCATCGGTTCTCCCTGCTCTCGAAAAAAAAATATTCAAGTGTTTCTACTAAATGCCTCTGTCCGTGGACTGCCATCGCGGCGCGTTACGGCAGTGCCTGGGCACCTTCTCCTCCCAGGAGGCTGATGCTGTCCTCCCTGTCCTTCCCGGTGTGTTCACCAGCGCTCTCTCAACTCAGCCAAGGTGCCGTTGGGCGAGCGGCAGGCTGTGGTCTGTCCCAGCCTGGTCAGAGGTGGGATGTTGGTCCCAAAAGGCAGCTGTTGTGATGATCACCTCCTGCAGCGTGAGCCCTCGGGGCCGTCTGCCTGCGTGGATGCTCCCTGCGAGCTGCCAGGAGCCTGCCTGTGGGCTGCCTGCCGTGCCGCCGCGTTCCGTTACGTGTGGGGCCATGCAGGCATCCTGGTGTGAAGTGGGGGGGGGAAAAAGGGCTTTTTAGGGCTTGCCTGTGAGTCGCCAGCTGAATCAGGGGCGGGTGAGTCAGGGAAGCAGCGATCGCCCCTGCCCTGCCTGTGAGGGCAGCTGCAACCTGGCACTTCTCTGCCTGTTTTAGAGAGGTTTTCCTGGACATGGGTCTCCCCGAAATGTGGCTCTTGCAGCGGGCGCCAGCTCTGCGGGGAGGTGCTGGCTGGGCTGGAAACCTCGGCAGGCTGGTTCCTAAACCTAAGCCTAACCTAAACCTAAGCCTAAGGCAAGTGAAAGCACAAGTTGGAGCGGTGCAGATGGGGAGCAGGATCAGTCCCTTTCCCGCTGACGGACGCCAGAACCACAATTAGAGTTTGCTGCAAGCTGCTTCATGCAGCACAGCAGAGCCAACTGTTTAGTTTGGGTTGATCTTAATTAATTAGTGTGTCTTTTAGAGTTGGAGGGGGGAGGATTAGAGAGTGCTCGGGCTGTCGCTGGCTCGCCTGGCTGACCAGACCTTCTGGGTCAGGGCAGCAAGGTTTAATTGGGAGGAATTGCTGCCGGCTGTTTGGCGCTTGTCTGCGAAGTCGCAGGCTTGGTGGCACGAACGTTTGCTGTCTGGTTTGCAGAGCTGCAGGGAACGCCGGGTGTTGGACCATGCCAAGGTCTTGGTGGGCTTCCCTGAGCTGTCCCATGCCGGGTGCTTGGGAAGAGAGAGGGACACAGCCCCTTCGGATGGGGGAATAGCTGAGCGGGCAAACTGCAAACCAAGGAGCAGCCCCCCGACCCCAGCTTTGTGCTGGAGGGGCAAGTAGGTGCTGAGCCTGGATCGGGCCCCAAGGAAGAGATCTCTCCTTGTTATCGTTGAAGTTCTCTTGGTCTGCGTAAACAGCTTGTTTATAAGTGTATACAGCGGCTTTCTGCAAGGGGGGTCCGCCCATCCTGGCAGGCTGATATCCAGGGTGCCTGCAGATGATTTGCAGCTCTCCTGCGCGCCTGGGATCGTTGCATCCTCCTCCCGCTTTGCAGCACTGCAGCGCTGCCATCGAGGTCCCGCGACACTCGCGTTTCACTTGGCTGCAGCGCAGCATCCTTCTCCCCTGCGACCTTCCAGCAGGGCTGTGGGCAGAGAAAATGAGATTTCCCTTGCCAAGGGGAGCGTTTTGCTTCTGGGGGGGGGGTGTCAGGGCAGGTAGGGAGCTGGGCTCATCTGCATGCAGCTCGTGACTCCAGCTGCTGCAGGATGCAGTGACGCCTTTGGTTGTGTTCCCCAGGCTGCTCATCTTTTTGGGACCTTTCTGCATCTCCGAATCCAGCCACACCAAAAAAGGACTGTCGTGGTTTAACCCTGGCAGCACCTAAACACCACGCAGCCGCTCGCTCACCCCCCGGCTCCGGTGGGATGGGGGAGAGAATCGGGAGAGCACGAGTAGGAAAACTCGTGGGTTGAGATAAAAACAGTTTAATAATTGAAATAAAACAAAGTAGAACAGTAATAATAACAGCGATAACAACAACAACAACTATAATATACAAAGCAGGCGATGCACAATGCAATTGCTCACCACCCACCGAACCGAACGAGAGCCCGGGACCCAAAGCCCCCCCCCACACCCTTAGTTTTATACTGAGCATGATGTTACATGGTATGGAATACCCCATCGGCCAGCTGGGTCAAACACCCCGGCTGTGCTTCCCCTGCCAGCTTCCCCTGCACCTGGCAGGGCATGGGAGGCCGAAAAGTGCCCGGTGCAAGCACCACCCAGCACCACCCAAAACATCAATGGGCCATCAACGCTCCTATTATACCAAACCCACAGCACAGCACCCCCCCAGCTGCTGTCCCACAAGGGACAACCTTGTGGTTTCCTGGTAGCGCCGTCATCATCCGTAGGTATTTCTCTGCAGACGTTGCCCACGGCTGAGAGGAGGCTGCATTGACAGGGTGTGAAGTTTGGCACCCCTGCATCCCTTTGGAGCCAGGCGATGCCTGCCACGGCTGGTACGGCCCTCGGTGGAGCTAGCAGCCCCGGGGAGGGGCTGAGCAGGCGCTCCCAGGGGAAGGCAAGGTGAGGATTAGAGGCACATTCCTACGTGATGTTGCTGCAGGCACTGAGTTACCAGAAGAGGCTTTCCCCTTGCCCTGCCGTGGCTATTGCTGTCTGCGCGGGGGCTCATGGGCAGCGTAGCTCAGTTCCTCACCCTCTGTGCTCCCAGCCATGTCGCGGCAGCAGACGGCACAGGGTGCGGAGGAGTGGTACCCGCCTGCTCACCCTCCCCTCCATGCCCTGCATAATGGCTGGTTCAACAGCGTGCCGGACCCATTCCCGTTATTGCCAGTCCCCACAGCTGTTGCTTATCCTAGCAGCTAAAATGCATGAAATGGCTCTAAATAACTGCTCTCTGAAAGGCTCCAGGCATGAAATAGCCCGGCCTTGCACCCCAGACCAGCTCTGAACTGTCCTCTCCTTGGCCCCTTGACCTTGCAGAGTGCCAGACCAGCATCGTTCCTGCTGATGCCCTGGCATCCATCCCCCGTGTGCACGGGGCGTGGGGAGCTCTCAGCATCCTCCTGAGGAGGAAGGCTCTGGCTGCAGCTTATTCTCTGTTTATCCTATTCYGGGGTGTGGGCTTTGCTCCCCAAAGGTCCCCAGGGGACAGTGAGATCTGGGAAAGGCAAGTGCGTGTCTGTTCTTTCCAGCTGCCTCGGGGATGCAGGGTGTCTAGACTTGTCTCCCCTCCCATCGGAGGATTTGTTCGGGGCCTGCCAGTGGGAACTGGCTGCAAACAGCTGCTGTGGGAGGATGGTGCAACTGGGAAACTGTCAGACACCGCAGCCCTGCTGCAACCCCCCCACCAGCCCCTCCTGGCAATAGAGATGAGGAGGAGCCGTCTGCCCTTTGCCTGGGATGAAGGGCTCTTCCCTGATGCTGTGATGCTGCACTAGCAGGACTGCCTGCTTTTGCTAACATGGCTGTACTTTAAGGGCTTGACCAAGCCGGTTTGCATGAGTCCTTGTAAGGTCTGCAAGGGCCAGGCCAGCACAAGTTATCGGTTGCTGTGGCTGACTGGCTAAGCTGCAGCAAGGCTGTTGCATAGGATCTGCTTTTTGTTCTGTAGCTTTCAGGTTTTCGCTCATTCGTGGGCTGGCCCGATGCTATCAACGCTGTTCTTATCTTCTGCAAAGCAGGCAAGGTCCAGGCAGGTCACCTTCTCACGCACGCTTGCCTCGCCRTAGGCGTTAGGGCTGAATACACGAGATTGAGTGAGCTGGAGGCTGTACCAGGCGGCTCTCGGTCTCCTATTGCGGGAAACTCTTTCCATTTGCCCCCGGTTTGTTTGCAGTATGGGGGGAAGAGAGCGAATACAAGGGGCAATTCAGCGGCTGCGAGGTGGGACCCAGCTGTTTGAGCAAGGTCTGTAGGCAAGGGGGACAGTAACGTCACACCAAGAGAAAACAAAACCGTACCTTCGGCAACTAGCAACGGGTCTTAATGGCTATTGACTGCGGCGATGTGACTTGTAGGGACATTGTGCGCAATCCAGCTCAGAACTGAGGTCTGGGAATTGGCCACGATCACAGCCAGGCTGTGCTGGGCACTTTGTGTTAGGGTGGACAGACCCTGCGGGGACCCAGCCCGGGCGCAGAGGGGCCAGCGGCGATGGCCTTCGGTGGGTCTGAGCTGGCAGAGCTCTGCGGTGCAGCACGGGGCTTCATCTCCCTCCCTGCCTGCCTCCCGTGCCCTGCTTAAAGCAGGCAAAACGGTTGTACTCGATCCCCACTTCTTGCAGACTGAAAATGTCTGGAGGCTGCAATGCAGTGCTGGATGCTCGTGGATTTTAACCCGATTCCTGAGCATCAGGCTGGTCACAGCCCCTGCCCGCGGGTGGCTGGGGTGCAGAAGAGTGATCCCCAAAATTAGGGCTGGATGTCTTGCTTTTCCCTTCTCTCCCTGTGCTTGCTTTGCACACCAAGCCCGCGGTGAGGTTTGGGTGGGTGCCGGCTGTGTGGCCTCTGTGTGGTATCTGCATTAACTCAGTGAGTCACAAAAAGCAGTATAAATTAATTACCTTCCTGGTTCTTGGCTTTTCTTTGTAATTAGCGACAAGAAAATAATGAGGCTTGAATGAAACATTTGGTTTGATCTGGAAGAAATTGTTTTGCCTAGGAGCTCTTTCTGTACCTGTATCTTTTAAAAAAAAAAAAAAAGTCAACTTCTAAACATGAAATGTCATTTTGAGGTGGAAAATCCAAGTTTTTCCATCCTGGACATTGAGGCTTCTCTTAAAGGTTGCCCCAAGCAACCCAAATTGCTGAAACCAGCCCAAAGAGAGCTGCAGGAGAGCACTCGGGAGACCCGGACCTGCATTAAAACCCTGCTCTGTGGTGAAGCAGAAAAGGGTTTGGCAAAGCCAAGGGGCTGTTTGTTTCCCACTGATCTGCGGCGGGGCCCCGCGCGTGCCGTCCCGGCGGAGTGGCTGCCGGAGCGAGCGTTGGTGCTCGGTAGGGCTGAAGGTTCAGGGCAGGTGGTGATGTTGGAGCTTGCGAGATGCAACAGATGTAATTTAAGTATCGTGGTTTTACCTCCTCCCTTTGCAGGGTGACATGAGCCATGGCTTTGCTCTATTTTTAGGTGTAAATCACCAGCTATTTAATTCCTTTCTAGCAAGTTAAATTTTCATCCCCCTCCCTTGAGACTTCCCCATTACATCTGGTAGCCGTGCTGGTGCCAGGCACATGCAGCTCGCTCTCCGTGCCTTTCCCCTGGCTCCTCTCTCCCTGTCTTTGCAGGCAGGGCAATGGATCCCACTCCATTTTACAAGGGAGGCTGCACAGCAGGGCTGAGACACACTCCCAGCAGCTACGAGACATCCCAGGAGGGTTGTGCTGGAGGCCACCAGCAATCAACAAAGCCTGGCAGATCTTTGGGCAACTGCAGCAGCGGCCCTTGGTCGGGCAGGGAAAGAGAGAAATCCAGCGCCTTTTTTGGGAGCAAAGGGGAGAAGCTGTGGCCAAAATCTGGGAGCTTGAGATGGGTTTCCCCCCAGGAGCCAGTTGCAAAACATGGTCTCGGTGGGGTCGGGAACAGAGCACAGCCGGATTCCCAGCCAGCCTCGTGCTGCAGGACAGATGTCTCGCAGGGCAGCATCCCCTCGGCACGTCCGGCACGGGCCCCGATGGACGCAGGGGCGAGGAGGACCTGCGGAGAGGGAGGGAGCGCGGTGCCTCACCAGCRCGAGGGATCTGGTTTAGAAAACCCTTGGCTGGTAAAGCCAGAGCTAATGACATATTGGTGTGGTAGGAGAGCTGGCAGCAGGGATTTCTGTTCCTGCAGGGCTTTAACCCTGCCTGGGGCTTAACCCCACATCCTCGACCCTTTACCACCCCAAAATACAGAGCATGAAAGCCAGGTCAGGGTGGTCTCGGTACTTTGCAGACCCTGGAGCCCAGCCCCAGCCCTCCTCCCTGCCCCGCTGTTTCTTCTAAGCGGAGAAAAAAGAAGAGAACGGTGCTGAGTAATGGCTTTGCAGATGACTAGTCCCCGTGGCTGGTGACACATCAGTGACTTTGTGGCTCATCCAGCAAAGCGTCCACGTGTCAGGGCTCTCCGTGGTCCCCATGTCCCACAGGAGCGTGGGAAGGTGTCCGCACCTTCCTGCATCCCTCGCCACCGGGTCGCTGGGTTTGCTGATGATGCAGGGCTGCTGCATCTCTATATGGCCCACCCGGACCCTGCCAGCCTGGTGTCCTAAAGGGTTAAAGTGGCCTTTGGAGGGGCCCTGGTGCTGCTGAGACACGTGTGTCTCCTCCAGCCTGTGCTCTCTGCAGTGTCCTTCAGAAGGGCAGCCCTTCTGAGCATGCCTGCTCCCCCTCGCCGCCTCCTTTCCGACCCCGTGCCTTCTCCTGGGGCTTTTCCAGCACCGCAGCACACTCAGCATCCAAGCCATGCTGCCGCTCTGTCCCACCCTGCAGCCCAAACAAGCACCCATGGGTCCCCAGGGCTGCAGCGAGCATCACCCAGGGGGCTTCACCACCCCCTCGCTCAGACTAACTCCTCATCTACCTCCTTTCCGAAAAAAATCATCCAGGGGGTGGAAGAGCTGTCTAATCCCCAGTTAATAATTGTGTAATTTCTCTCTCGGGGCTGCTGCCTGCCTGCTGGAGCCTGCAGCTGCTCTAATAAACTTCTGAAGCCTGGGAGGATGGGGTGTTTTTGTAACCGTTCTCATTTCTTGTGCCTCCTCTTAGCTAACAGGCATCTTCCTGGAAGCAGCCTGGCTTTCCCGCAATGCTCCCATGCGTGGGCGCTTGGGAAGCYGGGGTGAAGCCGCAGGAGCATCCCGCTTAACCGTGAACGTGCCAAGCCCTCCCAGCCATGCCGCATGCTCCCTTCCCTCCTTYCTCCCCGTTTACCAGGCTCCGACTCAAACGCCGACCAAGCCGAGCGTGTGAAGTGGATTTTCTTCCCTCCTCCTTTATGTTTCTTTTCCTCCTGTGAAAGGAGGGGATGTTAACCCCAGCCAAATTCAACTTGCAGCTCTAGGAGGATGTGATGGCTGATGGCAAACCCTTCTGCAGGGACTGGCTCATGGGGACGAGTGTGCGGTGGCTCTGGGAGCTGGGGGGACCCCATAGTGCTGGTCCCCAGGGCTGGCATGCTGTCTCGTGGTGCGGGCTGCCTCTGGCATTGGCATTATATATATATTTTTTTATATATATATATAAAAAAATATTTTTTAATTTCTTTTTTATTTTATTTTTCATTTATCGCCTCTAAACACCRGTATTTCTTAGGACCATGGAGATTGCTCTTAAGGCTCCAACTCCAGCAATGTCCCCATGGTGGGAGCCGGGGTGGGAGATGTAGATGTCTCCCAAACTTGGCCTGGAGCAGGAAGGTACGTGAAGGCTTTGCCTCCTTTCTTTCACCATAAGTGTTCTTTTGAAGTGTTTGATTAAAATGTTATTAAAAYGTTCTTTCCGCACTGCTTTGAGAGAGGTCTTTAAAATTAGGGGAGCGCTGCCAGAGCTCTGACTAAGCCCGACCTTGGGTCCCATGCTATATGGAGCGGTATTGCAGCAGCCGGGGTGATGGGAAGGGAGAGGAGTCCTGCATGGGTGGGACAGGGAAATGCTGTCAGGCGGGGAGGGAGGGGACCTTACAGATGCTGGAGGACACGGCGCCTGCGGTCCTCAGGGCTTTCTGCTGTGGGATGAGGCTGGGCTGAGCAAAGGGGGATGCTCCCTGCTCCCTTTTGCAGTAGGTTCCCAGCACCGGAGCTGCCTCGAGAGCTGCTGTTGATTTGAGAGCTGCAAATCATCCCCTTCTGGCCTTGAGAAAAGGTTTCCAAATTGCTGTGAGTAGCTCGGGGCATGGAGATCGCCTCTATTTTAGCCACAGTGCAAAAAGCATCGCCTCAGGCAAATGCTCTTGTGAGACCTGGCTCATTTTGACAGCAGCGGTCCCCCGGGGTGAGGATGCTGGATCTGGGTTGGGTGCCCAGCACCCTTCCCTCCGTGTCCCTTCCCTCCGTATCCCTTCAGGCTCTTCCTGCCCAGGCTGAGGATGGAGGCAGATCAGATATGGTGGGTTTTGAGTCATTAGGCACCGAAGGAGCAGACGCTGCTGGATGGAGCTTATATAATGCCAGGCACAGCATCCGGCCCGTGCACCGGGGCTGCGGTAACCCAGATACAGCCAAGGAAGGAAAAAACCACACGTAGATCGGAGTCTCTCCCAAGCTGTTTGGTCGGGAGTAAATATTTACATGGCACTGCATCCGCCAGCAGCCAGGGCCTTGGGAAAAGCAGCCTGGCTCCCCCTTGGTAGGATGGGGGTGAACCTTTAGCAACTGAAATGGGAGCCCTCGTGTTTGCTGGGGCGAGGACCAGCCCTTACAAAGTCTGGAGACCGAAGGCGGCTCGCCATGCTGGGGCCGCTCTCGGGTGTCTGCGTTCAGCTTCCACAGGCTCCAAAATACAAGCCTGCATTATGCACCTAGGGGAAAAATAATCTGCTTTGCTGCACAATCCAACAGACACCAGTGGTTCTTGCCACTGCTGAAGTTAGTGGAGGAAAATTCCTGATGTTGCCCTCGATTGCCTGCGCTTGGGTAGAAATGGCCCCGTGCAAATCTGCTGACACCAAAACGAAGATAACTGGTGTTCAGAAGCTGCMGAGCAAACTTTTGCAGTACGAGCATTGCCTCGCAACAGCTTTCCTTGCCCAAAATCTCTTTAATTTGAAGAATGGTGATTTCTTCTTGTCCTTCAAGTGCTTAGACTGTGGTTAAAACTGGAAAGCCAGTCCCCAGCTCCTTTCTGCCCCAACCCGAGGAAGAGCTGACCACCAGCGGAGATCCCCGTGTTCGCCTTGCTGGGCACACGCAAGCTGGGGTGCGTGATGCGGGCAAGGAACCGTTTTAATCGGAACTATTAACTTCTGGATTTCCTTTTCCTTGTTTGCTCAAGCTCTCAGGGTTGATGTTTACTCAGCTGTTCTTGCTTTTAATAGTTTCGGTGGTGTTTGATGCCACTGATAGGAGAACTGCTCCCATGGAGTTTGTTTTCCAAAGGAAGAAACTTGGGTGACTGTGCGTGCCCCGTGCTGGTGATTTGGGGATCGTGGGTCGCTCTTAGGGAAATGGGGTCTCAGGGGACTTCTCTTCTGGTGGGGTTCAGGAAAACCAACCGAAACCCAGTGGGTGCTTCTCCACGGGAAAACCTGCTCCATGTGCTCGCCTGCCCGCTCCTGCGCATCCCTGCTCATCCTCTGGACGCGGATGTGCTGGAGACCAGCTGCCTCGTCCCCTCCGCTCCCACATCACTTGTTTATTCAGGGTGTGCTGGCAGCGGCGTGCCAGGAGTCTCGTACACCTGGTGCAGGTGCTGCYTCTCCATTAGTGCTCCTTGCTCCTTAGGGAAGCGCTTCCCATGCAGCCGGCACAGCTCTCCCAGCCAGGGGGTCCTCTCGGATGCCRGCTCCTGCCCTTCTGCTGCGGCAAAAAGCACTTGCTGCTTAACAGAGGAAAATGAAGGAGCATTGGGAGTCTTGCTGTGCCTCCCCTGCCTCCCGGCTCATCCCGGGTTTGCGCTGGCGGCCGAGGATTTGCAGCATCCGCTGCAGTAGATGAGTCCCAGTTTGCAGCAGGGCCACCACATCTGGGGACAGGCAGGTGGCAGCAGTAGGTACCCRGGCAGGCAAGCGGCACAGGCAACTGCTGTGCAAATAACCTTTTACCAAAGCAACCAGGAACAGGAGCGTGGGGGTTATTAAGGCTTATTATTATTATTAAGGCTATTATTAAGACTTATTCCCCTTCCCACTGCCTTTGGATGCGCCTGTGGCTGAGCATCCTCGTCCCCCGGCATCCTCACTCCCCAGCATCCTGCCGCAGCCTCCCTCTTCCTCCRGGAGAGAAATTCAGGTGCACAGCTGGGATTGGGCCGGTTCACCCTTGCCTGGCATYGCCCCCGTGGCAAGAGCGTTTCTTCCCATTAATCACTCCTACCCCAAAGTGGGATGCCAGCCTGGCACTCAGAGCAGGATCCCAGCAGGATCCCAGCAACAGATTGGTACCGATGAGCTTTCGAGTGGTCTAAAAATACTGAGCGGAGAAAGCAGGGAGCAAAAAATGGCTGAGATTCAGCGAAATCAAAGGCATAATTAACATGCAGCCCATGTGAGTGTATTTTTAGGGCCCTACAAAAAGGCTCTAAAACATTGAATTCACATCAGCACGCGAATGTTCCAGTTTAATGGGATCCTGGGGCCTGTGGGGAAGAAGTGAGAGATGCTTAATTGTCAGTGTTTGTGTTTTATTCATGATTGAACGTACTTAGCAAGTGAAAACTGATTTGCTGAAGGCTTCTCGCTGCTTGTGTGGCTTTAAACCTTATTCCGGCCAGGGCTGGCATATGCTGAGACGGTGTGCTGGAAGGGCCGGTTGTTCCCGGTGTTTGCATGAGCTGCGCTTGGAAAAGGGATTATCACCTCCACTCCGATGGGGAGCTCCCTGCCAGGGCTGCCTTGGGGTGCTTAGTGCTTGCCTGGGCTCCGGCGGGGATCAGAGACAGAAGAAAAATCCCATGGGGGTAAATCAGGAACCACATCCAGCCCAGGAGGTCCCTGAACGCAGGTGGCTGGACACTGGCAGAAYGTTGGAAAAAAGCTTGGATGCTTCCCGTCTCCTCCTGGCTTCCCCCCGTGCCCAAACCCGAGGGCCATGGGGCAGTTTGCTCAGAGATCGGTGCTGCTGCAGCAAAGCCAAGGTAGAAACCAGACTCCTTTCCACATTGCTCTGGCGCCCAAGACCCACCGGAGCCACCCGGGCTCTGCCGAAACGGCGCAGCCGGACCTGCATGGAGCCTTGGGTGTGRTGAATCCTCTGGCCTCTGCGGTGCCAGGCTCGCCCATGCCGGAGGCAGCGCCTGCAGCTCAGGTAGCAATTTGAGGTCTAATCCTGCCCTTGGGGACCTGTGCGTGGCCATGGCCGTGCCCGGTAGCTGACTCGCTGCCCGTCCTTAGGGAGGGACTGTGGAAGCAGCTGCTTTTCCCATCGGAGCTGGACTCATGCGGCGCCTTCCCCGCTCAGCTGTGCAGGTGGAGGAGGGATGAGCTGGCACCGTGGCGCAGATGTGGTCCCTGCAGGCTCGGTGGGGGGGGTGACGGGGAGGCTTGCCACGGCACAGACCGGCTCCGGATCGTCAGCGGGATGGTGGCTTGTTAGGGAGGGTTTTTTTTTTAATCTGTTGTGAAATGATGTGCAGATGGCACAGCCGCCCGGCCGGAAGGAACGGAGGAACATGGGATGCCAAGGCAGGGTTCCTTATTTTAAGCTGCTTCCCTTGCCAGGGAACAAATGTGCCTCACTTCAAAATAATAATTATAAAGCCTGGGAGAGGATCCAGGGAACCCAAAATCCTTCTGTGGGTATCAGTGCGTTGGCTGAAGTGCTGCTTTGGTTGGCGTTGTGCTGCCTGCCCGACCTGGCAGGCAGATGCCCGCGTTGCCAAGGCTGTGGGGTGTTTGGTGGATGGATGTCGTCCCAGCGGGTCACGGCTGGCTCGGAGACCTGCATTTGGGGTCGTGCTGTGATTCAAAAAGGGGAAAACGAGTTCCCTCTTACCTTGCACCCCAGGGAATAGCAATCCTGCACCGCAAGGATATGTCCTGTCCCTGCTCCGTGCCCGGGAGCAGCCCTGCCTGCAGGGAAGGCAGGCGTTGCTGCAACCGGCCTTATAAAACCTCCCAGCTCGCTCCTGAAGCTGCAGGAGGGGGAATAAGGAGCCACTCCAATTGCATCCTCAAACCCACCGAGCACCAGCTCCCCTCCCTGTCCCCTGCGTCAGGGACACCCGGGGACGGGCACTGCGCTGCTGCCTCCTGCCAGAGCCTGGCACGCTGGGTGTAACGGCACTCGGTGGGCAGGCTGCCGTCTGACGGGAGGTAAATGCCAGTGCCTACGTGCGCTCAGGATTAGTAGCTGCGATGGGAAGAGCTGGAGCCAGCGACAGCTTGTGTTGTGAGAACTGCCTGTGCCGCAGACGGCTGTCGCGGGGGCCTGGGGGTCCCCTCAGAGACCCCGAGGTGCCCAGAGGGCGGCTGCCACCTGTTGAACTGGGACTTGCTGTTATTTTCTGGCCTGAGATCAAGCAGTGCCAGGGTATGTGGGCCTGGTGAAGCTGCACTTTCCACTTTACAGCTTGGGAGCATGGGGAAGAAGGAGGTTAGAAGGGGAAACTGAGGCACACAAAGAGTAAAGGATCCTGAAGAGTGCAGGGAGGGCTGGGAGCTGGTCCCCGACTCCCACAGGGGTGTCCTGCAGAGAGCATCCTCCAGTTGTGTAGCCAACGTGTGTCTTGCTCTCTCCTCCTCTCCAGGATTCCATGTGATCCCTTCGGTGTCCAACATCGTTCCTGAGAGCTGCCTGCTCATCGTGGTGGGCCTTTTGGTTGGGGGGCTCATCAAAGCGGTGGGTGAAAAGCCCCCCATCCTCAAGTCGGACATCTTCTTCCTCTTCCTCCTTCCACCCATCATCTTGGATGCCGGTTATTTCCTTCCTTTGCGCCAATTCACCGAGAACCTGGGCACCATCCTCATCTTCGCCGTGGTGGGGACACTCTGGAATGCCTTCTTCTTGGGTGGCCTGATGTATGCCGTGTGCCAGCTCGGCGGCCCCGGCCTGAACCACATCGGCCTCCTGGCCAACCTGCTCTTCGGCAGCATCATCTCGGCCGTGGACCCGGTGGCTGTGCTGGCTGTCTTTGAGGAGATCCACATCAATGAGCTGCTCCACATCTTGGTCTTCGGGGAGTCCCTTCTGAATGACGCCGTCACGGTCGTAAGTGGATGAGGGGGATCACCCAAGGGGATGGGGTTTGCTTCGGTGGAGCATCTCTGGGTGGTGGCACCGGGATGGGCAGCTGTCAGTCAGGCCCCGCCGACAGAACCATAGACTGGGCCATTGCAAGCTGCCAGGTGCCTCCTGCCAGCTGAGCTGCGGCAGCTCCGCTTGCTCCTAACCTTTTGCAGGTGCAAAGCTAAATATAGCGGCTTAAAACACCGCAGAGATGGGTTAAGGTGAAGCGTTTTACGTGGTGGTTTGGGGAGGCCGAGAGCACATCGCCAGCCAGCTACCACCTCTCGGTGAAGAGCAGGACTGTGCCCGGCACCTTGGTCTCCTGGGAATCTGCTCTCCTGGGTGAAATGGCTGCCTGCTGCCGTGCTCGTGCCTGTCCTCCCAGGGAAGGCGAGCAGGAGCGCGGAGGGGCTGGTGCTGGATCAGGCAGCGCTGCCGTGTAGCTGCTGCTCCCTCCTGTCTCCTTCATGGTCCCTGATGTGGTCTTCCTTGCTGTCTCCCAGCTGTAGCACCAAGGAGGTGTGAGGACAGGACATGGCCAGCCGTGGCAAGGGGAGAGTTGTGAGGGCTGCAGCCAGGCTGGCATCCCACCCAGGTCACTCCTCAGCCCCAATCTTTTAAGCAGCAGCTTTGCAGGGACCTTTGGGAAGTTCAGGGGCCAGGTCACCCCACGCTGGGGCCATGCCATTTCCAAAGGACGTCTGTGTCCAGGTGCTGGCTTGGCCGTCAGCGTGTTGTTCTCCTCTGCAGAGCTGACCTCTAAATTTACTTCTAACCCACTGCTTTTTCCTGGCTCTTCTCCCATATCCCAGCTGTCCGCTTCGGAGCTGGCTGCTCAGCATGCTGCAAAGGCTGACGAGGAACATACTGTCCCACCACAGGGCTTTTCCCAGGCGCTTCACTTTTGGCTGGAGGGGCTCCCTGCAGGGTCTGTGTCCCCGCTCCCATCCCTGGGGAATGCTTTTGCCTTCTGCTGTCATGTCTGTCCCTGCCCATGTCCCAGGACCCGGCCCTGGCAGGCAGGAGCTGGCACCTCACCCTCCCTCTGCTTGCAAGCGCTGCCATCCCTGCAGGATGCCCTGAAGCCCATTTTCCATCCTGACTCAGCTGTGTTGGCTTCTGCTTTAAAATCTCTTGAGTAAATGTGTCTGGGGATGGGAGAAGGTGATGCAGCCCGGGGTGGGCTCCTCTTCGAGGTTGCCCTTTTGGTTACAAAATGGCATAAGGGTTTGGGTTGTTCTCTGGGCTGAGCAGGGCAGATGTTGGCTTTTCTCTCCATGCGGCTGTCGGGTGTCCCCCAGCCTGGATCTGTCCTGACCTGCTCATTGGGAAGCAGGAACAGTCTCTGGCTGGTTCAGACCTTGACCAAAGCCCCTCCTGGGACAGCAGTCGGGGCTGTGTTGGAGAGCAGAGCTGTCCCAGACACATCTCCGATGGCACCATGTCCCTGCGAGCCACGGACGACGGGGAGCTGGTCTCTACAGGTCTGTGTCTTGCACAGCAAAGCACGACCAGCTTTTTTTGGCATGAGGCTTGGTCAAGCACAGGACGCAGCTCAGAGTCACCAAGCATGGGCACACCTCATCTCAGGTGTGCCTTGCTGGGTACCCGCCTGGCTCCATTTGCTGCTGCTCTCCCAAGGAACATCCCCGAGCAGGTCTCCTCCGAGGTGAGGCTGTTGCCACTGGGGCAGTTTGAACCCCCCCTCTCCCTTCTCCCTCCCAGGTCCTCTACCACCTCTTTGAGGAGTTTGCCAACTTTGAGCAGGTGACCATTATCGATATCATCCTCGGCTTCCTCAGCTTCTTCGTGGTGTCGCTGGGCGGTGTCTTCGTGGGCGTCATTTATGGGGTGATCGCTGCCTTCACGTCCCGCTTCACCTCCCACATCCGAGTCATCGAGCCCCTCTTCGTCTTCCTCTACAGCTACATGGCGTATCTCTCTGCTGAGCTCTTCCACCTCTCTGGCATCATGGCGTGAGTTGGGCACGGGTGGGATGAGATGCCCTCCTGTCCCCAGGACCATTTGGAGGATTTACTCTGGTGTAACCACAGCCCCCTGGCTCTCCCAGCATTGCCAGTACATGCCCAGTGAGGGCCAGAGGTGTGTTTGGGCTGGGATATGCAGGGAGGCAGATGAGGGAAGTGACTCTCTTGAGTTGTCCCACAGATCCCGGGGTGCTGGCAGCCCATTGCCTATACTCCTGAGCACACAGGATAACATGGTCTTGTGCTGCCTGGCTCCAGTGCTCACTCCTGCCCTGCCAGGGGGGAAGGAGAAACTTCGTGTTGCCTTCTCTGGAGGCCTTGAATAATTGCTGGTGTCTCGCAAGCCCTGTCCTGCTCTGGGATTTGGTATAAGAGCACAAAACGCTGCTGCAGAGCCAGTGGTTGGGGCTGTCCCCATGTCCCCAGGGCTGCTGAGTGCCCCAACCTTGCCCCTAGGCTCATCGCCTCTGGCGTGGTCATGCGGCCCTACGTGGAAGCCAACATCTCCCACAAGTCCCACACCACCATCAAGTATTTCCTTAAGATGTGGAGCAGCGTGAGCGAGACCCTCATCTTCATCTTCCTGGGCGTCTCCACCGTGGCTGGCCACCACTACTGGAACTGGACCTTCGTCATCAGCACGCTGCTCTTCTGCCTCATTGCAAGAGTTTTAGGTGAGGTGTCAGTGTGGTGGCAAAGTCCTTGGGGACAGTCCTGGGTGATGGGCAACTCTCAGGGCCATGAGGCCCAAGTTTGCCTTGCTGGGGAGATTGGAGTTGACTGGATGGCACTGCTCCACCGTGGGCATCAGCCTTGCTGGTGATTGGCTTTGTGGGGAGATGGGGTTGAGGCCAAGTTTGTGCTAGACGTAGGGTTGAAGCTGGTGAGGGGTGTTGGGATGAGCGAGCAGGACAGCACCGACCTGCACCCATGGCCCCGAGGGGGTGACACTGCACTGGGCTGCAAGCTGGGCTCCCAGGGTTGTGGGTCTTCTTCAGGGCTGGAGGGCACCCTTCACCATCCGTTCACACGAGGCCCTGCCCTGCTCCCCCAGGCGTCCTGGTCCTCACCTGGTTCATCAACAAGTTCCGAATTGTGAAGCTGACGCCGAAGGACCAGTTCATCATTGCCTACGGGGGCCTGCGGGGAGCCATCGCCTTCTCCCTCTGTTACCTCCTGGACTATAAGCATTTTGGCATGAGGGACATGTTCCTCACTGCCATCATCACGGTCATCTTCTTCACAGTCTTCGTGCAGGTTGGTGGCACGCAGGTGGTCACAGTGCAGTTTCAGAGGGAAGGGGGGTTATTCAGTGAGCCTCGTGTGTGTGGAGAATGTGGAGCACGCCCCCAGCCTCCATCCCTGACCCCGTCACTGTCCCCCTTCTCCGAAAGCTCTTGAGGCTGCCAAGTGACACTGGCAGACCGGCAGTGCGGAGCCCCACGGTTCGGCTGTGCTGAACCCATCTCGCTCCCACCGGTGTGCCTTGGGGAGAGGTCTAACCCACCCTCCCCGTTCCCTAGGGCATGACCATCCGGCCCTTGGTGGACCTGCTGGCCGTGAAGAAGAAGCAAGAGACAAAACGCTCCATCAACGAAGAGATCCACACGCAGGTAACTCGCTGCGCCTGGCCAGCCCTTCCCGCACGCTTCTCTTCGCCACCTTAGCCCTCTTCTCTCTCTGCTTCTGCCACCTCCACCGCTGTAACCAGGTGGGTTTACAGAGCGGGAGCTGCCCTTAAATCAGTGCCCAAGGTAAGGGGGGACGGAGCGAGGACCTCCCCTGTGCCTGGTAGAGCTGCAGCCCGGTTGCGTAGGACCGTGCTGCCCTCCTGAGGCCCATCCTGGACCCACAGCCCTGATTTTGTACCCCCCGAGTGCCCTCACCACTGTGTCAGCATGGGTGTCCGGGTGGGGAGAGGGTAGGCAACAGCCCTGCGAGCTGCCTACGCCTTGGACCTTCTCTTCCAGTTCTTGGATCACCTTCTGACGGGGATCGAGGATATCTGTGGTCACTACGGGCATCACCACTGGAAGGACAAGTGAGTGTGAAGGTTTGGTGACTTGGGGGACCTGTGGGGGAGATGGGGAAGGGTTTGAATCACCACCTGGCAGGTTTTCCAGTCCTGTGCTGGATTTTTCCCCGGGTTGTAATGTCCACATGCACACTCGCCTCGATGAATTACAGCCCGGGGTTGGGTGCGAGTGGGGCTGCACCCCTTCACTATGCCACCCATGGTGTGCCCACAGCAGCATGGGAGCTGCTAGTGGCTGGTCCCTGCAGGAGCTCAGGACCATCTGTTGTGGGTGCAAGCAGCTGCTGGGTGTTTTGGAGGCTGCCTGGCTCGGGAGGGAGTCAGGGAAGGTCTGGCCTGACCTGCTCTAGAGGGAACTGAACCATCTTCTGCTGGCCTGGGCCAGGGATGGGGAGCCGGGCATGGGTTCCCGGGCAGTGGGAGGTCTGATATATCACTGTTCCTCCTTTCCCCACGTCCTTGGGAAGGCTGAATCGCTTCAACAAGAAGTACGTGAAGAAGTGCCTGATTGCGGGGGAGCGGTCCAAGGAGCCCCAGCTCATCGCTTTCTATCACAAGATGGAGATGAAGCAGGCAATCGAGCTGGTGGAGAGTGGGGGCATAGGCAAGATCCCCTCCGCTGTCTCCACCGTCTCCATCCAGTAAGTTCCTCCGACGGGCCCCTGGTGTAAGCTGAGCGCTCCCTGCTAGTGGCCACAGGGCAAGCAGCCATTCGGTCCTGCCGTGGCCATCACAGTGTCACTCTGAACTCTGTCTGTCCATGCAGGAACATCAACCCCAAGACCCTCCCCGTGGAGCGCATCCTTCCGGCCCTGTCCAAGGACAAAGAGGAAGAGATCCGGAAAATCCTTCGCAACAACCTGCAGAAAACCAGGCAGAGGGTAAGGTGTCCCCTGGCACCCTGCGTGTCCCTTTTGCTTCCCTGGAGGTGGCCAGGACCACTTCCAACCAGAAGCCCTCAGGGCCAGCTGGGCCCTTCACCCCCAGTGTCCCTGCCCTGCTGCCCCTTGGGTTCCTGGTCTGGCTCTCCCTCCCTAAGAGGTTTTTCCTCCTGGGATGGTGCTGGGATAGTGCTGAGGGGGAGGCTGGCTCAGTCGGTGGCTGAGCCCAGCGTTTAAACCCTTGCTGGGCCAAGGTGGGTCAAGATCGGGCATCCCATGGGAGCACACAAGGGATGAGCCACCAGCTTGCCTGGACGTGCTCTGCCCACTGGTGGTTGTTTCATCCATCTCAAAGGGTAACGGTGCCGTGACCTTCCTGTGCCTTTCTGTGTGGTTTTTTTTAACCCGTCTCCTTTTCTTGCGGCCTTTTCCCAGTTGCGATCCTACAACCGGCACACGCTTGTGGCTGACCCCTACGAGGAAGCCTGGAACCAGATGCTCCTGCGGAGGCAGAAGGCCCGGCAGCTGGAACAGAAGGTGTCAAGGGGACGCTGGAGTAGCGATGCTGCCGCGGGCTGGGGAGGACGGGGGGCCAAGGGGGGCTTCCCAGCCCGGGAAGGACATCGGTGTCCTGCATGGGGAGGAGGCTGAGGTTCAGATGACAGTGGGTGACCCCAAGCCTTGGGGGTCCTCTGATCACCCCAGGCTCCGAGTAAGTCCTTGTGTCACGGCTGGGGGGATGCGTGCACGTGTCCTCTGCATCCCGCTGCTGCTTCTCGCTCATCCCCATGACCCGGGATCAATTCCCTGCCTCCCCTTCCCCATTTACCCTGACCGCCCCCGCAGAGACAGTCCCTCATGCTGCCATCCAATTCCAGATGAACAACTACCTGACGGTGCCAGCTCACAAGCTCGATTCGCCCACCATGTCCCGGGCTCGCATAGGCTCAGGTAGGTGGGACTGAGCTGCTGGGGGAGCGCCGCTGCCGGCACCTCGCTGGGCATCGCCGGCACTTCGGTGCTGAGGCACTTGGAGGTTGTGTTGTCCTGCACCCCCTCAGCTCCTTTGCTGCTCTCCAGCCCCCATTGTCCCCGTCCCGCCCCCCCGCGTGCGATGCAGCCAAGCCCCAGGGGTTTGCTGTTCTCAAGCCCAAGCTCTGCTTGTGCAACCTGGGCACAAGCTCTGCCTGAGCAGAAGCACCCGGCTCGCTTCCCGGCATGGTTGCCACCAGGAATCAAGCTTGGATAGTCAGTAGATCCGTCCGGAGCTCAGCTCGCTCGATCCACGCAGCCACATTTCTGGCCATGCCTCTCCCAGCCCTCTGCAGGGGAGAAGACCAAGAGCGCTCAGCCCTGAGACCTGACCCTGGACTCCCAGCTTCTCCAGCACACATTTGCTCTGCCATCTTTGGTTCCTCCTGTCCTATGTGTCCTTCCCTGCTTTGGGGACAGCGTGACAGGGTGTGACGGGGTATGACGCTGCTGCCGCCGCTTGCGGAGCCGGTGGTTAATCGGCAGAGGGCAGCTTCACCCCTTGCAAACGGCRCAGTCCTGGGAAGCAGGGCTGGGCTGTCTGGAGCAGTTCCAGATGGGATGTGGAGATCAAAAAAAGGAATTAAACAGCAGATTTGGAAATTAGAGAGAGAGTGAGCCCAGGCATCCCAGCCCCAAACATCTGGGATGCATTAGCTGGGGGTCCCTGAGACCCCCCTTCCCTTCCCCAGGCTATCCTGACCCAGTTTGTTCATGATACCGTGGGATGGGCCCTGCCTGACCCCTCTCTGCCTCCCCAGACCCGCTGGCCTACGAACCCAAGGCGGACTCGGAGAATCTGCCCATCATCACCATCGACCCAGCCTCCCCGCAGTCCCCAGAGTCCGTGGACCTGATGAACGAGGAGCCCAAGGGCTGTGGCGGCCTCCCGCCCTCACCCGAGGAGGATGAGGAGGGGCTGGTGATGCGGGTGAAGGAGCCTTCCTCCCCGGGTACCGATGATGTCTTTACCCCGGGGACCGGCGACAGCCCCAGCAACCAGCGGATGCTGCGATGCCTGAGCGACCCGGGGCCTCGGCCAGAGCCGGAGGAGGGGGAACCCTTCATCCCCAAAGGGCAGTAGCAGCTGACGCATGAAGCCTCACGCGATGCTCCGTGCGGTTTCTCTCTTCATTTGTTCTTCTTTCTTTGCTCTCCTTTTTGGTTTCCTCTGTCACTACACACCGGGTTTGGGAAGGGGAGACCGTCCTGGATGGACTGGGATTGCCAGGACAGCTCTGCCCAGCAAGCTCTGGGCTGACCCCGAGAGCCGGGAAGGAGCCCCCGGGATGCACCGGGCTTCTCGGCTGCCGAGGCCTGGGGGTGACAGACGATTTACTGCCCGGCACTGGGATTTGCAGGTGCCTCGCAGCCCCGGCAGGGCTTTACCGGAGGCTGCCCACCCACTCAGGACCTGCGAGCGGCTCCTCGGGGCGGCTGTCGCCGGCACAGGGTGGGCTCTGGCCGGGGAGCTGGSGGT
Organism: Phoebastria nigripes; assembly: GCA_035582835.1. NCBI lineage: Eukaryota > Metazoa > Chordata > Aves > Procellariiformes > Diomedeidae > Phoebastria > Phoebastria nigripes. Next base: position 843,183 of record JAYKAV010000778.1, read on the forward strand.
GTCCGTGGAGGCTGCCCCATGGCACAGCTTTGCCTTTCCCCGGCTTGCGTTTTACCTGCCCCCTCGCCTTGCTCCGGAGTGGAGGAATGGGAAGAAGGGAGCCAGGCTCTGCGTCGGGGCTGGCGCACCCGCTCCTCCCCCGGCACCCTCCCAGGGACCTTGGGCTCGTGCCACTGCTCCCTGCCTTGGCTGCTTCCCCCGCGGGGCCGGCTGCCGCCTGGGAACCTCTCCTCCGGCCCTGCATTTCACGCCAGGTCTTGTTAAATAAATATCCTATAGCCATTCAAGGGGGGAGCTGGGTCCCCCCTCGCTTTGAGTGGCCCCACAAGCCTGGGCCTCTCTGTCCCTCCTGGAACCGCTACCTGTCACCCATCCCCACGGGGACCCTCTGCCAGCCTCGGCCCCTCACCCCGTGCCTGCCCGGCAGYGCGGCAGCAGCACCGGCTGCTCCTTAACCAAAGACGGCGTCCGGGCTCCCTGGGCACGGGAACGGGGCATGCAGGGGGTTGCATTTGCTACATGGGGGGGATTATTTTTCTCTCCCTGCAACTGAGAGGAGCTGGGGAAGAGCCGGGGACCGGCTCATCCAGTGTGGGGACATGTTGGGGTTGGGAGGTTGGCAGGAAGGGGACGGCTGGGGGTGTTGGGGGTCCTGAGTTTGGAAGGACCCGTCTTTCCCCAGGGCTTGGCTGGGAGGGAGCACTGGGTGTTTAGGTGACTTGCAGCCCTCCCCCAGGCTCAGGGTGTCCTGCCATCGTGCTCAAGCGCGTCGCCTCGTCCCCCACGTGTCACCCTTCGCCATGGGTGCTGCCTCCCCYGTGCCGCGGGGTGCTCGTCGCCCYCTCCCCGCGCCGTGCCTTGCCACGCATCGTCTCTGCCCCGCTGCCTTGGTGCGCACCCATCCCGTGCGCCCACCCGCTCCACGTCCCAACCGGGACCCCGGGGGACCGGCGTCCATGCAGCTTCGTCACACCAGGGCGAGAGCCCACGTCGCTGCCTGCGCCTGCCTGCCTGCCCTGCTCTGTCACCAGGAGGAAAAAAGCAATGAAAATTCTCTTGTATAAAAAGGAAAAAAAAAACACATGTAAAGAGAATCTTGGTTTTTATCATGGATATTCTAATAAATTAATGTTAATTTTTAGTGGGGTTTTTTTCCAGCTGTTTGGGCTCCTACCCCTGCTGCGGAGTCCCGGCTGTCCCGGATGAATGAGGTGGCTGCGAGACCTCGTCCCTATCGCTGTGGGGATGGAGGATTTGTCCCTCACCTTCCCACTGTGGCTTGGGGAGATGGGGAGCCCCAGCGAGGGGGGAACTTTTTAAGCCATTCCCAACTTTGGCAAAGACACAGGCTCCGCAGAGCCTGGACTCCCGCATCCCTGCCCGGGGCTGTGCTGACGTGAGGGTGTGTTGGGAGGGGAAGGGCTGTTTTTCTCACTTTGCAGGGGGAAGAAGGCAAAAAGCCTTTTGCAGGAGCCCAAATCGCCCCATCGCAGCCCTGAGGTGCCGGCCGGGCGTCCCGGGCAGCTCTGCTCACCCCGAGCCCGGTGCGTTGCCCCCGGGGAGGAAGGGGCAGGCGTCCCGCTGCTGGCAGCACCTGCCCGTCCCGGGTCCCTGCCTGCACTGCCGTGGGGGTTTGGGGGACTCATTGCTCCATCCCCAGGGGAGGGGGCTCGGGGACTTTTGAGCCCTGTGTTTTTTTTCCCTGGGTTTCCCCAGAAGCCGGGGCTGAAGCCAAACCCTCGGAGAGGAGCCGGTTCCCACCAGCATCCCGCAGCTGGAGAGAGGGAAGAGGCTCGAGGCAGTGCCCGGGTGAGGGGCTGCACCCCGACCCAAAAATCCCCCAAGAAAGACCTTCCCAGCCCCAGCAGTGCTTGCACCTTCACCCCCCCCCCCCAAGGATCCCCCCAAGGCTGCGGGTGCCCCGGGGCGGCCGGAGCTCCTCGCTTTTGGGCAATTGCAATGGGAGCGTGTTTCATCGCTGCAAATTAAAGTTCTGATTCAACGAGGCCGTGACTCAGCCCCTCACCATCCAGCAAGCGCATAATGGCTGGCGTTGCTCATGTGCTTAAAATACCTGAAGCCCAGGGTCCCCCATGGCCCCGGGCTGGGACTTGGCCCAGCCACCGCACCCCTGGGGTTCCCTCTTTGCCGAGGGTTCCCTGGGCAGGATGAGGTGGCCGGGGATGTGGGGCAGGGGATGCCACGGAGCCCACGGGGCAGGCGATGCCATGGGGCCCATGGTGGTGCCGGTTCGGTGGGTGCCACCCTTGCACCCCATGTGGGATTCGGGGTGGCTCATCCCCGGGGCAGCGGTGCCGGTGGGGGGACCCCAAAGCAGGAGGGTTTGGCAGGAATGGGCAAAGCCAGACCTTGGCTCCRTCCTCGCTGGAGGAGAGCGGCAGCTTTGCCATCCCAGCCCAAAGGGTGGGAGCGCTGAGAGGTGCTGGCTGCAGCCCAGAAGCCGGGTGATGGCCACCCATCCCGGGCACGGAGGGGAAAGCAGGAGAACACGGCAGCCCTGGGCTGCCCGAGCACCTCACCCTCCCCACGTGCCAGGGAGCGTCACGTGTGGCCGCCCTCTTGATTTCGATCATACCTTTAATGCAAGAACTCCTCAAACCGAGGCATTTCCAGGATATTCTTGTTTCTGTCTTAAGGGGTGAGTAACTTTTTTAATGAGGGAGGACTAATAACCCCTCCAGGGATGGGCTGTCACCGCTGAGCAACTGCCAAAGCACACGCAGCACCGAGGCCGGGGGGGGTGGATGGGCCCCAGCACAAGCCCCCGGCCCCGTGGTCCTGGCGATGATGCCTCTTCCCCATGTGCGGCCCCCCCGTGCCCCGTACCCCCCCCAAGCCCCCGGCTCCCCCCRCTCCCTCCCAAAGCACCTTGGGGCTGTGGTGGTGGCACCAAGGACAGGGAGAACAGAGGGACCCTGAGCGGGACGACCTTGTCCCTGCACATGCGTGTGCCGAGGCGTTTATCCCTTCCCGTAACACCCATCTGTGGGGATTAAAGAGCTGCTGCCTCTGCAGCTGCAGGAATCTGCCCCAGCCAGGATGGCCAGGTTTCCCTGTGCCTCAGTTTCCCTCTGCATGGTCCGGCACGAAGCCCAGGCTTGCAGCGAGGGGAGAGCAAACGGCTCCACAGCCCCGCACCGCTGCACGAGCAGCGAGGACCGAGACCCCTCGGGAAGGGCTGTGAAGTCACCCCTGGCATCACTGGCTCCAGGCTCAGCAGCCACCCAAAGCGGAACTCCCGGCTGGCTCCCTGGCTTTCCCAAGAGGAGCGTTAGCGGGGCGGCCGGCGCGGCGATGCCAAGCAGCTGGCGGGCGATGGGACGGGGTGTGCTGGAGCTGCCATCACCTGCAGCCGTGCCCAGGCATCACCCAGGGCCCAAAAACCCAAAGCGAAGGGACCGGCTGCGTTCTCTACCAGGCTCAAATTAGTGGCATTAAGAGGGGTCGTCCCTTGCCACGGCTTTAAAAGCACACATCAGGCCAAGCAAAACAGCACATGGCATCACCGGGAGGCCACCGAGGCCGTGACATGCAGGTGACTGTTCATGCCGCGGGGGGACCAGGGGATGGGGACCTCCCCGCTGGTGACATCCCGGGCAGCTTCGAGGGGGCAGCTCGGTCCCTGCCCCGTTCTGGGAGCACGTCGGTGCCGTGTCCCCCTCCCCATGCCCCGGCGGTGCCGTGTCCCCCCCGCGCTCCCCAGGCAGCATTTTGCAGCAGCCGGGGGAGGTGACGGGTGCCATTCCCCAGCTCTGCGTCACCCGCAGTAATAACACCCTGCGCTCCCTTTCATCTCAGGGCCTCCAAGGTGGCCCTCTCCAGGGCAAGGGCGTCCCGGCGTCATCACTTATCATTAATTCCAGCACGCAGTCAGGGACGTGGCGGGGTCTGGGGGTCCCGGCCGGTGACAGAGGGACCCTGGGCTGAGAGCAGAGCTGTGACACCCCTCCTGCCAGGCAGTGAACATGGGTGCTCACCACGCAGCCGTGCTTCCTGCGATGCCGAATTTGGCCTTGCTGTGGCCACTCRGGGCCACGGAGGCAGCCGGTGGCACAGCTCCGGGGACACGGGTGTCCCAGCAGCGAGGGTCTGGGGGCAGCGAGCAGCGGTGGCACCTCTGGGATGGGCTGTGCCGGAGCGAGCGGGGCTGGACATGGATGTGAGCGACTGGGAGGTGTCTGGGAGCGGTGTTTGCCGAGGGAGGCTTCAGACAGAGCCGAGGAGAAGGGCTCCACCTCCTAAACCCACAGCGGGCGCAGGGAGGCAAGCACGTGCGTGGGGATGGCACCATGTGCGTGGGGACAGCAGCACATGTGCACGGGAGGGTGGACGTTTGCATGGAGATGGTGACATGTGTGCATGGGGATGGCAGGCAAATGCATGGGGACGGCTGGCATCTGCACGGGGACAGCAGCTCGTGTCTGCACGGGGATGGCTGGTGTGTCTGCATGGGGCAGCTTGGGCACGCACAGAAGTGGCCGGTGCATGCACGGGACAGTGGGTGCATGCACGAGGACAGTTGCCATGGGCACAAGGGACAGCCGGTATCTGCACGGGGACAGCCTGGGACATGGCTGGCATGTGCACGGTGGCGATGCCAGGGCGGCTGCCATGGGAGCGGGGCAGGAGGAATGCCCCTGCCCTGACGGGGAGCATTGCTGCTCCCCTGGGGCGACGCTGGGTGACGTTGGTGGCTCTGGGAGAAGGGCTTGGTCCCTCCTGCTTGCTCAGGGAGTTGGCACACACCCTGCTTAATGGCAGGTGGGACGGAGCCRGTCCCACGCGGGTCAGGGAGTCCCCAACGTCTCTCTTCACCTCCAGGTTGGGCTTTCACCCCCCGCTCCGTTCCCCCAGCTCCTCCAGCCCTTTCCCCCCAACTCCCCCACTGAGCAGCCCACGATGGGCGCTCGGGGCTGTAAAAGGTCCCCAAAGCCCTGGGGGGCTCCACTCGCATGGGGAGGCTCCACCTCCACCCCCCCCAGCTGCCCTCCCAGCAGCCCCTGCCCCTCTCCATCCCCCCCTGGCAGTGGGGTGCCCTATTCCTCCCCACGCACGCACCAGGGGACATCCCAGCTCCTCCCCAGGTGATTTCCCGATGGGGCGAAGCCGGTGTCCCCTGGGCTGAGCCGGGATGCTGCCGACCCCGGAACCATGGGGCGAGTGGGGTCACGGCATCCCCGAGCCCCCGTCCCCCTGCCCAGCCCCCGGCCCACCCTCACACCCCCAAAGGGCCTTTGCAACCCTCGTGCCATCACCCTTGAAGCAGAATCCGCCCACGTTTCACCCCAAGACAGTGATTATTCCTTAATTGCCAGCAAAACAAACAAATAAAGCCCTGGCTGGCCCTCGCTGAGCTGGAAGGAAACGGCCTCGGTGCCATTCCCGGCCCCAGGTTCGCTGCCGGCAGCTCTTTGGGATAATCGTTTGGTGATGGATGTTAATGAGCGGCTCAGCCAGTCCGGCCAGAGCGCGTCAGCTCTTTTTAATGGGCCGATGATTTCTCCGGAGCCGTCAGCACGCCTGTCCCTCTCGGCCCGGCGTGTGTCTCCCAGTTCATCACCAGGCCGTCGGCTCGTCCCCCAAGGATCTGCAGCGCCTCGTTCATCCCATTGGCTCCATGGCCGCATCCTGCCCCAACGCCCAGGGGTGTCACAGCTGGGGGGGTCCCCCAAACCGCCCTGGCCATGGGGTGCTCAGCACCCAGCCAGCCCTTCCTCCCGCGCCCAAATCCCCCCGGCCGGACCCCCGGGACGGGCTGGCAGGGCGGATCCTGATCCCTAAAGCCATTTGGCCCCTCTCAGCCTCTTGGGAAACTCTTCCCGATCTGGCTCTTTTGCCAAGAGGATCAAAGGGGTTTTGCGACGGGAGGCRGCTGCCTGGGTTGTTACCAAGTTCCTTGGAAAATCACTTTCTGGCAGGGGTCCCCTCCTCCCATGCCCCGATTCGGAGCCTCACGGGGTGTAACCAGGAGCAGCGTTTAATCCTGACGGAGACGCCTGATGGAGCCACACAATGATGCCRGCGGGAGCCAGAGAGCGAAACACCACGGCACAAGGAGCATCCCCATGCGGGGACCCCRGCAGAGGGGACTCCAGCCCCCCATGGGGACCCCTCAGGCTGGGGGTGCATCACAGCGTGGGGAGGATTTCAGAGGGGACCAGGGCTCGGGGCACCCCCTTGCCCCCTCTCCCCTCCAACCCCAGCTGTGGGTGCTCCTAAACACCCCATTTCCCCCCAAACCCAAATCTCCCCATCACTCGGTTACTCTTTCCGCAGCCAACTCCAGCTTCCAGCGGCAGACCCCTGGGATACGGGAGAGGACAACCTGCCGCCATCGAGCCCCGGCTTCGGAGAYGGACTTTGCAGCATGGCAGAGCTCTGCAACAGCCTCCACGAGATGAAGTGTCCCAGGTTGGGGGTTTGGGGGTTTTCAGGGGTGGTTTTACAATAAACCCCTGCGAGGGTGTAAAAATAAATCAGCACTGGCTCATCTCCCAACAGGGCTCACGGCTTTTAAGGATGGATCCCAGCTCCGAGCAGGAACAAGGGAAATGGGAGCGGCAGCTGCAGATGCGGAGCCTGGAGTCGTGCCCGTCCATCCACGGGACCGCGGGGCATCGGGCACTGGCTCGGCGGGGAGGCGCCTCCTGGAAATGTCTTCAGGGTTAAATGCCGGGGGAGAAATGAGCTCTTTAAAGTGATGGGAATTGTTGGGATGAAAGGAAATGGGCGGCCAGCGGCCGGGGACACGGTTGGCCCGGGGAGGAGGCGGTGGCTCAGCCAGCAGCGGGGCCACGCGATGGGTTTTAGGGGCTGAGGTTGAACCCCTGGGGCTGGGAGCGCCTGGCATCGGCCTCCTGAGCCGGTGGGTTCCAGCACCCCAGGGTGTCACCCCGCATCTCCTGGGTGCCAGAGCTCCCTGCAGCCAGAGGGTGCGGGGGGTCCCTGGGGACACTGCTGGCCAGGGAGAGAGGGCCCTGGGGTGGGGGGGGGGGGTCAGGCCGGGGGGCATTGGGCTGTGGGGCGCCAGGCCGTGGTGTATCCACGGGGTGCCAGGCCATGGGGCATCAGTGGGGGGGCATCAGATCACGGGGCATCCATGGGGGGGGATCGGACCTTGGGGCATCAATGGGGCACCGGGCCATGGGGCATCAATGGGGCACCGCGGGGTAGCCCCGCCCCCCCGCGCCCCGTCGCGACCAATCACCGCCGGGATTCCCGCAAGCAGCGGGCCACGCCGGAGGGGTGGGGTTTCACCGGCCTGTCCCGCCCTCTCCACCCTTCGCCCCGCCTCTTTCCCTACTCGCTCCTCTGATTGGCGACCTGCCCAGCCCCAACCTTCATCCTCGGCCTATGAGAGCGCCGGAAAGGCGGTGAGGCCGGGCAGGGATTGGCGGTGGGGCCGGGCCAATGGGGGCGCGGCTCGGGGGGCTATATAAAGCGGCGGCGGGGCGCGGGCGAGCGCAGTGCTCAGCGTAGCCGGTGGCGGGCGGGGAGCGGCGCGGGCCGGTTCCTTGCAGCGTCCCCCTCCGGGCACCGACCGCGCCTCCCCGCCGCCGCCCCGCGGGAGCCTTCCTCTCAGAAACAGCTTTTTCTTGGGTTTGGTTTTTTGGGTTTTTTTTGTTTGTTTTAAATTTTCCTCCCTTTTTCCCCCCCTAACCCGGCACTTCCGGCTGGTTTCCGGGCCGTTTCCGGGTGACTCGGGCTCCTCTTCCGGTGGCGTTTCGGCTGAGGGAGGGCGATGCTGGTGGCGGCGGCGGGGCCCGCTCCGGGCTCCTCGGAGCAAGGCGGAGGCCGCTTCAGCGTCCTGACCTGGGAGCAGGTGCAGCGGCTGGACCAGATCCTGGGCGAGGCCGTGCCCATCCACGGCCGCGGAAACTTCCCCACGCTCTCGGTGCGGCCCCGCACCATCGTCCAGGTGAGGCCCCGGGCGGGTAGGCCCGGGTAGGCCGCGGTGGGCCCCGGGGGYGGTACGGGCCGCGCTCCGCCGCCTGGTTGGACTCTGCCCCGGCTCCCGTGGGGGTCAGGGAGAAAATAAAACTGCTGAGGCGGCGGGAACCGGCCCCGCCGGGCCCCGAGCCAGCCCGGCCGGGCGGCCGCTGCCTCCCGCCGGGCTCGGGGCAGAGCTGCCGGCCCGGCCGGGTGCGGGTCCCCCGGGGTGGGGTGGGGGGTTTATAAAGCTGGGTGGGGGTGCGGCGGGGAGCCGGCCCCCGTCGTCCCGGGGGCGCTGGGCGCTCGGCTGGCCCCGCTGCCCGGTCCTGGAGGTCTCGGTGGGGCTGGCTGCCGGCTGCTGCGTGCCTGCTCGGATCTGCCAGCAGTCGCAGCAGGAATGTATAAAACTGGAAGGACCCTCCTGGAAACAGCCTTCTCCAGCAAAATCACACGCGTTTAAAATTCATGCCTGATCCCTGGAGCTGCTGCAGGTTGTGCCGTGGATTCTGCTTTGCTTCCTCCCATCCCGTGTTCCTCCTCCTTTTGAGGTGGTTTGGTGCCCTAAGAGCTGCGAAATGTGGGTGGCCGAGGCAAAGTGGCTTCTTGGAGCTGCGTCCACGAAATGGCTTCGTGCTGGTGGACATGTTGGGCTTGTGTGTTGTAAGAGGCAGTTATTAATTTAAATGCTAGATCAAATGTCAGTGTCCTTTGATTCTTGTCACACTGACTGTATCCTCCAGAGTCTGCCTAAGTCTTCATCTTGTTAAAGAGTTCCTGTTAGTTTAACCATAAAGTAATAACTGTGTTTAATATTAAACTAACAATGTAGTTCAAATAAGCTGATGCATATTCATATTTGGGAGGCAACTTCATTCCTCAGTAATGACTCATCAAATGTAAAATCGGGCATGTTAGCTTCTAATTAAAAAGCCTATTCACAAAGCTAAAACCAAACTGGCTTTCACAATAAACTAATCACTAGGATTTTGAAGCCTCAGCTACTTGAGAAATATTTCTACTTAAGCCTGGAAAATGGAAAGGTGACATTTGAAAGAGACTCAGCTGATTTCAAATTCCTCGAGTTCCTGCTGCATCTGTTGAGGGCAGAAGTGCTAAATCTTGGCTGCTAAAGCTTTAAACTGAATGACAGATGAGAAGCTACTGTCAGGACACTGCCCTTGGGTTGTGCAAGGCCAGCGAAGCTCGGCGCTGTTAAAAGCCCGGCACGGTGCAGCATCAGATGTTCCACTGGTTACTACTGTTTAGTTCTGCAAAACTGAAGTGATTTGGTGTCGGAGCTGCTGAAAAGGATGTTGCCACCAGCAACTTCAAACACTAAATAACTGAAGGCTGTAATTCTAACCAACCGTGCTGGCAGACCCTGTATTTAGGGCTGACTAATCTGAAACAAGTAACCTAAAAGGCAGTTATTTATTGCGTGCTCTTGTTGTTGTGGGAGGTGGGAAGCGGCAGGTCAGGACGCAGGCAGGGTTTGCTCGCGCCTGGCTGTCAGAGTCAATTATCTGAACCACACGTAACGTGAGGTGCTGTTTTGGGAAGCAGGTCAGCAGCTGCCTAACCCTCTAAATATCCAACCCCCTGGGGAAAACGCATACCTGAACCCACTGGCTGCAGCCGGGGAGATGTTTCAGGTTGAGGCTGGTAGGCTGAAGCCTGCTGTCCTCGGGGAAGCAGCGAGGCTCTCTGCAGGTTGCAGCTTTTTTGTGTGATTTGGGACAAGACTGACTTGAGCGGTTGGATTTTTCACCCCCACCTTTCTGAATACATCTCGCATGGGTGGACCCGTAAACCTGGGGAGCTCCAGTAAGCCTGAAGCTTATGGGTCTGAAATGCTGCAGGTCCTGAGCTGTGCCCAGAAAGGGGTTAAGCAGATGTTCTTTGGGGCTAGGAAATTAATCTGGAATGAGATCTTCTCCAAGCACTGGTCGTAGCTCTGCATCTAACACTTTTGTGACCTATATCTTGTCTTTCTAAGCCTAATAGCACAAAACTCTTAACTCCACAAGTAGCACTGGAGCCATGCCTCGGGTGARCGACTCCAGTGACTGATCAGTTGGCAACAACTGCATGTCAGGAACTCCCTTGGATCGACTGCCTGATACTTGTTCTATAAGGGGGAATAACCCGCTGCCTCTTTTTAGGAGTAAATTCAGTTTTCAGACTGTCTCCCTTTGAGAACAACTACGTTCATGGCTGGATTGGATGTGCTGGTGGGGACTTGGGACTTCCGATGGTGAATAGCTCACTGGTTAACTGTTGCCTGACATGTGACTGTCACYATTCGGTTGGCAAGGAGCCCGGGCACATTTCTAGCCTGAACAGCAGTGGCTCATGTCAGGGAGGAATAGGGGAAACACCAGCAGAGAAGCTGTGTCATGAGATTTAACAACCTCCAAGTTTAAAAACATTCCTCAGTTTGTACCAAGTTATCTTCTGTTTGCAAGGGCACCCCGGGGCAGCAGAAACTCGTTGGTGTGGCCTCTTAGCTTGGTCACCAAGAGGTCTGCGACATGCGAAGGGTTGCATACCGCAGTCCTTCACCTTTATGTATCGTTTCTTCTAAACCAAACTCGCGGAGGGGCAGTTTTACAGCTGCTGAGGTTCACTGAAGCTGCAATGTTCCGGTGTCCCCAGAACTGTCTGCTCAGGGCCATGTCAACCGAGCAGGGGTTTTGGCCCCTCTGATAAAGTTTTGAATTTTAGTGGTGCCTCTCTTGAACTAGGACAGCCTCGCAGGRCTGAGAAGCCCAGTCAGACTGGCTTCCAGTGATATACCTTGTCCATTTGTATCCCAAGCTTTGGCTCTTTCAAGCTCTAGCCTGGCTTCGAGCACCGGGTGAGCAGGCTGGCTCGCTGGGACTCACAGGACAGTGGGTAATTGCTAGAGAAACATGAAAGCAGGATGAGAGATGGGAAGAGCTTCTGGTGGAAGATGTGAACTTAATCTTCCTGGGATCTTTGAGCTCAGTTAAACTCAAATTATAAGCTGGTGTCCAAATAGTTTATTTTATGGTCTTGGGGGTTATTTCAGCCTCCTGCATGTTAAGTAATCGGGCAAGTGATTCAGCTTCACTCCAAATGAACAAAGCTTTGGAGGTACCGGTGGGTGTGCCAGGACTGAGCAGGCAGCATTAAAAATCGCTGGAGTAACACCCGTAAGATGAAAGCTGCCTCTTGTGCTTGATAGCATGCCAAGTTCAGCACGAAGCTCTGACACACTGGAAATTGTTAGGATACACTTACTAGTTAGGACATGAACTTGCATATGCCTGGCTGGGGCTTTTGAGCAGTTCTGGCATCTTGATTTGCCTTTAATGAATCTTGACAGGCAAAGGGGATGGCTAAAAGGAGTGAGSCACCCTGATTAAATCAACAAGGACTGCTGCAGACTGTGCTGCTGCCTTGTATTTGCGGTCCTTTTTGGATCGGCTGGTCTTAGCTTGATGGCTGGAAAGGCTGGCTGCAACCATGGGGGGACGAAGAGGGCAGAGACCACCCCAAAGAACGGGATCAGATAACCTCTCCGCTTTGGTGGGGGGAAGGAAGGGAAGAGCAAACAGCTCTACTGGAAGCAGAAACAGCTGTTCATGTGCAGTAAGAGCCCTCTAATGCAAGGGAATAAGTAAAGGAGAGCCACCCCCAGCTGCTGGCAAGACTCTGGATGCTTTCCAAAGTGGCCTATTTCATAATTTCTAATGGATTAGCTTTTTATTTCACTGTCTTGCACTGGAGTGACCCATATAAACGCAGGGAGTGAATTCTGCTGCTCCAAGAATGCTTTCTTGCTTCTCACTGACTCTCTTTATATCTCAGGTTGTCCGTAGTCGCCTGGAGAAGAAAGGAATCGCAGTCCATAACGTAAGGTTGAATGGCTCAGCAGCTAGTCACGTTCTACATCAAGACAGTGGCTTGGGGTACAAAGACCTAGATCTCATCTTCGGTGTAGATCTGAAGACCGAAGATGTCTTCCAGCTTGTTAAAGATGTGGTCATGGACTGCCTTCTTGACTTCCTCCCAGAAGGTGTCAACAAAGACAAGATCACCCCCATGACTCTGAAGGAGGCATATGTGCAGAAGCTTGTGAAGGTGTGCAACGAAACCGACCGCTGGAGCCTCATATCGCTCTCCAACAACAGCGGGAAGAACGTGGAACTCAAATTTGTGGACTCTCTCAGACGGCAGTTCGAGTTCAGTGTGGACTCCTTCCAGATCATCCTGGATTCGCTTCTGCTGTTTGGGGAGTGTTCAGAGAACCCCATGGCTGAGAACTTCCACCCCACGGTCACTGGGGAGAGCATGTATGGGGACTTCGAGGAGGCAATGGACCATCTCCGGAACAGGGTCATCGCCACGAGGAACCCAGAGGAGATCAGAGGTGGGGGGCTTCTGAAATACTGCAACCTCTTGGTGAGAGGGTTTAAGCCCAAATCRGAAGTGGATATGAAGGCACTACAGAGATACATGTGCTCCAGGTTTTTCATAGACTTCTCTGACATCGGTGAGCAGCAGAGGAAGCTGGAGTGCTACCTCCAGAGCCACTTTGTTGGGATGGAGAGCAAAAGATATGACTATTTGATGACCCTCCACAGGGTGGTCAATGAGAGCACAGTCTGCCTTATGGGACACGAAAGGAGGCAGACCCTGAACCTCATTGCCATGCTGGCTGTGAGAGTCCTGGCTGAGCAGAACATCATCCCCACCGTCACAAATGTTACCTGCTACTACCAGCCAGCTCCTTATGTCAGTGAAATAAACTTCAACTACTACGTCACCCACGTGCAGCCCTTCCTGCCTTGCAATCAGTCTTACCCAACGTGGCTTCCCTGTAACTGAGCCAGGACAAACTTCAGGGTCTGTCCTCCAAGGTACTTCCTTGCCTTGGGGATTGGGGAGGGGGGGGAGGGCGGGGGGGGGGGGGGGCAGACAAAAAAAAAGACCTTTCTAGAACTGCAACAGAAAGAAACTTCCTGGACTCTTGCTTGAGTGTCTTGTTCCCAGGGTTGTTGGAATGAGGCCTGTCTGCTGTACACTGTGATGGGAAGTGCAGTGTTATGGAAACTAGATGACTTGGACGTTTACAGGAAGACTCAATCGCTTATTGAATTCTGGAGGCAATGGGGGAGGGTGGGGGTGTGTGAGGGGAGATTGTAGAATTACGCTAAGGTAGAGCTGCACTGCCCTGAAATGGATATGAATTGGTTTTTTTTTTTTAGTGTGGGAGGTGTTATGGGTGTGCAGACTTGTGGTTTCTGAAGATAGAAGCCAGAGTGGCTAATTCCTTTGAAGGACCAAAGAATCCTGTTTAAGTGCCTGTAACAATATAAACACAACTGTACTGTAAACCTTATTTTTTTTGCAGGGCTGACATCCCAAGAGCTTGAGTGGGGATGTCCAAAGAGGAAAATGTTTCTGTTGCCGGGGGGAGGGTCATAAGATCATTTCTAGTAACCTCGCTGAAGCAAGAATGGGATTGCAGGTTACATGTCGCTGAGGTTTTTTGGCATGGCTTGCTGCCTGTGAAGGACCAGCTGTAGCAAATAGCCGTCAAAGTGGAGTTGCATAAACAGGGCTGGGCTTTGAATGACTATGTGTAAATGCCTAAAACTGGGGACACTGGGTGGGGGGGGAGTGCATGGTGGAAAATGCTGTGCAGAGCTTTATGGAGAAAAGGCAGCAGGGACCTACATATGAATTTACTCAAGCTCCCAAGTCTGCAGTGCCAAAATGGAATCATGTACATAAACGATGAGGCAGAAGATCTGTCCAGGAGCCTGCCCCAGGCTACYGTACCTAATCGTGTATTTTCTAGGGGAATTTGAAATGCTGCTTGTTTTTTTTTTTTTTTTGGCATGCAAGTGTGGTTTTAATGCACAAAGCCAGAGGCCGGCTGGGTTATCTGGGAAGATGAGGCTTGTCCTTTGAAGCACAAACCAACTAGTTCACTAGTCAGTTATCTCCAGCTGTGATGGGGGCTGGAGCCTGTGTCCTTCTAGGAGATAGGCAGGCCTCTTCCAGACTCTAGCCTCCTACGGCCGGAGATCTTCCCTCTGCCCTCGGGCAGGTCCTATCTTCAAAAGCAGCCTATTTCCAGCTATGTGATTCCACATGCGAGCCACTGATAGCATTTGAAATTCATTCTCTAGCTAGAAATGGAGCTTGGGGGGGCGGGGGGGTTGTGCAAAAGTCAGTTGGCCTTAGGAAAAAAGTATGTCTTCTCTAAACAAACTCTCTTGTGTCTTGAGGGTTTGGCTCTCAGTCAAATGTGGCTTTGAAGTTGTTGGGTGTCTAGAGCACAAACAGTCTTTCACTGAGGTGCTTGGATTGCCATGCCCGTTCTCGTGAAACATCATCTCAGACTTAACTATGCACGGATGGAGAGGTGGGCGAGCAAGCAGGCGCTCCCTAGAGATGCTGCTTTGGGAAGACCATGACTTCATGGTGCTTCCTCCGAGGCTGACGTACTTGAGTATCTTTACTAACTTGTTTTTTTTTTTTTTGTTTTTGTGACAAAACTGTAATAGCTGGGCAGATTGAATGCTCTAATAAAGACTAGATCCTTGGAATGTGTATAGCCAGATTGCTACCTTCTTTGGGGTAGGGGTGATATGGAGTGGGCGTAAGGGGTGGGGGGGGTGGGGGGGGGAGTGATTTGGGGGCTCTTGCACTTAACATGAACTAACCAGTTTGAAATTGGTCCAGCTTTGCTTCCTATCCAGTCAGAGCTGAGGAAGTGTCACTAACGATGTAGTTATTACAGGTTTAACTGCCTTCCTGTAGAACAGCTTTGCCTTCACGGACAAGGCTGGTGTGTGGACTCTGCCACAGCCCGGTAACTCCCTGGTGCCCAGAGCCTAATCCCTGTGGTGGGAGCTTGAGATTTTTCCAGTGCAAGGTAAAAGCAGTTTAAGGGCTGCTTTTGAGATCCGAAGTATGCCACCTTCATGGCTTCAAGGGAAGATAATTTTTTTTCTTGCATTTTAAACTTCAGATGAACATAGATGACATGTAGCATGCTTTTTTTTACAGGCTGCTTACCCTCTACCCACAGAGACACATAGAYGCACTAAACTGAGATTCCCTCCTTCCCTTTAAGATGTCAAAAAGATTCCCTACAGCCAACAGCTCGACAGGGCAACTTACGTTGAGATTGCACTTTTGATTTACGGAGTGTGTGTGGTGGGACTCTTGTGAATGGGTTGAATCTGAATTTTTCTAGACCTTGCAGTGATACTGTGCTGCCTCCTGTGAGGGGGCAATTGGAAGATTCCAGTAGCTTGAATGGCACTTGATTTTGTTTTAAATGTTTTTTTTTTCCTACACCTGTATCACTTGTCATGCGATGGGCTTGACATAGACTCACTAGATTCTTTAGAATCTGTTACAAATAAATACAGTGTATTCAAATTTGTTGGATTTTTTTTATTTGCTTGTCCATCCGGGTAGTGTGGTGTTGAGATGGCTGACCCTACTCCCACCGAGAACCAGGCTCCGAACCAACTGGTTACCTTGAGAGGAGCGAGCCGGGATCCTGGTTCTGGACCTGGCCGAATGCTACTTGTACGTCAGGCTGCTTAGTCCCTCAAACTGAAGCAGCTACRGAGCCTGGGAAGCGTGTAGCTGTTGGCAGGTCACTCCGGCGGCTGAGGGAGGTTTCTATTTATAACTCTGTTCTTTAGTGTTGTGCATCTTCCCTTTTCCTGGTGGCTCCTCAAGTTGCTGGTGGGGGAGGGTGGCCCGATGTGGCAGCCTGCTCGGTGTCGGTGGTGATCTGAGGTCCCTTGTCTTGGGGGACGAGCTGCTGCTGCTGCTGGCTTTCCACAACTTCGTTCTCGTCTGCTGATGGTCATGAAGAGCAAAAGGTTGCTTGAGTAATTGAGACTTGCTTATTTTGTGTAGCTGACCCACCTGCAGTGTAGTTCCTCTTGGGGAGGTGGGGGAGGCTCTGAAAGGTTTATCTCCCAAAAAAGCTTGGATCTGCTGATGTTCAGGCYAGATTCCTGTGTGATGGCTGGAAGCTGGCTGCCTGTAGCTGGGTGCAAGCTCCTCCAACTCTGGCTGCCCTCCAGCCTAAGATGAAGTTTCACTTCCCCTTGTCAAGCTACAGGCAGTTCTGGTTCCACTACAACAATGGAGCTGACAAGGTGCCAGTCCCCATTTGGGACAAACTTGCTGACTCTGCATCTCCAAATTTTTATGGTCCAGGGCCAAGCTTTCCTCTGACAACAGGTCTGGGTTGTTCTTGCTGGGCTGGCACCATGTAAGACCGTGTCCCTATCGCCTGCTCGAGTAGGACTCTGCTCTTGCAGGGCTGATTTCTCTCTAAACCYGTTGGCAGCGAGAGGGGATGCTTGCCTCTTGCTGGCACGCAGAAGCACGAAGCTCCTGCCTTCCCTGAGCGTCTYGTGTATGGGAGTGGCTCTAAAATATCTGCTTAGTTTGTCAGCTGTCTTCTCGGTGCCAGTGGTCGGTCCTGCCGATGGCGGCTGATGCTCTGGTGAATAAGCTGCCTCTGGATTTGTAACCCTGAGCAGAGCAGCAAAAGCCCTGACAGAGATGGCTTGTCATTGTTGGAGCGGATCAGACAATACAAAAGGATGTTCGTGGAAAGTACTAGTTGTGATCAGAAAGGAGCTATCAATGTTTACAACCGAGATTTGGATCCCTCTTTTGTTAATTGTCAAATAAAAAAAAAAAAAACATATATTTTCTCACAGCCTGTAGTCTGTCATTATTTTTTCTCTTTGAACAGAGGGTGATGGACAAGTTGGGATGTGCCTGAATATCTGGTGGATGAGATTTGGACTCTAGTGATGGGTGTGTTGGTGTGCGCTGGATGCCCGAGTGCTTCTCTCAGCCTCAGCTCTAGAGCTTTGCTCCTAGGAAAGACATGTGTTGGGGTGGCTGTGGCTCTGCCCCAGCAATTCCCTATTTTTAGACCACTGGTGTGATGCCCATGGCAGACTGGTCTGGGTTATGCTGGCAATGCCCAGCTCTAGATGAGTGAAGCCAGGAGCGGAGAAGCCCACGCTGCGGTCTGCCTGTGAGCACGGTGGTACCGTACAGCATGTGCCCTGCAGCACCTCTGCAAAGGGCTGGTGGGTGATCGATGCCTTGATGTGTCCAAAAATACTCAGTGTTGCATCGGCCAGCTCGTTTCCAGGGCTTGCGATGCAGGGTTTATATCTGCAGACCTGCCCACGGCAGCTTTTTCTCTTGGAAGGACATCTGGCCAAGCTCCAAAATCACTGAAACGGGAGGAATTTGTCTTGAATCTCCAGAATGCAAGAAGCATCTTGCTCCAACCTTCCTGCTTTCAGCTGTCCTTAATCTGTCGGCTCGATGCCGAGGGTGGCACTGTCTATATGCAGGCGGGTAGCTAGACCCAGCGTGGCATTCAAATTGCATCTCAATCTCTCTTAATTTCTCTCTTGTAGTACGCCAGCGTTTCTACCCGGCTGCCCTCCTCCTCGGTAGCCGCTCGGGCAGCGCGGGTGTTAACTCTGCTATTTGAGATCATGCAGAATGAGAGAACAGTCTGTCTGTGCGGCTCCTCTTTCCATTTATAGCTGTGTTTAGGCGATCCAGCACACGGACCCTTGTGCTCTGATGCCTGGTGCCAAGCACGAGACAAATGCTTCATTGATATGTACATACCGGGAGGGCAGTTTGCTCCCGGCGGGGCCGTGGCAGTGGGGTTGGGACGGAGCTGAGCTGCCGGAGGATGGCACAAACTYGGTCCCTTTTGCTGCGGTCCTGAGGCCGGGGAGCAGCTGAGCCTTGGCGGGGGGTGAAGGCTGATAGTGAGAAACGTGCGGCGTGCAACTTGTGCTCTGTCATTGAACCCTCCTATCTTATCTTCTGGCCCTGTCTGCTGGAGGTTCTGGTTTAGGCTCTTGTATTACAAATAGGATTGCAGCTTATGTTAGAGCTGGTTTGGAGGCGGAGGAGCGTTTAAAAGGCTTTTTTTTTTTTTGTCTTGTCCTGTGCATGGGGCATTTGCACTGTTCAGCTCCAGATGCAGTTTGCTGCAGACCTTTCGGCTAGCGGCAGGGAGGCACAATGGGAAGCTCCGTGAATCCCCTGGGTCGACCATCTTCCCCCACCTCTGTCTTCGTGCATCCCAGCCTCGAATCGGAAGCTCAGGCCTTCCCTTCCCTCCTGAGCTGTTGCAAGAAGAGATCGGCTCGTGCCGCTCCACCTAGGACAGCAGTCCAGCTCCCCAAAACCCCCACGTGCTTCTGCGAAAGCCAAGGCCGGCTCACCAGGTGCCTGCTCTTCCCTGCTCCTTCTCTTCTAGCAGCTCCTGCTTTGGTGGAGCGAGCCGCGGCATCGGCCGTAGCCGGTGAGAGCCGCGTGTGTGCCGAGTGCCCGGCTGCTGCTTGGGCTGGAAGCTGCGGTTGCTTTGCTGCTCCCTCGTCTGGGTGGATCCCCATGCCCGGCCACCCATTTCAGCTTGTAGAAACTTGATGTCTGTGACAAATTCGATTGAAATCATCTGCTGGCATCCCAAGTTATTAAGGAGAATGACTGACAGCCATCGTAAAGTCATGTTTTCTTAGGAAAGAAGGCAACAAAAAAAAAAAAATCGATCTGCAGCCTTGAGCTGTTGCGCAACCGAGCTGTGAGATGCGCCGGGGACGGGGTGTCCTTGCACCTCCCTACCCCAACCCACTGCACGTCCCTTCAGCGATGCCGAGGGGAAATAATGGCATTTCTAGGAGAGAAGAGGACTTGTAGGTGGGACTGTGGTTTTGGAGACGAGTGTTAGGCTGGAGCGGTGCCAGGGGAGGTGCAGGGTGATGCGTAATGTGTTATCTCTCTCCCCTTACAAGCGAGAACATGCATTTTCACTCCAAAGAGCTCACATCTTTTTTCCAGGGTGTCATAGTTGAGTACGGGAGGGCTGTTGCCACCTCTCCTTCCTGGCCGGGAGGTGACGGATGAGGATGTCTCTCTTCGGGGTAGCGCAGCTCTTTGGGGCTCAGCCGACGGCGTGGTTGATCGTTGCCCTCTCCTGCCACCACGGCATATTTACCCTGCTTATCTTGCCACTATCAAACCCCAGTTTCAGCAAGAGCAGTGTCACCCTGCCTTCAAAGGAAAAGCCACCAAGCAGCGCGTTCCCCGGGGTGTTTGCGTGGCCTATATTTTTACCTTGTAATCCAAGGAGGGGCTGGATGCACGACACCCCTCCAGCCTTCCTCCCTTCCCCCCCCCCTCCCCGTAGCCACCGGGGCCGGCGTGGCTGGAACAGCTGATTACTTTAAGCATCCCTCTACTAATATGCAATTACAGGTCGCTTGGGCTTGAAATCCCAGTTAAATCCGCATGTCCGCAGTGTGACTCACCTAACTACTGCTCCCCTAATGAATCCTGGATGCGTTCCTTAAAGACTGGACATAATGTTAACGTGCCACTTACTAACCACCCTTTTCAAATATCACCAGTGTAACGAGTTAAGCCAGTTTCTTCTCCTGCTCCTCCTCCCCTGCAGCCCTAGACGGTCCCTGCATACTCCGATCGCAAAGCCTGAGCGTCCAGGGTATAATCCCCCTTTTGCAGAGGGGTTTTCTCACTGCCGCGACGGGGCTCGGGAGGAATCGCTCCCTGAAAGGATGATCGTCTGCCCAGGGGTGTTTTAGTCAAGATCAGGAGCAGCGCTACTGTCCGGGGAAGGCTGGAAAAAAAACCAAAACCAAACCCCTAATTGTGGATGGTGGGAAGGCAGGAGGGATGCAGCCCTTCCCTATGGTGACAACACCTGCGAGGGACTGCGGAGCACGCGCGTCCTTCTCCGCAGCTTCRGGGTTGCTCCTAGCCACAAGCAGCTCGGGGGTTTTGTAACGTGCCCTCCCGAAGCAGGCGGCCTTTGAACCCAACCTGCTCATTTGGGGTTGGATGCTGCTATTCCGGCTCGTGCTCGGCGGGTGCTGCCGGGCTGCCCGTGACGGAGGGCGCAGAGCAACGTGAGTAAGCACATCCTCACCACCATCCCACGTCACGGGTGACCTAACCCTGGGAGGGACCGGGTACCCTCCACCTCCCATTAATGCCCAGGGAATTGGAGCAATAATTGCCCAGTAGTTATTTAGTTGATGATTTGTTTTATCCAGGCAGGCTGCCTTATGTCCAACCTCAACCCATCCGCCTCCAGGCCATCCYGGGCTGCGCAAGTGAGCCAGGAGAGACCGCGGGGACAAGCTGTTTTCCAGCTGGCTCTGGGCTGGATGAACATGGTTTATCCAGTGCCAAAACCGAGCCCCATCTCTCAGCCATCCCTCCAGTTTCTTATCTGCAAGCGTCTCTTTCTTTGCTCCTTGGGATGGGGAGAATAAAAGAGATGTTTAGGGCTTTTGTGGGGGACCAGAGGGGCTGGCAGTGGGGGAAAACAAGGTTTCAAAGAGGGTTTCTCCCCACTTGTGTGAAACC
This sequence comes from Phoebastria nigripes, assembly GCA_035582835.1. Taxonomy (NCBI): domain Eukaryota; kingdom Metazoa; phylum Chordata; class Aves; order Procellariiformes; family Diomedeidae; genus Phoebastria; species Phoebastria nigripes. The sequence goes on from JAYKAV010000778.1 coordinate 863,586, forward strand.
TGCCCTGCAGAAGAAACCAGATACCCCGAGAGCAGAGCAGCGGGTCCGGCCTGGCTCCACGAGTGCCCCTCTCCCTGCCATCCTGCTGCCCCAGCGACAGGGACGGCGTCTTTTTGGCCGGAGTAAAGCAAATTCCCCCCTGCAGCACAGCGACCCCCGGAGAAACCGGGATGCACCCGGCTCCCAGGGCTTGCTGCTCTTCCCTGCCAGCACAGCCGGCCCCTGGCAGCCCCAGCAGCTTCCCACAGCCCCAGGTAAGTGCAAAACCCACCGGCAGCCGGGAAGAGCCAGCTCCTGCCTCCRGGAGAGGTGACGGCAGACGCTGCCGGCTCGAGCGTGCCGGCGGCTGGGAGCCAGGAGCTGCCACGATGGGCTGGGCTGGAGGGTCCATCTCCCCCGGGGCAGTTGGTGGTTTTTAGCCGATGCCAAGGGGAGGCGAGGGTGCTGCAGGGTGTTTGGGTGCCGGGGCTTGCGTTTGCGAGCAGGCGGGGAGCTGCTCCGCTCCCCGGTTCACAGCAGAGCGAAGGTGCCGAGCTCCTCGGCCGTCGCGTGGGTGGGAGGAAGGCAGGCTCATCCCGCAGCAGTTGTCACTCGCCTAAACCTTCGAAAGCCGGGATTACTGGCGTTATCCTATAATTGAGGAAATCCACCCTCTCATTAGCCCCATCGGTGGTGCTGCCTCGTTCCCTTTCCTCCTATCTTCTCGGGGGTGCCCGCTGCTCCCCTGGTCCCCCAAACCTCAGCAAAGGCACCACTGGCCCCGCGTGGGGCTGGGGAGCCCGGCAAGCTGCCGAGGTGGCCACAGGGCTTCCACCAGCTACCGGCTCATGCCACCGAGGGCTGCAGGATCAAAGGTTTTGGGTTGGGTTTTTTTTTTTTCTCTCTGCTCTAACTGCAGGCCAGCAGCTGCCTGCGTTTGCCTCCGGGCTGCTTTGGGGTAAAGCTTAATCGTCTGCACAAGGTTTTCTCCTTGGTGGAGCCGTCAGCAGGAGCCTGCTCCTCCCTGCAGCCTCCTGAAAGGAGCGTGGTCGCTGCCGAGCCTGTCCCTTTGCACGCCGGCTCTTGCACCCCGTGCCGGGATGTCCCTCAGCGAGCAGAGAGCGGACTGCGCTCCGGCATTGGCTGCCCCGGAGTCTGAGCACACCTGTAACAGGACTCGAATCCAAGTCCAGCTTTGCCAGTGACTTCCAGATGTGGCACATCTGCCTAGGAGGGAAACCATGCCGGGCTCTCCCGGCATCCTGACCCTCCTCCTGCCTCCTGCTGCCTGTCTTACGGCAAGGGAAAGAGCCCTGCCGGCCCCGAGCCCTGCCAGCCCATGGTTTCTCTCCAGGCGTGGTGGTGGCGGTGGACGTGCCCCCCCTGCCCTGGGAGGACACGTGGGGGCCAGTGCCACCGGYCAGACCTGCCTCGCTAAATCAACCCTTTGCAAGGAGGGGGCTCCTGGGGGGCTGCCTCTCACCCAGACCCACGGCTCCTCTCGCCCTGGGCTGGGCTGGGGGCACCACCGAGCCCCGTTGCTCTGCCCCATTGCTCTGCCCCACAGCCCAGCCCCACGCCATGGTCTGTCCCAGCTCCTGCCATGCCCTTGCGGGACATGCAAACCTCACCACGTAGGGCAGCTCCCCGCGCCGGCTGCCTGGCCTTGGCTCCATCACTGCTCCTGTGGAAGAGGAGGATGATGAGACACCCGAGGAGCTTGGGCAGCATGAAAACCCACCGTCATCCCCCACACTGGCTGCTCGCCCGCCCGTTTGCAACCCACGCCGCTGCCCAACAGCCATTCCGGTGTGTCTCGACGGGTTAACGGGGTGAAAGGAGGTGTTGCAATGTAGCCCTGCCAGTGCAGAGAGAGCACCCTGGGCTGGGGAGAGCATCAGGCTGGGGGGGAGCTGGGTACGGGGTGCACGGGGAGGGGGGGGCCCCTCCAGCACGGAGCAGAGCCTGACCCTGCCTGATCTTGGCCGGGCAGCTGGGAGCTGGTCCAGCTCGATAAGCCATGCACGGCTGGGCTAGGCCAGCGCTCTCGAGGCCATTTCCAGGGARGACTTGGCTGCGGGATGAGGTGACAGGGGAGACCAGCGTGGCGGTTTCCCCCGGCACAGCAGGACGCTCACCGGGGTCTCCCCCAACGCAGCCATGCCCTCAGCCGGGCTTTCCTGGGGCTTCTGCACAGGCGTGTCAATACGCCGGGCAGATCCGTCAGGAAGGATGAAGAGGTCCGTTTAGGCAGGAGCTGCTGTGCGAGCGCTGGATAATTATTTCAAGCTGAAATACTGATGGAGAGGGTATTTAGCAGGTGGGAGCACCCAGGGCTGCCCCGAGCCACGGCTCCAGGTCACGCTGGAGCTCAGGGGGTGTCTGAAACGTCAGGGCTGGTTCAGCCGGCCACGCTTCCTGGCGTAAAGGGGTACTGGGAGGTGCCGTATGGCAGAGCCAAAACACCACCACGAGGCATTGGACATCGGGAAGGGACGCAGAGCCCGGCTGAGCCTGGTGCACCCTTGGGGCTGTGCACTGACAGCACCCACCAGCACCCCCGGCTGCATCCGGACAGAGGTGCCGCCTGCACCTTGTCCACCTGCACCTGGGGCTTGCGTTTTCCCGGTGGGAATTGCCTTTTCAGCCACACCAGCAGGACCGGAGGGGCTGGGGGACGCGGCTGCCACCAGCCTGCTGTCACAGCCAGGGCAGGACCAGGGCCACCCGTGTGAGCAGGACAGCGAGCCTGGAGCGGGTGCCGGCAGTGGGTGGGGGTGTCGGGGGAACATCACCCTCCCAAACCGGACGGGGCGGCTCTGGGAGTCCCCACGCCATGCGTCACACCCAGGGAAGACCTTTTAATTGTCCCTTCACAGGACACAGGCTGGAAAAAGGAGGTGATGAGGCGCTCGGTGCTTTGTGATACCCATCTGCCCGACTCCTCCTCTCCAGCCGACGCGGCTGGGGCCGGAGCTGCCGGAGCTGTGCGTGGTCAGCGTGTGCCCGTCCCCGGCATGGCAGTTGACACGCGTACCCAGCCATGATAAGGACAGCCAAGATAAGGACCCGGCTGTCCCTGCGCCCCGTGCTGCGCCCCAGCCCGCTCCCTTGGCCCCAGGCTGGGGGGGTCTAATCCAGCCTTTCCCCTCCCGGGAGGGGGGATGAGTTTTCCARCAGCACTGAACTGCCCCGGGGCACCCGCGTGTGCTGGGACATGCCGGGACAGGCGTGTGGGCTGCATCCTGCCCCGGGCCCACGTGAGCCCACGTGGTGCAGGGGATGTGGAGGAGATGTGGGTCCCCACCATCACCTCACCCCACGTGTCTGTCAGGGGCTGGCACATCGGCATGGCATGGCCCGGTGCCGGGGCTACCTCGTGCGAGGCTCATGCTGGATTGTGCATGCTGGAGAGGTCGGATCCTGCCTCRCAGCGTTTGCTGTGCATGTTCCCAGTGCCGGTCACCCTGCTGCCAGCATCATCTCCATCCCACAAAGCACGGTGGGATGAGGTGAGCCCAGAAACTCCCCTTCCTCTGTCTCTGAGCCAAAGCCCAGCAATGCAGCACCAACACAGCACCAAAAAAATCCCAAAACCCGGAAAGCCGCAGCGAGGCCGGGTTATTTGCTCTCAGTGGGACTATTTGAATTTCTCCCCGGTGACTCTGTGGCTTGGGCAGCCCTGGCCGGAGCAGAGCAAGACAGGAGGTAATAAATTCCCCTTGCAGTGCCCTGTTCTTCAGGTATTTCAAGATTACAGCAACCTTTGTGTCTTGGCCGCTTTCTCACAGCGCGGGCTCTGTGCGCAGTACGGGAGATTACAGCCATTTAGTGTTATTTATGTACATAACTTTGGGGTTATCAGAAGAGGCTAGGAGAGGCAGATAGCAACATTAAAATAGCTTTGGGTTATAATGCAATTATAAGGCTAAATTGATGGGTTCCTAAAGCGCGTAAGCCGCAGTGAGTGTGAATATTGTGCTCTTAGCTTCACTCGGGATGGACCAACCTTGCAGCCGTGCAAAGCCAAGTGAGCCTTTTACCTTTTTAATTGGCTTTTGGGGGCATATTACTGCCTGCTTTAACATGCCAGGGTGGTAGGAGGAAAATAACGTGGCTGGTTTCCCCCCAGATGGGTCCCTGCGCGTCCTGGGCTCAGTCGGACCCGTGGGCTAGGCAGGCTGGGTGCCAGGCTGGAGGTTTTTTCCTCGAATCCCTCAGCAGCTCTTCTCCAGTGGAAATCCAGCTTCACCTTGACCCAAATTTTGGCAACAAGGGGGAATTTGGGCTAAAATCCTGGGCTGAAAGCAGAGCTGGTGATGGGGGCTTGGAGGGTTGTGACCCTGGGAATCCACGGTGCAGCTTAGGCTTAAATTTAGGATGTTTCCAGGCTTTGAGCTGATGAGCACGTCTGTGGTTCACCTGCCGTACCTCAAACTTTTATTCTCAGATGTAGGAAGGACTTAAAAGCTTTCAGAAAGAAGGGGAGCAGGGAAAATACAACCCTACGATCCACTTCAGAGGGGCTTCAAAAGGATGGGCAGGGCTTTTCGGGGTTCGCACCGCAGCAAGCGGCATCCCGGCAGCTTTGCCAGCAGCTCCCCGGCCAGAAGAAAATGGCAGGGACCCGATCCAAAACTCTCGCCGGGAATTTTTCCATCTGCCGTGCTGGGCTGTAGATCAAACCTTGGGTGACCTGCAGGGCTGACAAAGGGAGAATGGTCTCTTGGGGTTTATTTAATGTCCCCGGGGCTGGGAAGGGACGTTCCCGGCCTCCGACTTCCCTTTGTTCCCCGGTTGGGCATTGTAGCGCGGAGCCCCAGCCGCGGGTGTGCTGCCCTGGGCTTTCTGCTTAGTCCTTGGTTGGCCAAATTAAAGCTGTTGGGTCTTGGTGCTCACAAGGATTTTCAGTGGGTTTTAGGACTATGCATGGGGTCTGTTCTCCGGGGTTTTACAGAGGAGGGGGTGAGGATGCAATGCCAGCATCTCCCTGGGGTGGGAGGGAGCGGAGGGGTGAGGACCATCCCTAAAAAAAGGATGGAGCAGGACCTGCTCTCAGCTCTCACACAGCTCAATGTGTCCAACAGCCCCAGTCCAGCGTGGGCAGGAGGTGCTGGCCAGGACAGGGGTTGATAGCACCCAAATCTCTCCATCAGGACCCCTCCCGTGCAGGGGAAGGGATGGGTGCAGGAAGAGGCTGCTGGTGCCACCCATCGCTGGTGGGTTTCAATTTCAAGTCTCCGTCTGTCCGTCCTCCCACCAGCACCGGCGAGAACTGAAAGAGGAATTGCCGCAGACGGGCTGGACGTGCTCCGCTGTGGCAAGTCAGCCTGCGGCCGAGCCCCCCAGCCTGGCAGACCGCAGCCTCCTGAAACTCCCACATCCTCTTTCCCAGCAAAGCCAGACTACGACTTCACCGCAACCCTCACGGCTCAACCACAGCATCGTCTCCAGCCTTGCCGAGCCCCTGCCTGCAGCCCCTGCCTGCAGACCCCCCCCGCAGCCAGGGGCTCGCCGGTCAATAGCCAGCACGTGGGAGCTGGCAGAGGCCACAGCTTTTGCTCGAGGTGGTTGTTTTACCTCTCAGAAAGGGTTTATCGGAGCAGACATCTTTTTCCATTCGGGGTGATAGCCGGGGAGCAGCACAAGGACGTGGCAGGATCCTGGGGACGAAGGGGCACTGGGGAAGGTCTGTTGGCTTTGCCTATCACAAGGTAAAGGGCAGAAAGCAGGCAGGAAAATAAACACGGCTCCATGTGGCTGCGGCCATGGGAGCCCCGCTGGCATCGGCAAAACTTTCCATGGAAATTGGTGGCACTCGGCGATAACGCTTCACTTCTGGGACGCACCAGAGGGGACACACCTTGTCCCCGTGTCCTCTGGTTGCTGTTTGGTCACCCAAGGGACCACAAGCCACCCGTTAACGTTGATAGGATGGGTTACTGGTGTCCCGTACTGGGAATGGGCTCTTATGGGATGGAAAACAGGCACCACCCCACAGCCGGGGTGCGATGCTCATCCCGGGGGAGCTGTGGTCCCGCAGCCATCCCTGCCACCATGGTGCTGCCGGTCCCCATCCCTGCGTGTCCCTCCGGTGCGTATTTTTCTTGGCAGCCCCCAAGGCAGGAATGTTTCCCCGCTGTCGAGCGAAAGTGGAGGCAGGAATTGCTGGAATAGCGACAGGCTGAGTAACAGCGCTAACTTTATTCTCCGAAACAAAGGCCAGTGTCCCAGACGCCGAGGGCTGGTCCGGCTCCCTGCGGCGTGGAGGCCAGGGCTGGGGAGCGCGGGCAGAGCCAGAAACGCTGCTGCCGCAGGGGCCCCTGCCCCAAATTCCTGCCCTGAAGTCCCCCAGCCGTGCCTGGCTCCCACCGCAAACCCCTCTCCTGCTGCCCGCCAGCCAAAAGTGCATTTCTAAGGGCAAAGTGGGGGTTGAAAAAGAGCATAAAAAGGGCTGGGATTTCCCTCTGAGACCTTCAAGCAGCTTCCCAGCCCTTCCCAGGGCTCTTCCCTCTGCAGGTGTATCCCCAGGGCATGTTCTTGGATTTTGGGGGGCTCCGAGCCTGGCGCAGACACCCAATGGCCCTGAGCACCCCACGTTGCCTCTCCCACACTCCCTGCACCCCGGGGTGCTGTGGGATGGGGTGCTGACCTCCCCTCCGGCCCCGCTGCCCCCTTCCCCRGGTGATTTCCCAGCTGTGGCGGTGGCTGAGGAGGGGCTGGAGGAGGAGGGTCCCCTCGCCGGAGCCCACAAGCTCCACGGGCTGYGATAGCATCTCCCCACCCCGCTCCAAAGAAGGTCCCAAATCCCCACGGAGCATCCCCGGAGCACGAGGCCAGCTCYGGGCCGGTTGTTTCCCTTCAATAAAGAGCACGGTTTTGCATCTGAGCAGGATCCGTCCTCGGTGCCTGGTGTGAGCAGCCTTCCTGCCAGGGCCAGCCTTGGCTGTGGGGCTCCAGGGCAAGGCAACGCTTTCCAAAGCAAATATTTGCAGAGTGCAATAACACGTGGGAAAGAGCAGGGGCGTTTGCTTCCCTGGCTCGGGGGGGAGGTTCCCGGGGGAGCCGGACTCGGTCTGGTGGGGTTCAGCCATGCCCTGACCTGTCCCCATGCCGAGCTGCCCAGGTTTCRAACCTCTTTATGCTCTGTGGGTTTGCACAAAGAGGCTTTTTAATTTGAACCCCAGGAAAGGGGTATCGCTCTCAGCTGGCCCTGGAAAACCCCACCGGGCACCAGGGCAGGAGGGTTCAGGGAGGACCTGGGCTGTACCGGTGCCTGGCTCCCCCGGCGCTCTGCCCTGCCGCCTGTGCCAAAGATGCTCGAAGCTCCTGCGCTCCCTAAAGACCCCAAATCTACCCCAAAATCCTTCCATGTATGAAGCTGAGCAATGTTGCTCAGTGGCAGCACCGAGCTGTCGCAGCGGGGCATTGCACGTCGGACRCTGTCTGCTCTTCCTCGCTGGTGCCGTTGGCTGTGACGTGGCCGTGCCACGCAGCCCACCCCAAACCGCCCCCGGCCCCTCGCCCCCGCTGTGCTTGGGGGGTTCCCATCTACCATTTAGTCTCTCCAGGGTTCACATCTTGAGGCTTTTCCCTGTGGCTGCAGTACCTTAAAGCATCGCTTTCTATCGCTTATAAAGCGAGACTCTCCTGCAGTCCTCAGTCAGCAGCTGGGGATGGAGAAACCTCTCCTGTGCCGACACTGCCGGGGCAGCGACGCGGGCCCGACGCTGCTTCCTCACTGCAGCCATTGCGGTGTGCGCTGGGCGTGCTCCCCATCCACCCAGTTTTTCTTGGAAATGATGTGGGAACTGGGGAGTGAGCCCGTGCCAGAGGCGAAGGCTGATGCACCGGCACCAGCCCTGACCTGCTGGGGCACCCAGCGGCACCGGGCACCCAGTGACACCAGGCACCCAAGTGACACCGGGCACCCAAGCGACACCAGACACCCGCAGCTGGTCCTTCTGCTCACACCTTGGCAGAGACTGGCTGACCCCCGAGCATGGAGGGTCAGTGTTAACTGGGTATTAGGAACACAGAAAGCCCTGGGGTGAGGCCAGGTTAATGGCCTGGCTGCTCCCAGCCAAGTCACTAACACTCTTCCTCCTTCTCCTCCTCCTCCTCCTCCTCCTCCTCTCCAGGAGGCATTGGCTGTAATGTAAAGGTGTCAGCCCTGCCCGTGGTCCTGCTGGTTTTTAAATCACTGTGTGCTTTACTGCAATGACTCCCTTTGCCCCTGCACGGGGAGCTCCCGGCGTGCCCGGCACCTGCCTAAAACCTGGGGGTGATTAGTGCATCTCCCAGGGGAAACCCACCTCCCCTGCCCGGCCGTGGTGAGGGCAGGATCCACCCGTCCCGCCATGGCCAGGCAGCTTCGAGCCATGTCTCAGGGCTGTCCCCATGGATTATGGCATGTCCCAAGCACGTTGCCCCCCCGCCGTGTTCTGCCGGGGTGGATGGAGGCTGCTGGGGCTCCGCTGGGCGCCCGTGCGAGCCAGGGCTTCCCCAGGGCTTCTCCATAACGGGAGCTGCTCCCGGTCCCTCTTCCCTCCTGCTCCTCTCCATAAGAGGCGAGGCGACGGGGAGAGCCGAGAGGAGCCTGCGCTTGGCTTCTCTCCACGGATTCCTTTTCTGCCTGTCACCGACCGATATAGTCCCCGGCGTCAGCCCGGCCGCGTGTCAGCGGTGCCAGGGCCAGCGGGCAAGCGTTGGGCTGACGCACCCCAGGGACGTCGCTGGGTCTCGATGCCGCATSGTGCCCGGGGGTCCCACTCGGGGTGGTGGGTGCAGCACCCTGCCCGGTGGTTATTTCCATCTGAAGAGGCTGGGTGTCCTGGTGTCAGCCATCCCACGGCACAGCGATGAGCTCGCTGATGCTGCAGGTCCGCCACACCTGCAGGCGTGGGAGAGGGAAGAGAAGGAAGGGCTGTGGGTTGCTTTTCTTTCCTCTACATTCCTTCCTTCCTTCTTTCCTTCCTTCCTTCCTTCCTTCCTTCCTTCCTTCCTCCCTTCCATGCTCATGACACGGCAAAGCCACTCAGCTCTGCCATCGCACGCTCACAGGGCTCCAGGAGCTCGGTCCTTCACGGGAGCCGGGCAGCAGGACCAGCACCATGTACCCCTGCACTGGGATCGCTGAGCCCCAAAACCCACTCTGTTTCTAGCTCTGCCAAATGAGCTTTGCTGGTTGAACGAACCCGTGGGGATTATGGCACTGCAATTTTAGGAGATCCTCATGGACCCCCCCGGCGTGCGGAGCCCAGGGACCTCCGGGTCCTCCCAGGGGAGGCAGCGGGAGGGGGGCTGCAAGCAATAACTCGTGCTTTTGGCAATTAATCTCTTTAAACCCCTTAATGAACCGTGATCAGGTTACAGGTCTCCCGTCACGTCGGATTGCTGAGGATTAGCAGGGACAACCGAACGAAACGTGCTGGGGGGGGTAGTCGTCTCCCTTAGTGTCTCTGCTCTGTACGTCCCTGCTGCAGGGTGGGGTGTTGGTTTTAATATATATATTTTTTAAATTATATATATGTATTTTCATATATTTATATATTAGGGGTCGCRGGGGGGATCTGTTCCCAACTCCCCCAGCCCTGCCATGCGTGAGATGGGACAGTGAGCAAGGCGAAACCGCTCACCCGCACCTTGCCCTTTGCTGTACATGTTACAGAGCTATTTTGGGGTGCAGACCTCTCTCCATCACCCTTCCCAGGGCTTGCTGCGGATTTAGCTGCTGTGGGTGTGGGGAAACCCTGGTACTGTAGGGAAGGGGCTGGTGCATGTCCCGGGATGCTCAGGATCAGCTCCCGGGAGCAGTGGGAGGATAACTCCCCTCTGTTGCAGACACAGCCCTTGGAGAAGACGCCGGATCCTGCCCAAGCCGGTAACATAAAGCACCTGTGGGCTTTGGGAAGGAGCCGGCTGCGGCACAGGCGGAGGCGTGTGATCGGATTAGGGCAGCCGGGGCTGAAAATAGAGACGCCGCTCCGCAACGGGAGGCTCGTGGGGCCGCTTAAGTGAAGYCTGGGTGGGAGGTGAGAGGCAGAGATATTTGAACCCTGGAAAATCACAGCTTGGACGGTCCCGGCTGTTGCCCAACAGCCTCCTCCAGCCCAGCCTTCCTGGAAGGAGAAAGGCCACGAGAAACCACAGCCCCGAGCCCACACGTAGCAGGGTTAATTACCCCATCTCCCTTAAATGATTCCCTTAACAAAGGGTTCAAATGCCTAGAGAAAACCTTTCGCAACACCTAAAAATTTGGAAAGGGTGTGGGGAGGGGGATGGGGCTGAACAAACCACTTTCTGCTGCTCTTCTCCACCCAAGAGCAGAAGGTCTGAGGCGGGGATGCCATGGGGCAGCCGTGCCGAGGAGGAGAGGCACCACAGCCGATCCTCATCCCAGCTCTGCCGGGGAGTGGGGTGCATGGGGCAGGACCCCAAGAGAGGTGGAAGGTCRGCCTCATGCTGGGGGACCCATCAGGCTCGCATGGACCCCATGGCATGGCTTTGCACCCCAGTCCGAAGCTGCCCAGCTCTGCAGCATCCCCAACCCATCTCTGGCTGCATCTTGCTGCCGGGGCTGCTCCTGCCTGTGCTGAGCTGGGGATGCTGGGCACCGTCCTGCCCGTGCCACTCATCCCCCGGGGCTGAGACAGGGGCAACCAAGGGATTTGCCCGGGACCCCACTCCACGTGGGGCTGCCATGGTCAAAATCACCCAGGACAAGAGCAGGGGGAGACGTACGATGTGACCGTGCCAGGCCCCACRTGGGCACGGGGACGCTGCAGGCTGGGCGTCAGGAGTAAGCCGGGCAGGAATTAGGCACATTAACTTGCAGGGCAAAACAAACCGATTGCTAAGGTTTAACCAGATCAGTGACTTTAAAGAGCTTTAGCAGGGAAGAGAGAACTGGACCAAGACGCGCTTAGCACAGTAAGGCGAGCGCAGGGCAGCCAGCCCGGCAGCCACGCGCAGCAGGAACAGGCTCCCGAGACCTGGAAGCCCATCAGAGCCAGGACAAGACCCTGGATGGGGACATGGGGACAGGCTGCACCAGGCTGGGGGTGCTGCGTGGGTGAAGCAGGGAGAAATGGGGTGGTGGGGACACCTTTGTCACCCGAATAGCCCTGGGCAGCATCCTCCACCTCCACCGCTCTTCACCCAGGGGACGGGGCAGCTGCAAACCCAAGGGACCCCCTGTCCCTTGGGCCTAGGGGGGTCTCAGGTCCTCAATAGGGGGGTCTGGGCAGGCATGGGGCAACCAAACTGAAAAGAGGGGATTTATCGGCATTTCTCAGCACATCTGGATTGGGGATTGAAGCACAAGGGTGCCCGTCCCAGGGGCTGATGTGGGGGGAAGGTGAAAATACCCATGGGCTCCAAARGAGCCAAAAACATGCCCAGGTGTGTTCCCAGCCCCGGGTCACACACCCAGCCCCTGCAGACACCCCCAGGCTCTGGCTGCTGTAACCATAGGACAGAAAGAGGCCAAAGTCCCAGGTGCGGTGACTTCCAGCCCCTCCAGAAAGCTCAGGGGGAGCCCAGGCTGGGCTCAGCTGCTGGAAGGGGCAAATCAGTGGTCAGGCGGGCAATTCCCATCCTCTGTGGCTAATTGGGGCTGTAAAGGTCTCTTAAAGGAGTAAAGGTTGGAGGGGAGAGAGGCATGAAACGGCGACTGGGGGGATGCCAGGAGGAAAGGGTTAAGGGGGAGGCGGTGGGCTGGGGAAAATGTCTTTTAAGTGCTAATACGGGGCTCTGTGCAGAGAAATGCTGGGCTGTGGGGAGGGGAGAGCTGGGAG
>JAYKAV010000778.1:881842-919598 GCA_035582835.1 Phoebastria nigripes
GGCTCGGTATGGTACCGGCCCCGGGCTCGGTATGGCCCGGTACCGGCACCGACACGGCCCCGGGCTCGGTAGGGCTCGGTACAGCACCGGCCCCGGCGTGGCACCAGCATGGCCCCGGGCTCGGTATAGCCCGGTACGGCACGGCCCCGGGCTTGGTACGGCCCGGTAAAGCACCGGGCCGGTGGTGTTACTGGTTCGTGGTGCTGGAAAGCTGCCCTCCCTTGAGGGGGGGTCGCTGGAAAATGCAGAGCTGGAGGGGGGGGGGTTTACTGGGAAAGGCTGGGAGGGATGCTGGGGGGTCACTAGGAAAGGCTGGACTGGGAGGGGGTTACTGGGAAGGATTACTGGAGGGGTTATTGGGAAAGGCTTAGGCTGGGGAGGCTTACTGGGAAAAGCTGGGCTGGGGGTGGTGCTGGGAAAGGCTGGGCTGGGAAGGGATACTGGGGAGATTTATTGGGAGGAGTTAGGGGGAAAGACTGAACTGGGCTGGGTTACTGGAATGGCTAGTTCCATGTCTGCAGCCCCTGGGAGAAGCAGCTTATGACGCTCCTGGTGCTGGTTGGGGGGTGCTGGTGTCCCAGCTGCCAGCCTGGGGCAGGGAAAAGGGCAGGGGCGGCCCCCGTTCCATCCCCCCCGGGGCTGGGGTGTCCCAGCCTTGGGATGCAGGGAACGTGGCACCAGGACAGCATGTCCTTGGTTGCGTGACTGTCACAGCAACRTCGTTGCTGTCATTATCATTTAAGATGGCGTTAATAGAGCTGAGAGTGGGCCGAGATGGCACGAGGAGGGGGCTGGAGCAGGAGGGTGCCGCTGCCACATCGCTCCCCCTGAGKAGCCCATTTTTTGGGGTTCCTTCTGCCGGGACCAAGACATTGCACACAGCGGCTGCATCTTCACGCTGGTGCATGGGGTAAAGCCTGCTTGTGCTTCGCATCAGAGCAGCAGAAAGGATAAAAGGGATGGCAGAAAACGGGTGCCGAGGTCTCATCCCACCCCCAGACAGGAGCAAAACCCAGCCTAAATCTGTTCCAGGCAGAGCCACATCCAGGCCTGCGGTGGATGTCACCCCTGCCCCACGTGGGCTGGTGACAGCTTTGCTTTCCTTACCTTAGGGGGAAAAAAAAACCCATCCCTTGTGCTTTGCGTCGCAATCCTGCTCTTGCCAGCGCTGCCACATGTCTGCCAGACACCGGAGCAGCGTCAGAGGCTGCTGCGTCACCGCTCCCAGCCCCTGCTGCCTGCTCGTCCCTTCCCTGCCCGTCCACCGGCTCCCACTGCATCTCCACAGCCCGGTGTCAGAGACACGGCCAGGACATTTGCTTAAGCTAGCTCTGCAGGCTGTATTTCAGGCTGTAGGAAAGTTGAAGTCCAGGCTGAGCCGTCTTCATGTATCCGATGCAAATGCTGCTATAAAATGGGGTTTGGGGATTTGAGGGGTGCTGCTCCATCAGGGTCAAAGCTCTGCTCTTGCTCCCTCTGCCTCCAACCCAAAGAAACTGTGGGGACAGGCAGGTATTAAACAGAACATCCTCCTCTCTGATTTTTTTGCTGTGTTTCAGTGGAACCTGGACCCCCAAGGGTACCCCCAAACAGGGAAAGGGCCAGGGTCTGTCTTGCAGTGAACTTCCCTCGTTCCCCCAAAGTGAAACCTCAGAATCGCTGAGGTTGGAGGGACCTCTGGAGGTGCCTGCTCCATCACTCACCTGCTCATAAAATACTGTTTTTTTGGGTCATCCCCCAGGTCTCTGCTGCTCGTCACCTTCCCAGCTCCAGTCCCTGGTCCAGGGTGAGAAAAGGAAATGGAAATGGGAAGCAGCTGTGCCTGGACACGAGTTTAAGAAATAAGAAGGGGTTTGATGGGCTGGGGACATTGGCCAGTGAGGCTGAGGGTGTCGCTGAGCCCCCCGCAGCGGCTGTGTCCCCAGGCTTTCCCAGCCGGCCATAGCACATCCCGGTAGATGAGCAGACAGAGGCTGGTAAAGGCAAATAATAGAAAAATACAAGAAATGGCCCTGCCCCTCAGGGTAAGGCACTGCCTGAGTCCCAGAAACCCTCCCACGCTGCTGTGGGATCTCTGCCTGGGCTGACGAGCTATTAATGATTTAGCAGAGGAATCTGAAATTAGCAGTGCTCAGAATAAACCTCTTTGATGCAAAAGCCCGCTTGAGAGCGTTGTTCTCCCTTCCCCGGCAGCGACCCTCCACAAGCCGCAGCCGCACACGGAGGCACCGACTGCCGGGATGGGGCACCACGCTGCATCCCGCAGCCGGCCCAGCGCCGGTTCCCAGTATTCCCCCAGGGATGCGGGCAACCAGCCCCGCGTCGGCCGTGCTCTGCTGCCAGGTAGGGCAGCCCTGCGGGAGGATGTAGCCGAAGGCTCTGCGCTGGCCTCTTATCTCCAGCCTCTTTAAAGCCCCGCGTTGGGATGTGCTCCAGAAAAGTGAAGCCTTATTACAGGCAGTAAATAATTAACATTAGTGCCATCTCTCCCAGTCTCCCTGCAAGTTTTTCCCCAGGTGTCCCAGTTACCGGGGCAGGGGGGGGACCCAGGCGCTGCTCTCTCATCTTGGCCCAGTTTAAGGGAAGGAATCCTGCATCAGGATTTCAGGTTTAAGCCCCAGGACTCCTGGGTTGACCCAGCTCCCTGCCCTGCCATCCTGGACCCAACAACGCTGGCAACAGCGGTTTGGGCCGGGAGCCCTGGCACACAGTGGCAGCTCAGCTGGGAGGTGATGGGGGACGGGGAAAAGGCAGGAGCGGAGGGGCATTAAGCAGCACGGTGCTGGGCTTGGGGGGGCCACACCGTGCTGCTCCGCTCATGCTGGCAGTGCCAGGGTCGCTGGGGCAGCGCCAGGAGAGGTTTCGTGGCTGTACTCAAGGCATCTGGCAGAGAAGGAGACGACGCATTTCCAAGCAGCGCTTTGAGTTATACACAAATGAAAGCCCGGCCAGGGAAATGACACCGGCTGGAATTAAGTACGCTGTTCCTGTGCCAGAGGCTTAAATAAATAAACGCGGTCTTTGTGCCCTTTAGAGAAGGAATGAGCTTCTTGGCACTGGCACCATCCTTTAAATTGATTTCTCTCTCCTCTTTCCTCTCGGAAACCAGCTGGTGCATCTGAGCCGAGGGGCTGCTGCTTCAGCTGCAGCCTCGGTGCACGGCTACGGTTCTGCCGGGCTCCTTCCCTGCCTGCCCTGCTGCCCCCTTTCCCCCCCTGGTTTCCTTCCTTTCCCCCAAACCTTCAGGGAAGGCTCCGACCCCTGGACCATGAATCACCAGCTCTTTGGAGAGAACCACTGAGCCACCGAGCGGCAGCAAACAGGATGGGCTGAGCCTGGCAGCCCCAGTGCCCGGGGAGCACTGGGCATCCCCGTAGAATATGTCCCCCCATGCCACCGCTGTCCCCAGGGGGACTTGGGCAGAAACAACCGCTCCCAGCAGGAGAAGGGATGGAGGACGCTGTTGCTTCACAGGGTGCTGAGCAGAGAGGGTGAAATCACCCCCCACGAAGGGCGCGGGTCCCGCTGCGGCCGGGCAGGAGAGCAGGGCTGGGTGATAGGAGGGGTGGCCAAAGGCTTTGGGGGTGTCAAAGCACTTGGGCATGGCCTGGGTGGAGGTTCATCCTGGGGTGGATGGGCTCCCGACTCCAGAGCGAGGCACCCAAAACAGCAGGCAGCACCCAGGGAGGCACAGGCAAGATGCTCTCCCCAGGGCTCAGGTCCCGTGGGACCCCAGGGGACGCATGCGGCCCCCCCACGCCTGCCACTTTACACCCCTCGGTGGGGAGGTGCTGCCGGGGGGGGGGGGTTGCCTGCAGGGGAGTTAAAATGACAAGGAATGGTGCAGGGCAGATCGGGGGGATCCTCGGGATGGGGACCCTTGGGGACAGGGATCTGTTTGGGCAGGGATCCTCAGTGACAGGGAGCCTCGGTGACCTGAATCCACAGGGATGGGGATCCTTGGGGACAGGAATCCTTGGAGGTGGGGATCCTTGGGGACAGGGATCCTTGGAGGTGGGGATCGTTTGGGGCAGGGATCCTCGGGGATGGGGATCCTTAGGAATGGGGATCCTTGAGCACAGGGATCCTTTGGGACGGGATCCTCAGGGACAAGGGTTCTTTGGGACAGGATTCTTGGAGATGAGGATCCATTGGGATAGGGATCCTTCAGGACAGGGATCCTTGGGGAGTGAGACCCTTGGGGATGGAGACCTTAAGGGTGGGGACCTTGGGGACAGGGATCCTCGGGGAAGGCGATCCTCAGCGACAGGGATCCTTGGGGACGAGGACCCTCGGAGTCGGGGATAGTTTGGGACACAGACCCTGGGGGATGAGGATCCTCGGGCAGAGGGATGCTTTGAGACAGACTCCTGGGGGACAGGGGTCCTTGGGGACGGAGACCCCTGGGGATGGGGACCCCCGGGGAGCGGGCAGCGCGGGGCGGGCAGCGCGGGCCGGAGCAGCTTCGCCCGCCGCGCTCTCCTGTCCCTCGCGGCGGCCCGTCGGGCCGGGTCACGTGGTTCACCTGGCCCAGGTGAGGCGGGGCCGGACGCCGTTCCCTGGCTCGCAGGTAACGCCGGCCCCGGGCCCGCCTCGCCGGCAGCGCCTGCCGCCGCTCGGCGCTTCCCCCGGCGGGGCCGCCCGTCCCGGGCCTGGGGACAGCAGCAGGCCGCGACCGGGAGGGAGGGGCGGGCGCTGCCCACCCCCACACCCTTACACCGGGGATCCCCACGGTCCCCCCCCCCGAGACCGGGGTGCTCCGGGTGCCGTCCCCCCGCCAAGACCGGCTTCTCCCTCTCCCTGCGCCCCGGGCCTCCCCCGGGCCGTGTGCCCCGGCCCCCCACCCAGGGCTGCGGGACAGCCCCCCCACCCCCCCACCCCCCGTGCTGTCGTTGTTCCCCCCGCTCTGTCCCCTCCCGCCCCGCCCCCGCCCCCCCCCCCCCCCCCCGCTCTGTCCCCTCCCGCCGCTCTGGGACCTTCCCTGCCCTCGCCCTGGGGGGCTGGTGCCGGTAGGAGCTCTCCCGTGGCGGGCGGGGGGGGTGTTCGGGTCTCCCTGGGCCCTGCTGGGGTCAATTTGGCTTTCGAGGGCTGAAAAATTAAGGGGGGGAGCGGGGTGGGGAGCCTGTGCGGGAAAGGGCAGGCCTTGCCGGGACGGGTCAGTGGCTCTGCTGGAAACGGCCTCTTCTCTGCTGCCAGCTTCTCTTCTCCCAAAAATCCACCGTCTCGAGGATGTCCGGGGGCCCAGGGTAGGCAGAGGGGCCTCTGCTTGGGGGGGGGGAGAAGGCTCCCCCCTTGCAGTGCTTCGTTTGGGAGAAGAAAGGGGCAAATTTTCTTTACCTGCACCGTGGTGGAGTCCTGGTTGTCAGCTGGAACGAGGGGTGTTTTGGGCCGGGGGCACAGGGAAGCGTTTGGCGAGAGGCAGTTCCTTGGCCGGGTTGTTTCTATCCCAAGTAGGTGAGAGAGAGGATACAGGAGGATACAGGAGCACAGAGAAGAGGCCGGATCCCTGTCACGCCCGGCCAGGGTCTCTATCGCTGCCCGGTGCCAGCAGAGCAGTCAGGAGTCCGGGAGCTTTACGGGGCAGCTTTCAGTTCCTGGCAAGGCTGCTTAGAAAACTTAACAGCTCTTGATGCTTCCATATATTTAAGAGAAGTTGTATCTATGTGTAAATCTCGTGTCCTGAATTTAGGTCCTCTGGCCCCTTTTTAAGTTAATGCTTTGACTTCCCTAGCTTCTAACGACAGTGGCAATACAGTTATTGGCAAACCGATGTGACTTTACGGAGTAGATTCACAACTTAATTTAGCTTTTTTAAAACTTTCAAAGGAAATCCTGTCCTCTGAACAATGAAGACCTTAGACCCCGGCTAACTCTTAGATGCGCAAACTGTTTGTGAATCCCTCCTCGCTCTCCTGAAGTTCTTTAGAGGGATCTTCTCTATTCACACACGGTGCCTGCGTGAGAACAGAGAAAGCTCCCAACGATCTTGTGAGTATCAACTCGGCTGTGGATTTTAGTCCGAGCTTTTGTTTATGGCTGTGGGTTTCGGTCCAGTCCGTCGCTTGTGCCGGAGAAGCCGCTGGATCGAGGAGCTGTGTCTTGTATGTGCTCCCGGGGAACTCTTCAGACGTGTGATCCGGTGGTCGCAGAAACGTGAGCTGTGATGGGAAGGGGGCGAGCTCAGTGTTCGGGGCCGGAGGTGTCTCTGACGCCTGATGCAGCTGGGGGGTTGTGCAATGTCAGGGAAGTGGTTCGATCTCTGAGCCTGCAAGTCTTTTTCTGTAGAGCTGAGATAGTGCTATGTCAAAAATGCTCTGAAATGTCAGAATATTATATATTGGTATATAAATGATTGTTACTGTGCAATGCATGTGTTAGATCTCTTGCAAAGGCCTCAGTATTAGGAGAAATATCCCAGTAAGCAGTTCTGTGCTTAGATCAGCTCAAATGTTTTCGGTTTGTTTTTAAATTTTGAACTGTGTTACAAAAATGATGAAGCCGAGGGGGGAAAAAAAAAAAAAAAAAAAAACAAAACGTTGTTCTGAAGGGAAAGCAATCAAAACTCTCCACTGACGCTGAGTCTAGGGAGCTCTGCCTGCTCAGCACTGAAATTGGAGCGTCTGGGGCTTTTATATTTAACATATTGTCCAGGAATGTGCAAAGGGAGCTCCTGGGACATGCACTACTTAGGAATTTTTATAAGCTAATGGAGCCAAAATGTTCCTGGAAAGCAGTGGTGTGCTGTAACTGCCTGGTTTTCAGTCTGTGCCTGTTTCTTTGTGGGGGCAACGTTACTATTTGCCTCTTTTTTCCCTTTTTTTAAAACAATGCTCTAACAAGGTAGAACAGATTTATTTATTCATGCTTGAGGTGCCCTATAGAAAGTATATAGTAGAGCAGCAGGGACAGTCCAAAACCGCTTCAGCTATGGCTGGCCTCTCACTGCTTATTAATTAGCCTAATTAGTATTTAAAAGGATCTCTTGGGGGTGAAAGCAGTGTTAGCCAAGAAGCTTAAAAACCGTGGACAATTTAGGGGCCCACCATAGTCTGGGATAAAAGCGGCAGCAACAGAAGCGGAGAGTGACAGCCTTGACCTGACTTTCCTCGCCATCGCCCAGTGCCGAGCTTTCTTCGTCAGAGGGAGATTTAACGTGGCAAACTCTGTGTGTTGGATCTGTGGAGCTAAAGTGTGACATAGTACCCTGTAAAAATAGTTTACTCCTGTGTGCAGACCTGGAGTGGTTGTGTTAGTACAGTGGCAACGAGAAAAACAGTTGAGCAGATAGTCTGCTGTAGGATTTCTGTAGTAGGGCTTTGTAAAGGTTTTGCTCCCGTGAGGCGTGATTTAAGACCGACTTGTTGACAAGATCTTTTCTTTAATCTGGATGAAGACATCGGTTTTCGTAGGAAGGTCTTTAACATAACACGGCCTTAGCATGACTAGCAAAAATCATCAGTGTTAGTAATGCCATCATTGCTAAATCCTCTAAATTTAAATAGCATCGAATAATCTGGAGTCTGAATTGGCAGCTTGCATAATGATTGATTGCTTGTCATCTCCTCCTGGGCATGGTGTGTTTTGAGACGGAAGCGCTGTCAGGACCCAGCTTAATCCTAAGGAATGCAAGACAAAGGGGAAGTTGTTTAAAAGAAGATACTTTCCCTTTGGAGCCTGTCAGCTGGCTCCACCTACGGCTGCGCTGCTCATTTATTGTTCTGGAGCAACGGCTCTGGAGCCTGACTCGTCTTCCAGCTGCGCTGAGGAAACCTCTTCTGAAGGTTACAGGGATGTTGATGTCTTAAAAATAGTCTTTTTAAAACATATCTCTTCTGATTCAAGCATCTACCAAAAGGAAGCAGCAAAGCTAGGGTAGTCAGAGAACCCTGAAACGCAGGCTGGATTCCCTCTCTGTGTGAGAACAGCCTGAGTCCTAATGCAAAATATTTCTGTAAATAATTGAAATATTGAATTTGAGCTCAAGAATCACTGAATTTGAATGTTAGGTCCTTCTCTGTTGATCAACAGCTCGCTAAGGTGAGACTGGTGACAAATACTTGACTTGAGACCTTCTTGTTCTCCAGGTGCCTGAGTGGGGAGCCATGCTGGGCCGGAAAACAGGATTCCCCCACGACCTGAACAGCCACCGCCAGCTGAACCAGTCCTACCAGGAGGCTGTGCCCCTGCGGACCAGACCATCCAAGGAGACGGATGTCAGTTTGGAGGTGTTCAGCGGCTCTACACCTGAAATCAAACAGAGCCGCACCAGAGCCCAGCAGATGCGGGATAGGAAAGGTCGCAAAGCTGACCTCAAAGACTCTAACGGGAGAGAGGCAGAAACAATTACCTTTATTTCTGGTACAGCAGAGGCTCCCCCAAACCAGAGCTTCTGCTGTTCCTCTCTGTCTCAGGCCTGGAACACATACAAGGCTGTTTTCTGTTGTATAGTGACCTGTGGGGGTTGCTTCCAGGACTGCAGTGTCTGTGTCCCCTATGCAGGGCCCACCGAGACCTCCACTGATGATGGAAAGAACGGAGATTATAATGGGCGACTGCCAAACAGCCCCGCCAACGTCTCTCCCACTGAGAAGAATGGGAACCAGATCAAAAAGTCCAGCATGGGTAGCAGTTTCAGTTACCCAGATGTGAAACTGAAGGGCATTCCTGTCTATCAAAACAGGAGCCCCAGCCACCACCTGGAATCGGATTCATGCTGCAAAGAGCTGCTGCCAGAGAAGCCCTTCAGGAACAGCATAGAAAAGCCACCGCTCCCCAGCAGCCACCGGAGTTCAGAGGAGTATTATTCCTTCCACGAGTCCGACCTGGACATCAGCGAGCTGAACGGCTCCATGTCCAGCAGGGAGATCGATGTCCTGATCTTCAAGAAACTGACGGAGCTCTTCAGCGTCCACCAGATCGATGAGCTGGCCAAGTGCACGTCAGACACCGTCTTCCTGGAGAAGACCAACAAGATCTCGGACCTCATCAATAGCATAACTCAGGACTACAACCTGGACGAGCAGGATGCTGAATGCAGGCTGGTCCGAGGCATCATACGCATCAGCACCCGGAAAAGCAGGGTCCGGCCCCATATTTCTATCCCAGCCAGCCAGAGCCACGAGGAGAAGTCCAGCAGAGGCAACGCACCAGACAGCGGTAATGAAACGATGCTAGAGTCCATGGTCATCAGCCAAGACGGTACGTGCGGGTTCCTTGGTGTTACCGCTTCAACACGAGAGGGTTATTTTATCAAAGCCATGGAGATGTGGCAATGGAGCAGGGTTGAAAGCTGATGTCTGTCTTCAGGCTGGGCTTATTTTCCTGGGATGTGTGAATGAAGGTCCTTATGTATTACTGGAGACCTCTGCTTCTCACCAGTCACTGTGTTGTGGCTTTCTTGATAGTATCTTTCACTGTCAGTGAAGTTTGCGCTGAGTAATATAAGGGCTTATCCTGCTGCTACTGCAATGATTCTGGCTTTCCTCCGCACCTCTAAGCTAGGCAGAAAGACCGTGACTCAAACTTAACTGGTATGACCAGACGAGCTGGCTTGTGCCAGAGGATGTCCAGTTACTAAGCTGGCTCTCTCCCTCGTGTTCTACCAGCGCTCTTTGCTAATGCCACCCTTAGACTACCGTGACAGAGTGCCTCCTTGGAGGCACCCCTTCCTCTACAGAGTGGGGTGAGGAGCAGCCAGTAAATATCCCTGCAGAGAGGAGGGAAGGGCTGTTGCCACAGCGTAAGCGCCTCATGGCTCTTTCAGGGATGCGCTCCTCCTTGTCTGGAGCAGCCTGAAGTGACTGACCTCCAGGACAGGTTCTAAAAGAGTTTGTTGTAGAAGGACCTTGAAAAGCTGAGTATGGGGTCAAGGAGACATCCAGAAGTAACGGAGGAAACCAGGTGGCTGTTGTGCTTCCCAGCTTAGCAGTAAGGCTGCTGTTGCTTCCTGGTATTTAACGACTATAAAGCTCAGATTACCAAGACAATGGTGGAAGCAATCTGAAGAATCAGCCTCTACCTCTCCTATGACCTGAGGGTGGTGCCTTCTGAAGGAGAGCCCTGTACATTCCCTGGCAGGGATCTTTACTCTTGAGTCAGAGCTGCCCATCCTTTCCTCTCTCAGGCCCTCTTGGTTTTCATTCCAGATTTGGCCGTGCAAATATCGGAAGAAACACCAGCAGATGTGATAGCCAGGAATATGAGGCGGCATAGCAGCGCAGGTAACGTACCTGGCCGGGGGTCTTAGCTGCAGCGGCATCACAGGAATGCCCTGAACCTCTCACGTTATATATGCCTTCAGTTTTCACCATCTGCAAAGGCTGAGCTGACACACCTGCCTCTCAGATTACCGTGAGGGGTATAGTTCTCTTGAGCTTTGGGAGTGAAGGCTGGGGTCTGCCTGGGTTGGTGGGTCCTTCTGAAGGAGAATGAAACCCAAGCATGGAGTGCTCTCTGTCCACACACCGTACTTGGCCCGAGAGCTTTCAGTCTCCGGGTATCTTGACAAAGTTTGGGTCTGTATTTGGGGTGTGACCCGCTAAGGTCACAGCTGGGTTATACTGAGAACAAAAGGAACTGTGCAACAGGGAAGCAGAGTGACGGGCTGTCCCCTGAGCTCTGATCCTCGCGGCATGCATGCTCCACTCCAAAGAGCAGCCCAGGGCTAAAAAACAAGTTTTCTCCTGCATAATAACAGATCTCTCCTAGAAGATGGCTACAATACAGGCAGGGTTGTTCCCTGCCTGTGGGCTTTGTGTGGCTTTCTCCTCCCTCATGATACACAAAGCCTTTTGTGGCAGTTGCTTACCTAACTGCCAGGCACTCGGCTGCTATAGTTCACGTTGTCTAATGTCACCATCTCTTCTCTTTCCTCTCCAAGGCTCTCCAACGAGCAGAGATTCCTCTTTCCAAGACACAGAGACTGACTCATCTGGGGCACCTCTGCTTCAGGTGTATTGTTAAGGAAAAGGACCCAAGCAGCAGGCAGGCACCCCAAGGCTTTGCTGCAATCAGATCTCTCCTCTTTCAATATGGAGTGTGCTATGCCACTTTTTTTTTTTTCCCCAGTCTACCCTGATCCTTTGTTGAAGCCAAATTTCTCCTGCTGTCTGAATTTCACTGGATTTTTTTTTTTTTTTTGGACAATATAGAACATCAAGGAAGTGAACTGTGGAGCTAATGAACTTGGGAGGTGGAATGTGTGCCCAGGGAGGAGAAGATGGACAAGGAAGTATCAGATAACTTGTGCCTCTATGACTTCCATACTTCATGTTTAGCTTCAACAACCTCAGTGGCCCAGCCCTTTCCCTGCTTTGAGGATCTGTTGTACAGTTCTTGCTTTCTGGCATTGCATAAGTTAACTTGGGTAGGGAATAACTGGATGGTGTCTCTGTGTTTGTGCCGATGCTGAGGTGAAGGCCAAGCACCTGCTCTCTAGGGACCCAAATCTCTCTTTAAAGTGGCTGGGTTGGTCCCAAAAACCTAAGTCCTCTATCCATGGTGTTTGCAGTAGCCAGATCTGCCTTCTTCCTGCTGACCCTTAGTGGTGTCGTCTCCTGCTGCCTTGTAAGGAGGAGGTTCAGGTAACGTGGTTTGTTTAATCTTTGGCCTCTTGGCCTGTCTCCCGAGAGAGTGCCAGTTGCAGAGGGGTGGGATGCCTGGGCAGCTGCCCCGCTCCCATCTCCCAAGCAGACCGTGGGGATCAGCTTTGCAGTCACTGCCAGTCTGATGTGAACTGCGGGCATGAGGTGTTGCCAATTGCACGCGTTGACCTGTGACTTGCATGCCAGTCAGCTCTTCCTCACTCATCTGCCAAGCCCTCTGCGTTTCCCCTTCACGCTTGGTGTCACGCTGACTGCTGGGCAAGCCTCGAACTCGGGTTATGGCAGGTGAGTGAAATAGTTCATTTTTAAGTTTTTGTAATTAAGAATTGGGCTGTTTGACTGTTCTGCTAGAAACTCCCTTAAAAGTGGCTTGCTTCGAAAGGAAAGCCTCCCCTGAGAGTCTGTGAGGAACTGCTTGGTCCTGCCTTTCCCCTGTGGGCGCTCAGCGCCTTCTCCTTCCCTTCGCTCCTCTCTAACAGCCAGTCGGAAGCAGGAGATGTGGTATCGCTACCCTGAGGGCACGGCGCCAGGCGACCTTGAGGGCTGCAGCGTTGCAGCAGGAGGAAGCTGTATCTTACTGGTGTTGCCACTTGGCTGTTTATCGTAAAGTAAACACGTGAAGCCATGGGACTTGTTTATACATTCGGGTGCCCTTGGACATGAATAGAAAACGCTTAGTTGAATTTACTAGCCGTAGAATAAACACACCCGCTGGTTTTTGGGGAGAGGGAAACCAAAATAGTCCCAGTGCTTTGGTGTAGACCATGTTTTTGTGCCTTAATTGAACTGAAATGTGCCTTTATTTCATAGCCTGTGATTACTCTTCAAAAGGTTGGGTAGCGGGGGAAAGGATTTAATTCCTCACATGAGCAGTCAGGCTTATTTAACCGGCCAAAGCCCTTTGAAATGTACAGTTCAAGTCCCTGTTAGAGCCTGTTTTTGTAAACTGCTGGCGTTTCAGAGCATGCTTTCATAAATCACGGACATTACTGAGACCACACCTTGAGACGCTGACGGAGAGAGATTTTGAAAATAAAGGGGAGAGACTGAGACTTGGATTTTGCTTCCCCTCCCTGCTTTGTTTTTAAAGTCGTCGCTTTGTGAAAAAAACCATTTATGCAAGGAAAAGACTTGAAGCAAGGCCAGCCCGGGACTCCCAGAGGAGCTGTGTTTGGTCACCTCCTTCCAAATGCCACACATACTGATGGACCCGTTTGGCTTCCTGCTTCTGAATGGATTTGTACATACGTATTTGGACAAGTTTACTTAAACCTATGCACTGAGGCGGCGGCGTGGGTCACACTGACACACAGCTCTGTGGTCTGTGCGCTGGAGCTTTGGAGATGAGGGGTGAGGATGGACTTGCAAAGAGCTGCCGATTGTTATTACAGATGCAATAGCACATTTTTAATGTTTAGTCTGTGTACGAAGAGTGAATGTGTTAAGCTTGCAAAAAAAAAAAAACCCAAACCCAAAAAAAMCCCCAAAAACTCACTAAGAGGAAGACTGTCAACTCGATGGTCCCTGAAGCTGGTGCACCTGTGGTGTCTTACGGGATTCTTTTGCACTCCTTGGCCTTAAACGTCTGATTCGGTCTTTTTTTATAAAGCAAAAGATGTGCTCTTTACCTGTGCTGTGTCTTTTACGTTCCTGCTTGCATCAGTTCGGGGAGAGCATCCCTCAGTGGAGGGAGCCTGGGCCAGGCGAGGGGGCTTGTGCAGGGGGTTGCTGATCCCTGCTTTCCCAGCAGCACACGGAGAAAGATATTTTCGTCCCTTTGGTAGCGCTTGCCCGTACCCAGGGGGATTGTTCAGAGGGCTGGTGCATGRGACACGGGGAAGCTGGGTGCAAATAACGGAGCCCCTGGGGAAGTGCCTGTTTGCATGCAGGGAAACCTGGACCTTCCCTGAGGGGTGATGCTGGAACTGAGCTGTGGAAAAACTGAGCCTGGGGGGAGAATTTCCAGCTCGTTCCCTGGGGGGTAGACAGCTGTTGCTAGAAAATGCAAGAATTGTTCCGGAGCGGCTGCTGTCCCTGATGGCGGGGCAGGATCCRCATGGGGAGGGAGGCTGGCTCAGTSTCTCACCCTGTGACCTGAAGGACCAGTTTTGCACTTTCCAATTTCACTACAAAAACTCGGCTGATAACCTGCAGAGCTCCATTCCCTGCCACCGACCTTCCCTCGCCCTCCCTGGGCAGAGGACGGCGGGGAGGTGGTCATGGCTGGGTTTTTCCCCCTGGTGCACAGGACCAACTCTCCCGGCATCCCTGCGAGGTAAGAGGGCAGATGGTGTGAAGGATTGGCACTAACACCTCCTTTTTTTTTTCCTGAAGTTTAGTCTGTTAAGGACTCGTGATTTGTGTCTAGTCTGTGCAGACAGGCGGAAGACCGTGCCCAAACTTGAGTCCTTCTGTGCATGGTCCCCTGCCTGCTCTGTCCCAATTTTGTTAAACGAAGACCGAGTTCAACCGGGCTGGCCACCCTTCAGCAGCAGGCAGAGTCCACTGCAGTTGTGCAAGCGATGTGATTCCTGGAAGGATTTTAAAGCCATGAACAGGTAAATGCTGCCTTCTCTCAGCTGG
Source organism: Phoebastria nigripes (assembly GCA_035582835.1). Lineage (NCBI taxonomy): Eukaryota > Metazoa > Chordata > Aves > Procellariiformes > Diomedeidae > Phoebastria > Phoebastria nigripes. The sequence continues at coordinate 896,029 of JAYKAV010000778.1, forward strand.
GAAGGGTCTCCGGAGGAGATGTTTTTGTGTCTGGAGCCCTCAAACCAGCTGGTTGGGGCCCCAGGGAAATGGAGCAAAGGCTGCCGACAGCACCTTGCTGGCCAACCTCTGGCACCCTGTGCGGGGATGTGGCTGTGTCGCTGCCATCCCCGCTGTTCCCACCTGCTCCTACGCTGCCCTGCTAGTTCCCCCTGTGAGTCTGGGCCACGTTTTTCTGCCCGCTGCCTACCCTTCCTCTCTAAATTTCTCCAGTGCTTTTCCTGGAAGAGGTTGGTCTTCCCTCAGCACTCATTCAAGCAGCTGGAGTGACCGAGTGGCTGTAACACGCAGTATTGCTTCTGCTTCTCTTGGGCACATTGAATCCCCGGGGAAAGGCTGTTTCTGGAGGCTTTGGGTCCGATCACTGCTCAGTGCGGCTCTGCCAGGGGCACAGCACAGGAGCTCATCCCCTGCCCCAAAGCGYTCCTTCTAACTAGCCGGCTGCTTCAAAACTGCTGCTGTAAGATCACTGCAATTTCTGGAAAGATTTTTTGCATTTAAAACTGTCGATCTGTCTCTGCTGTCAGTCCTGCGTTCAGCAACTCTCCTGCTTTTGAGTTCGCTGCATGGAYCATGGGTTTCCTTGCTCGCAGCCGCATGTGGAATGAATCCACAGGTTTTTTTGTCTGCTGAAGGTCGTGTTTGCTGTTGATCAAGCTGTCTTGGCTGTTGCTGTAGTGGTTTTTGCTCTGAGCATTAGTGTTGAGTGTTCTGCTGAGTGATCTGGCAGAAAGAGTTGGTTGCCCAAGTGGAGATCTTAGAAACACGAGAGCCCTTTACCCGGCCACATACATGTAAACATGCTCTTTTTGTGCAGGTGCTTCCTTTTGGGAGCCTGATTCAGCACCTTTCTCTTCCTGAAGACATTGTTTGATTTTTATGGGGCTTGGTTTTGCCAGGAGACTCTCCAGAGACTCACACCGTGCGTGGGTCCTCGCCGTGCCGCAAAAGTGCTGCTCTTTAGTACAGTGACTTCAGTAGGATCCAATGTACCGCACAGCCCCAAGCCACCCCGCGGCCAGGGATTCCCTGGGTTCGGGTTAAGGAAGACCAGTAACTCTGCCGGGAATGGATGCACGAGGCTTTGAGGATTAAAGAAATTCGTCTTCCCCATCCACACCCTGAGCTACTGAATGATTTATTTCAGTGTGGCTTAGAAGTTAGAAAGTGGATGATTGACCCTAATTCTTTACAGCCTGGTCCTTAGCAGTAAGAGAGGAGCTGTGGCTTCTCCTTAAAGTAAGCGGTAATGTTAAATACCCAGTGCCTCCATTTCCCTCTTTGGGGTTTTGCTGTTTCATTGCTCTTTCCAAAGCAGTCCTGCAGCTTGGGCTGCAATATTCATTAATAAAAGCTAAGCCAAAAACTGCTGTTGGGGGGGAGGGGGGAAGGAAGAAAAAAAAAAAAAAAAAAAAAAGATGGGGAAATTTTTACCATATGGAAAGCCCTCCACAGAGCCTGTATGCCCTCAAGGTTTTGCTTTTAAAGGATGTGAGAAGGAGCCCAGCAGCGAGGGAGCCGCAGCCAGGTGGGTGGAAGAGCTCTGGGCTGTGCTGGCAGCCACGGCTCCGGCGGGTGGCAGCACCAAAACGGCTTCTCCAGGTGACTTGACATGGGYGTGGAAAGGCAAAGGGACCTTCATCACCTGCCACCTTCCAGCACCACCCTCCCCGGTCTGCTGGGAGTCAAGACAAGGATGTATTTGTAGGGTTTGGTTCCTAACGTCCCTCATGGTGTCCAGCGTTTCCCTGCTGTGGTCACAAGGACGAGGCCACAGCCCGTGGTCTCCAGTCACTCAGACTGAGGTGGGGATTTGCATTCTTTAAGCCACTTCTGCAGCTGGTCGGACCAGAGCTGTCCTGCCCTGGCATGATTTATTCCAGGGGAAACTGCCTTTTGGAAGCAAAAGGGTGCTTCTGATTCAGCTCGGCCTGGAGAAAGTTGGTGGCAGCTGGGTGTTTGCAGAGGACAAGGCCATTAGAGGAGAAACACCTTCTGTTCCGCTGGCCGGAAGGGTTGAAGTCCAGGGGTAGTGCTGGGACCAACCGCCATTCACAAACACAGCCCCGGGCATTCACCTGCCGTAGGGTTCAGAGCTGCAGTTACGGCCCCCGTTCTCCCAGGACTGTTTGCCTTTTCCCTTCACCTGCCTGAAAGGCAAAATGACACTCCTCCACCCCCCAAAAAACCTCCCCCAGCTTCCTCTGGGGTTCCTGCTGCTGCCTTTTCTCTGTCTTAACTCTGTCTTCTCTCAGCTGCTACCCAACCTGCCTCCTGCAAGTGACACCAACCAGATCTAAGACCAGTGCTGGCCTGAACTGGAAAACTCAGGAGTTTCACAGTCATGATTACCCCAACCACTGCCCTGGCTTACACAAGCCACGACCCGGCAGGGGCCAAGGACAGGCACAGCCACCGAGATTTTGGTTTTGGTAACATTTGAGGGAGCTCTGCACAGGCAGCACGATGCTGTGTAACAGCGACCTGCTGATCCTACGGCTGCTGCCAGCGATGGGATCAGGTTGGACTTAGGGGTTCTGGTGACAGTTACAGAGCCGAGGTGGTAACGGGGAAATAATGAAGCTACAAATTGGGTGTGGGGTGGTGCTATGAACCACGCATGGTCCCTGTTTGCTGCCCCAGTGCCTGCCTGTGCTTGCTCCTTAGGAGGGGCTGGCAGCCAGCTGTGGATCCTGCTGCAGGTGCAGAGCCCAGCCATCTCCCCTGATCTCCAGCAACTCCAGGGAGCAGCAGCAGTGCTCTGACACACAGCTGAGAACAGGGTGAAGCTCATTGCACCCCCCAGAACAGCTCACCTGCCCCATGCACCATGGTTAAGCACAGATGCTGGCAGGTACGCTGCACAGGCTGGCTTTTTTTTTTTTTTACAGTTAACAGAGACCCTGTTGGTTTATCAGGGCCAGAGCACAGGCAGGCAAACATGTCCAGGGTGAACTGTAAGATGAACAGGCAGGAGGATCCAGCAGCCCAGAAGCAGCTGCCCTGACCTGGGTCCTTGCTCACCCACAAGGTCACTGCTCGGTGGGTGGTTGCTGGTTTTTGACCCCGAGAGCCTATAAAACTGGGAGACTAAATACAAACAATTGTCCTACTACTCAAAAAAAAAAAAAACCAAAAAAACCACCAAACACACCAGATGCAATGCCAGGCTGGACTTTGCCCAAGCAGGTTTTTCAGCCGTTTGTGCCCACCCCCTCTGGTAGGAGGTAGAAACATTTCGGGGAGGCAGAGGCAAGAACCACAGCAACAGCGATCTAGGGTAGCCTGTGAAGGACTGACAGGAGCCCAGGYTTTCATGACACCGTCCTCGTTAGCTCATCATAAAGCAGACCTGGGGCAAGGGTGGCTTCCTCAGTGCAGTCATGCGCTGCTACGTGGAGAGTGGAGCCTGGAGCAATGAGCCTTGGTCATCCCCGAGTATTTAAGCAGGGCATGGAGTTCATCAGCACTCCCCGAGCGAGACACGCAGCTCCGACTGCCTCTCCTTAGCTGGGGAGCAAACATTAGTCCAGAGCAGGGAGCCCAAGAGGTATTTACAGGCAGCTGCAGAGAGCATGACCCCCAGCCCCTGCCAGGCAGCCCCCCAGCACCCTCGTTCACAGGCACTGCCCCCTCCCAGCTCAGCCTGTGCAGGCAGCCTGGATCCCTTCTGCAGGAGAAATCACACGCTCTACCTGGAAATAGGCCACTTTTTTTCTTTATGTTGCACTGCAGTTTTAACAAAGATACGAACATGCAGAGTAATGCCATTTGTCAGCAGGAGCTCAGAAGAGAACACAGCGATGCCTGTCAGTAGTCAGCAGGGAGAGGGGCTCTTGGAAAAGTGGCAGGAGACACACTCCCAGTAAGAACAGCACCCCCAAAGACCCCCCACATCCCCTCCCTTGCCCACAACCACAGACTTTCCAGCCTTCCCTTGCCATAGCACAGCAGGTCAACCTCCCCAGCTGTGATGGGAGCTCTCCCTTGAGCCCTGCAAGGCTCAGTCTGTGCCACTTCTAGCAAGAACAGAAGCAGCAGCAAGAAGGAGCAGAGTCTGTCTCTACTGCAATAGCTGGTTTTTTTAGACTGGTGTTTTCCCTTCCCAAGGAGGCAGAAGGAGAATTATTTTACAGAATAAACTGGCCCTTGTTTTCACAGAAGAGCAGGAAAGCTAAGGGGAAGGGAGCAAAAACTCGGGAGTACCTGCTGCCAAACTGAAATGGCAAAGAGTGGATTAGCGGCTCTGAAGAGCCAGGAGATGAAGCTAAGTGATACATTAAGGATATGTTCCAAAACCTCTCAAGTCTGGCTCTTGTAGCCCTAACAGCCTTTTTGCTCTAACCCCTCCTTTTCTCCTAACTGACATTTGGGAAGTGTCGCAGATGGCTCCGAGCGGAGCTGCTGCAGGCTGCTCCTGCGGCCTTGCGTTCTGCTCGACACAGGACAACTGAGGACAACTTCATGAAGCTGCCTCCACAGCAAGCTCGGGTGGGGATGCTGGAAGTGTTTACTTGCCCAAGGTAAGGGAATCCGGCAATACATATCCTGCCCCGTTTGACGGGCTGACTGAAAGAGGGGGGAGAAGGGGAGGGCTCAGTTGAATTTAGCCTTTGAAAAGTCCATTTCTGGATGCTGTTCCATGAACCTGCAAGGAAAACAAAGACAAGAGCTTGGGTATGAGTCAGCATGAGCCACAGAACAGCTGTGTTTGGGGGGGGTGGGGGTGGGTAAGGCATCCCTACTTCCTGCACTATCGAGTTTGCTTCCTCCCCACGCCCTCCACAGCAGGGACTGTTTTGCTGAGCTCCTTGGGACACACTCCCCATACTACAAACACTTTTTCCTCGGGTCAGTGGTATCAGCAATCCTACCAGCCATTGAGGTCAGCAAGTCCAGACACATGGGAGTTATTAATTATCAGACACACACCTCTGTGTGTTACCTGTTACCTCTCGGACAGACACGTAGCAGCTATGACACTGATTGTGGGGCAGAGGGGAGATTGTGAGGGTAGATTACGATTTAAGCTCAAACGTGTTACCTTAAGCATTACTGGGACATGGGGAATATCTCCAGTGCTGTGACAGTGAAAACTCGTGAAGGACGTGACCGGAGAAATCTGGTTTCAGACTAGGTGCAACCTGATTTCAAATGTACTGCAATCCCAGCAGATAGGACTATTTGGACTCAGGTTGCCACATCAGAAAGTTCTGAGAACAATAAGCTGTGCCTATGACTGATCAGGAGTGATTAGTGCACGCAGAAGCTCCTGGCTTCCTCCTCTGCCCTGCAGTTCACCAAGGGATAAAACACATAACTACGTGGAGGATTCACGCGCAAAGTGCAAGTAAGGGCAGGCCTCTGTCTTCCTCCATGCTCTCATCTCATGGTTTCCCCTGAAATGCCACCACAGCATTTCCACTTTCCATTTCCATGGAAATATGTGCAGCAAGAACAGTGTCCTTGTTTAGCAGCCAGGAGGGTTTCACTGGCAGAGATTAGGACCCACCTGGGTGTCACCGAGTCTACTTTGCCTGAACAAAGTCTAAACTTCCTATCCATTCTTTACCAGCCAATCTGCGCACAAGCCGAACTTCCAGAGCACTGAATGAGTGACCTTGCCGACGAGCTATCCTGTCTGTGGACTTCCCAGGAGGCGAGGGCTACCTCCCATTCTACTAACTCAACAGACAGGCACTAAGGAAGTCTGGTCTCTGCTCCAAAACAGTTGCACCGTACACCGTACTCGGCGCACTGATCAGAGTGAAGCTTCTGCCGCTACAGATAAGCTAAGGAAGAAAAGGAGTCAGGCCTTCTACACTAAATCCTCCTTCCAATCCTGAGATAAGATTTGCACTTGCTGAAGAAGCTGCATGACCCAGAATTGCCTCCACGCCTTCCCAAACGGCCTTGGGAGCTCCATGAGTAATTTGCCAAGGTGCGTTTATGCCAAACAGGGCAATAAAGACATAAAAGTGCTATTGGCTTGGAGACAGCTGTCTGGTGGCAGGTGTGTAGGGAGGGGTGATTATCTGGGCTACTGAGTAGAGGGAGATTAGAAAACGATCAAGACCATGTTAAAGTTCAGTAGAGATGGTACCTCCAGTCCCAAACATGCTTTCTGGACTTGAAATCAGCAGATTAAGACAATTCCAGAGCTAGGCTATTCCCAGAATTTCCCATTATGCTTTCTACCCCCACAGGCTTTTATAGACACTGGTGGTTGGCCAACAATTCAATGAATACGTAACTGCAGATGTGAACACAGGTAGGATTGAAGGCCAACCTGTTTTCTGCTCACGTATTTGTGTCAAAGAGGAAGAGGAGAGGGGCTTGGGAAAGCAAATACCCACAAATTAATGAGGTCTACACACTTTTTCAAAATGTCTTGCTTCTTCTGTTCATCAGATGTGGGGAGGCCCATGGATTTCTGTCGTTGATCATACATCATTTTCTCCACCATACTGCGAGTTTCGCTGTCCAGGTCTGACAACTAAAAGCAACAACTTCTATCAAAATTGGAATAACTTGTCTCAACCCACACATACACCCTGCTTGCAGAGAACACAAATACATTGAGATTACGCTGTGCTGTGCGCACGGGCTGCAGAAATACTTATACAGACACTAATCTATAGACTCAGCTTCATTCATTTGAAGTTTTGGGGGCACTTATGTTATATGATAGCATTATATGCAGCAGTAGTCCCAGTATTGGTTTTATGGTGGTAAAAAAAAAAAAGACATAGAAGTGGAATGTGAGCCCGGTGCGAACACATTTATGAGAAGGCTCCATTCAGTAAGACGGGGGGAGTTCTTACCTTTGAGTTCTCTGGATTAATTTTCTTGGTGTTGATTTCCGGGTCTGTGGAGACTAGTTTGTTCCACCATTCCATCTTATTGATCTGAAGGATGAAGAARCAAAAATATTTTATTCTTCCTGGACTTGCTCTAGGAATTTTATATCTCAGTCACAGGAAAAAACTGCTGGAATCAAACTTTATTTGACAGTTTTCTAAATGTCAGTTAAATCTGAACACGGATAAAGGGTACTACTTTCATTTCGAACCACTTTAGGTAGCCTGAATTTCCACAACTGGGAAATCTGAGAGCATGTCAGATGTCACGTTTGGCATGACATAAATGGGACTACAAACAAATCGCCTTGAGAGGCCCAGAAGGGACACAATAAGCAATAAGGTCTGTCCCTGGATTTTTGTATCACTAAGAGATGTCAGAACGTGGCATTATCCCATTAAGGAACAAACTGTAAAATGACTGATTTCCTTCCAGCTTTTCCTGAACTGCTGAGCAATCAATTGGATATCCTGGATTAGCATGAAGTTAGGCCGAAGACAGGGAGAACTTGCAATACCCCACTTCCAATAGCATCACTGACATTGTACCAAGGATAAGCATGGTTCTTCTGTTTCAGCTGACAAAGCCCAGGGCTTTCATAGGTTTTGTCAGACTTGTATTTCACCAGGGAAGAGGCAGACAAGTCTGAATCCTCCCTGATTCATTCTGCTTTACCTTCTCCAGGTGCACGGTGACTGTTTTACCATCTTCAATCAGCCAGGAGCTCTCCTCCACCTTCACTTCATTGAAAAGCTCTCCATCAATGACAGGCGAATGGCCCTTCAGGCCAACTTTGAGGCGCCGTCTCTGGATATCCACCACCACATCCTTCCCCTTCAACCTGAAGTTCACCTTGAAAGGGATGGCCAGCTGGACCAGACAAAGAGCAGATTTGAGGAGCTGAGCAGTGAAGCCTCTCCTTACCCTCTTGTGCTGCTATTCTAAGACTTTTTCCTTGGGTTCACCAGAGTAAGACAGAGCATGCAATATTTTCCTTGGGGTACTGAGCGAGCAGGAGGTGGAAGGATACAAAAATAAGTTTGGCAACAGGATGGCCAAYACCTCAAAGGGACCATAAAAAGGGAAGCAGATTTTAATGTCTTGTTTAAACAAGACCAAGGTTTGGCAAAGTTAACCACAGCTTCTGGGCATTTTGTTAGTTACCAAGCTCTCTCCCAGCTATTGAAATGCTGCCGTTAAGTACGACTAACAAGCTTCCACAGGCAACTGAGATACAGGGCGTCGGCTCCACCATTCTTACCAGCACCTCCTCTTATTCCCCATCTCAGATTCCTCAGATCCTGGTAATAAGGCAATACTTACATCCAGTTCTGAAAGAGTCTGTGTCCATCTATAATTTGGAAGGTCAGCTCCATTGCCAGAGTTGGGTTTAAGTTTTCCTTTATCCTTCTCATCTTCCTCTTCATCATCTGTTTCCTAAGCAACCAATTTAAAGTGTGAAGAAAGAAGCTTTTCAGGTTTCCATTTATCTTTTACTTGTAACAACAGTTCTTGGTTTTTATAAGCATTTCAGGTCAGGTGCACATATTTGATATTCACATAAATTTAGCCTGAAATGTGTAGGTGTTTCTGTTAAAACATAATTACAAAAAAGGAAAGGAAAACAAAAAAAACACAAAAAAACCCTCCATTGAAATCTTTGGTAATTAAGTGTGTATTCTCAACGTATTCCCTCACATTTACAGGAGTTCTCACGGTTGTCCAGAAACCTATTTCTCTCAGACTAAAATAAAGTCCCTAGATGAGCTTTACCTGTTTGTTAGAATCCGAAGATTCACCTTCATCCTCCGAGGGTTTCACTGGGACACTGTTAATCTGTCCTTGAGCCTCTTTTTTCTGTTTAAAAAGAGAATGAACATGCTCAGACAAGTGTTGGCACTTCGTGTTACTTGCTGATCTGACACTAGGTGGCCTCAAGCCTCCTCAGCTGAAACTAAAGAGCAGGACTCAGAACTGCACCCAAGACTGACGGGGAATCTTCAGCCCTTAGAACAGTGTTACAGGAAAGTGGTACTGCCAAGGGGAAGAATCCCTTGGTCCTCACACCTTGATGACTGTAGCAGAGGGTGTCCCTGCAATCAGAGAACTTGCTGAAGGCAGAAAGGCAAAGTGAGTTATGGGAGAATCCACATGAAAATGCAATGGTTTGGCCTAGGCTAATTTAATTTTGAAGCATGCCAGTCTGGTGGTCCAGACACTGCAAAGGAACAAGCCTTGAGCCATTTTAACCACTCACTGCTACCTGAGCTACATGCAGGCCAACGGAGGAGACGACCTAGACTGTACCTGCAGGCACCAGACACTGCTCTCACCTGGTCGATTTCCAGCTGCAGCCTTTCTGCTTCCTCATCCGTAAGTTCCTTAATCCTTGGCTCGTTTGCTTCTTGCTTTTCTTTAGCAAGTTTCGCAGCTCTCTCTGCCTTTTCACGCCGCTCTGCCTCTTGACGAGCCTTTTTCTCTTTCCGCTCCTTTTGAGCTAGTTTGTTGTGATGGTTGAAGGTATCTGTGATCAGCTGAAAGACAGGAACACATATCAAAGGGTTTAAAAAAATCACCACTTTTTCAAACCCAAAGGAAGCCAACTCACTGTCTACTGAGGAGCACGAGAACATTTGTTAGTCATACAGATGTTGTGACTTCTCCCTTCATTTTCACTCTAGTCTTTTGACTGAAAATCTAGAGTAAGGGAAAACTCAAAATATTTAAATGTGGCCCTTCCTAGTTCCTCCTTATACGAGGAGTGTATTTCCATGGAGATAACGGAAAAATAAAGATTCTCCGTTTGTTTTGGCCTTTGTGCAAATCCAGCAGGACGAGCAGATACCTATCCCAGCCATTTGACAGCTACTCCGTACATCTAGGACAGCTGGAAGAAAGGAGACCCTGGACCCAAGTTTTTGTACCTACTTCTGACCTTTCCCACGACTGGGCTTTTCCCCAGGCACTAGGCAGAGATTCAGTGTCATGATTTAGAGGAGAAACATTTGGAAAGCTCAGTGTTTTACACTCAGGGGCAAGTTCCTACATAAATCTTTGCTTCAAACCTCACTCCAAATTTTCATGTCATTGTGACTACGAACAGCAAAATCTCAGGCTCTCTGATGCAAACAGCTGTACTGCTCAGAGGGAACGCTGAGTACACAGGCGGGAAGCCAGAGCAATTGCCCCGTGGTTGATAACGCCAGCAGCGCTGTGCAAAGCGGCACGTATGAGAACTGTAGTCTGCTCCAGGAAACAATATAGACAGAATCTGAGAAAAGGAATCAGAGTGGAGAGATTTCTCAGATGGGGATTTCAGGTACTGGTTTATATATGTCCCAGAAACTGCTGGGGGGATTCAGCACCTTTCCAGAGCAACTCAAAGCGTTCGTGCCTTGTAGTTTTGTAACCAACCCACCAGGTATTTCTGCTTTGTTTTAAAGGGGAAAGCAAGATTTATTTACACAACGCGGGTCCAGTGTCTCCTAGGATACAGAATTCAAGACGTGCATCTCTCAGCCTCTGTTCCTAACCACACGATGATCCACGGTGAGCAAACTATTTACATTGCCCGAGCTTGTCAGTGTGCACACACCGCACTTCTCTCAACGTACCACCACATCCCCCTCACTCTACACCACAAGGGCTTCTCAAATGGCACCCCATAAAAGACAACGACTTTCCCACCCTCTCCTTTTCTCTTTGATGCCAAAGGGCAAGCAGGACTGGGGAAGCAGCCTCTTCAATTTTTGTTGCGGTTGCTATGGTGTCAGAGACTCTGTATCAAGCACCTTTTCAGAAGACCATAAAGCATTTTAACAGATACCACCCAAGGACACGAACACTTCTCTTTTACAGGAACAGACACAGATTTGCTATAAAGTTGCCAACAACAGTAGCCAGGACCTCCAAAAGCACCCGCCAGTGCTCATCTCTGAAATATTATACTCAGGGTTTCACTCCCTGGAAGCACAGTGTCCCCAGGAATTTGGGGAGATTTGCTCTCTAGTCTAAGAAAAACAGTAGCAGGCTTCATCTTTCTTACTTTGAAACCATCCTCCTTCCCAWCCCTTACCTGCCTTAGTTTTGCCGCTTTAGAGACTAGACACGTTACACGTTGTATTAGCAATTAACATCTGCCCTAACACACTCAATACGGCAGCAGCGCCTGCTTTGCTGATGGAGTTCCAGTAGTTCAGGAAGGGGAACAGCTGCTATACTGGTAAGTACAAACAAGAAACCTTCAGTTCATGTTTGAATGCTCTGGTTCTTATTTCCCTACAGTGAAACAACTTAGTTTTTCAGCTCTTGAGCTGGGTGGGGAATAGGAGCTGCTGGACAGGAGATGCCAATGAGACCGCCCAGACCCCCAGGCTTGCTCCCCAGCACGCTCGCTCCATACAGGTACCAAAGCCCCGAGACAAAGGTGCAGCCGCATGTGCAGAGATGTGGACTTTGTGCTTTTTCTGAGATGAACAAACAAGGTAACCTGGGGTTATCTACACTGCGGTGTCTGTCACCGTTAAGTCAGTGTGTCTGGCAGATTTGCTTTCCAAACAAGCCTTTGGCCAGAGCGTGGCAAAAAAACCTGCACCATCGGTACCATTCCAACAAGCAATCGTGCGTGCCTCACCTCAGATAGGGGCAGTTCGTTATTACCTTGTTTCAGTGATGTGTTTCATCAGCATCACGGGCTGCGAGTCCCCAAGTGCACCGTAATGCTTTGAGTTGTTCAGGCAGGGAAGTCTTAGCATGGCACAGACATGGGTGGCACGTAAGTTAGAAGACATAAAAGCTTGAGGATTTTGGTTTTTTACCTTCTCTGCTACTCCATCTTCTCCACCAGTGAAGAAATCTGTTTTACGCCTCAGGAAACTAAAGAACGTGTTCACAAGCTGGTAGAGGAAACAGGGAGGGAGGTGGAGAGAAAAAAGAGCAATGAGACCAGATCACTCCAAACCACCTCGTGTCTCTTAAGCAGCCTTTATTCTTTGTACTCCCTATCTGTGTCTGTGCCAGRATCGTACTGAAATCAGCCCCGTGACCGTTTCCCAGAGCAAATATCCAGTGGTTTTTGTGGAGATYTGGCTCCTGGATTCCCAGTTTTCAGAAGGGGCATTTGTGTGGTTTACAGGAAGAAAGGGCAAGCAGTTTACTCTCAGATCACCTTGGAGGTGACCTACTCCGATACCCCAAGCTGTTCTTTAGAGCCACCTGAGGCAGGAATTTGGGTACGTATGTATACRTGCATATATATATACACACACATATGTATATATACACATATACCATATTTTACTTCTTAGCACACCTAAACCCTCACAGTGTGCAAATTCACCCTCCCCAGCTCCATGGCCTGTTTATTTTTACAAAAGACTAAAATTTGTTTCCTGCCCACTAACTGCCTAGCTGCCTGCCAGATATCGCCGATGAATTAGCAGTTATGAACTGGCATCCCCAAAACACCCCTATGGAAATCCATACTCTCAGTGGACTTGGCTTATCTTTCTTTATTTCCCAGGAATTCTGTCCTGTCGGTATTTCAATCAGAGGTTTCACTACAGCACGAGGAGCTGTTATTACCACCATTTCCCCAAACCGTTTGCGTGGGGGATGTTCCCACACCCCCCAGCCCACCCGCAGGTCAGCACCCGGCCCCCCCCACAGCCCCCAGCAAGAGTCAGCAGAGCCCCAGCCACGGGAGGAGGGGAACCACGTTCACGTTCGCAGTCTGAACCCATCAGGTCTCAGGGGGCTGCTACCAGGTGGTTGTGCTGGGAAAGCGGGACAGGGGGACTCCATCCTCCCCTGCGGTGTTTTGCTTTGCTGTCACCCGGCACGGGCGCTGCCTGCCCACACCAAAACCTCCGGCGGGGCAGAGGCGTCGGCCCGACCGAGCGCAGGGGACCCGCACAAGGGAAGCCCGGAGGCGGCAGGAGCCGGGGTGCGAGGCCGCGGTGAGGGCGCAGGCCGGAGCTCCTCAGCCCCTTGTTAACTAATTAATTAGCGCGTCCTCCGCGCTCCCCGGGGCTAGCGCGGGCCTGGGCCGTTATCGCCGCTCCCGGAGGGAAGCGGAGCCTCGATCACGGGGCGGGGGGGAGGACACGTGTCTCCCGTACAGCACGTGCACCGCCCGGGACCCGGGGAGGGCCGGGACCCGGGGAGGGCCGGGCCGCCCCCACCTCCGCTCGCTCCTCCCGGGCCCGCCCCGTCCCCCCCTACCCCGGGAATACGGAAAAGGTTTCACCGCCCCATCCCGCGCCCGGGCCCGGCGGCGCTACCTCGCGCACGCCGCCCTGGTGCTGCTGGGCCATGGCGAGGAGCATGCCGTCGAAGCGGTCCTCCTGCTCCGCCGCCTCCTCCGCGCTCAGCCCCATCCTGCCCGCCGCCGCCGCACCGGCCGCCTCAGCCCCTCACGCCGGCGCCCGGAACCGGAAGCGGCGCGAGCGGAAGCACGCGCGCGCCTCCTCCACCCACCAATCCCAGCGCCCGTCTTCGCCGCTCTCTTCGTGGATTGGTAACGACCGCGTCCAATCCGCCGGAGGGAGGCGGGACGCGAAGCGCGAGGTCCGGTTGCTATAGCGACGGCTTGTCCGGGCCCTTCCAGAAAGCTCGGCGGCGGCCTGTGAACCCGGGGGGGGTGGGGGGTCAGGGGTCAAAGTGCAGAGGTCGGGGGAGCAGAGGCCGCCTGGGGGCCCGCGTCTCGGCCGGGCCTTGCTCTGCCCTCCCGGGGGCCGCAGGCCCGGGCGCCCCCGGCTGCGGTGATGGGAAGCGGCTCCGGGGAGCTGCCGCGGTGCCTCCCCTGGCTCTCTCGGCCGTCCCGCCGCCCCTCCCTGCCCTCACCTCTGTGTCCCCCCTGGGCGGGCCGAGGCTCGGATCCGGCCTGTCCTCCGGCTGAGTTCCCGCATCCCGGGGGCGGTGGGGGGGAGGTTCCTCCCTCTCTGGCGCAGGAATCCCTCACCYTGCCGCCAGCCCCCTGGAAATCGGTGATTAGAAGCTCCTCACAATTTCTGCCCTTCAATGGATAAAAATACCTGGTAATTCAAGGTGAAAATCTGAGAATTTGCCCTTTCCCTGCCCGGCCTTTCCTCTGAGAGACACAAACCGATGGGCCCTGCCTGGGATCCAGTACTACAGTCCGTCCGTTCACCGGGTTTCTCTTCCTCAACCGTAACAACACGAGTCTCCTGTCAGCAAGGTTAGGCAAACAGCCGCTGATAAAACAACTTCCAGGTTGCTTTTTCCAAGGCCGGAGCGCACAGGCCGTTGAACGCAGGGCCCAGACGAATGCCCTGCCTGTGAGTGTGTGTGTGTGTGTGTGTGAACCTCCTGGCAGCGACACCTGCCCGATGACAGCGCAGGGCCTTGGTGCCATGGTACAGGCTGGGTTAATGACTTTGTTTATACTGTTTGGGTAATCGCGATAAGGCCGCCCAACCCGCTGTCCCCCTCCTCGCGCCACTGGCGCTTCATTGAGAAAACGGCCGTTGACACCGCGCAGAGAACTCGTTTGCCCCGGCCAATCAGCCCAGGGATGGCTGGGTTTTTTTTTTTTTTTTTAATGAGGACCGCTTAATCACAGAGCGGTCAAGGTTGTGGAGGGGTGTTTCACTGGTGACCCAGCCTTATAAGAGCTGGTTTGAGCAGCTGTGGGCTGGCAGAGCTGGGAGGACGGGGAGAATCCAGCCTGCGACGGAGGGTTTGGGAGGGATTTTACGGCTCTCTCCCGTCTGCTGTAGCAGGAGCTGAGTTTTGCCGAGGATCCGGCTACCCGGCTCAGCTATGACCACCAGCGGCATGGACATGGACTGTGAGAGGTGCCAGTGCCACAGCGAAGACAAGCACACCGCCATCCTCTACACCCTCCTCAGCCAGAACCTCAACCACAGCCGGGGCGGCCGCGGCCCAGCCCACCAGCGCTGCCTCTGCCACCAGCACCGGACCGTCTGCCTCCGCACACCCCACGTCACCTGCCAGGCGGCCTCCAACGTGCTGGTAAAAACCATCAGCTTCATGAAAAACCTCCCTTCTTTCCACCTGCTGCCGCGAGAGGATCAACTCCTGCTGCTGGACAACTGCTGGGTTCCCCTCTTCCTCCTGGGGCTGGTCCAGGAGATGGTGACCTTTGAGGTGATGGAGACCCCGGCCCCCAGCATGCTCAAGAAGATCCTTCTCAATGGCCAAAGCAAACGTCAGGAGCCCGAGCGGACGCAACCCACGCTGGCCGCCGTGCAGCGGCTGCAGTGCTGCCTGAACACCTTTTGGAGCCTGGACCTGAGCCCCAAGGAATACGCCTACCTGAAGGGAGCCATTCTCTTCAATCCCGGTGAGTCCCCAACCCTCGCAGCCCTCCCTGCCTGCCGGCGGGAGAGCACACCCCGCACACGTTAGCGTCTGAACACACACCTCTTGGCTCGTAGATGTTCAGAGCGCGGCAGGCGTGGGAGCGGGGACGGCTGGTTACCTTCTCCTTAACACCGATCGTTACAAAACGCACTGGGAAGTGGGGAGGAGGGATGTCAGATGTAGTGGTAAAAGCCAGAGACCTTCGCCTGCCCTGCAGACAATAAAGGACCCCGGGATTTAATTTGTAAAGCATGAGTTTGCCCAGTTAACTACTTTTGTTCCCTCAAAACGGCAACCCTGAAATCGCTACGTCTCGGTGGTGCTGCGTACACCTCGTTAGCGTGGCCTCGGAGATCCCTTCTGAGAAATGGGGAAAGGTGGGAATGGGAGAAACCTGGGGCTGTTTTCCAGCCTCCTTCATCACCGGCTTTTCCTCCTCTCCCTCGGCAGATGTCCCCGGGCTGAGGGCCTCCCTCTACATCGAGAGCCTGCAGCGGGAAGCCCAGAGAGCGCTTCAGGAGGTCCTGCAGCCCCTGCACCCCGAGGACCAGGGCCGCTTTGCCCGCATTTTGCTGATCGCCTCCACCTTAAAATCGATTCCTCCTGCCCTCATCACAGATCTCTTCTTCCGACCCGTCATCGGCAACGCGGACATCGTCGAGCTCATCGCGGAAATGCTGTACGAAATAACCGGCAGGCAGCTGGCTCCCTCAGCACGTGTGGCGTGCTGAGCAGCCGCGCTCGGCCACCGGCCCCGTGGATGCTCCCCACGCCTCGCTGGGCAGCAAAGCAAATCTAGGAGCGGGGATTTAGGCAGACAGGCACTCTGGAGTCTGCGGGGAACTGTGCGTTTCGGTAGGGCTGAGGCCGGAGGATTCAGCCAGGCTGCAGCAGAGCGCACGGAGAAACGGCTCCGGTTCAGCAGATGTTTACAGCAGCTCCTGCTCCGCCTGTGCCGGTCTCCGTTTCAGGTAGCGCGTGTGATGGTGACGGGTTTCTTTCCCTGTTGCGTAGCCGGAGCTGCTCAGCCGCCTGCGAACAGACCACAGAGCAGGTTAGAGCCCGGTCCCGGTTTTCACTCAATGAATCCTTGGTCCCGTTAAAATCAATGTGCATTTTGCTGTTAACTCCAAGAGAAGGGGTTTGTCCTCAACTAACAGCTTGATTCCACAGTGTTTAGGCACGCTGAGTAACATGTCTTCAGTGGGATCGCTTACCGAGCGCAAACATTTTGGAATTAGGTCTGGGTGAAGTCTTGGTCTGTCTATTGTGCTTGAAATCTTAGAAATATTGATGAAGGATCTTCCTCAGGCACTGAGAGGAAAAAAGCCAGAGTATTAAATCTTACAGGGTGTGCAGATTCACCCCTCCTACCTTTTCTTAGATTGTATCTTTTCTCCAGAATGCCATGAAACACAACAGAACTGCTCACAGAGCAATGGGTTACCTAAGAGCACCTAAACCTATTGCACATAATTTTGGGCTGTGGGCTTACCTCGTTTGTGCGACAATAAATGACCCCTTGAGCTGTGAACGCTGCGGAGGCGAGCGGAGCTGGTTTAGTGATAGAACCAAACATCCCTCCGTCGAGTTACAGCGGGGTGCACGCGTAGCACGCCTGGAAAGCTTGCTCCTCCTGCCTGCAGCTTCTGCAACAAGTTAAATGTCAGTATTTTATAAGTGAACATTCTTGCGGTTTGTATATAAGATGCAGTAAATTATTTTTTTAATAAAATGTTTTACATTTTGGAACATTTTTAAAGACAGTGTGAAATTTCTGGGGGGTTGGAAAAACCGGCTGCAGGCCCGGGGTGGAAAGGACGCTCGAATGAAAAGGGGCTTTCCTTAAAAATCTGTCTGCCTCGCCATGGCGAGGGAGCACTGCGACATGGACACACATCGATCACCRCCAGCGGGAGCTGTCTGATGAACAGCCCCACTGCACAAAACCCCTCAGTGTGCCCAGCAGACAGAAATTCGCAGAGGCAGCGGAATTGCAGCCCGTCCACGCGTTGCGCCTTTCTCCAGGCGTTGAGCCTTGCCTCGAGGGCTCCCGGCCCAGCRGCGACGTCGGAGGTGGGTGCTCTGACTCACCTGGACGCGCACGCAGCTGCCAACAGGCACAAACACCATCCCCTTTGCCRTGCCCGACCCAGCCGAGGTATCGGGTAAAGCCGCACGAAGCCTCCCTGTGCCCCGTCACCCTCTTACCCACAGAAACACCTCGAATTTTAGCCAGCAGCCYGGTGGGAGGAAGGACTGCTTTGTCAGTCTGTCCCTCCATCACTCACTGCTGCTGCTGAACGGTGACAGATGGCTTCCAAGGTGATCTCAGCCCTGTGACAGCCGTTTTCCACGGGGAGGGAGTGCGTGAGTCACCAGATGATTTCCGCAGACCCACGCCAACCACGGGCAGCCCTGAGCCACGCAGCCCGGTGACGCGTGCGTGAGTCACGGCACACGGGATGCCAAACAGCCCCGCTGCCAGAGTTACCCCAAACCTGACACACAGACGCTTCGGCGCAGGGGAGAGCCCCCGGTGCCTCCATCCTGCCACCGGTCCCACCAGCCCCCGGGGACAGGGGATCTCTGTGGGCTGCCCTGTCCAGCGTGGCACCCATGACACCACAGGGCCACCCCTCCATCGTGGGACACACGGCGCTGGGACTTCACCAAGAGGGCAAGGCCAGGACCCCTCACACAGGGCTGCGCTGCACGGCCGGGGGGCCCTGGACACCCCCAGCGCCCTGACACCCCCAGGGCCTGCAACCCGCCCTGGGACCTGGCCACCCCCAGGGTCTGTGACCCCCCTTGGGGCCTGGCCACCCCCTGCCACCCCCAGGGCCTGTGACCCCCCTGGGGCCTGGTCACCCCCAGGGCCTGTGACCCCCCCTGGGGCCTGGACACCCCCTGCCACCCCCAGGGCCTGTGACCCCCCTGGGGCCTGGTCACCCCCAGGGCCTGTGACCCCCCCTGGGTCCTGGACACCCCCAGGACCCCCCGGCGCCGCCACCCGGCTGCAGCGCGCTCTCCCGCCGCCAGGCGGCGCCCACTCTGCGCTTCGGGAGTGACGTCATCACCGCGCGCTCAGCTGCCGTGACGCGCCGGCCCGGTGGGGCAAGATGGCGGCGCCCAGCTGTAGCGTCGGTAATGGCGGCGGCGCCGCCGCCCGCTACTGCCTGGTGAGCGGCATCCCGGCCGCGCTGCGCTCCGCCCAGCTCCGCGCCTACTTCAGCCAGTTCGTGGAGGCCGGCGGTTTCCTCTGCTTCCACTACCGTCACCGCCCCGAGCGCCCGCCGGCGGGCGGCGGCGAGGAGGCCGCGGCGCCGCGCACTTGCTCCTGCCTGGTGTCCGTGCAGCCGGGCCGCGCCCGCCGCCTCGTCCGTCTGTACTCGGGCAAGCGCTGGGTCGGGCCCGGCGGCACCTCGCTGCCCGGCCGCTGCCTCATCCGCAGGGTCCGCCTCAGCCCCGGGACAGGTATGAGCGGCACCGCGGGGGCCGGGCCGGGCCTCCCCTCATGGGCCTGGAAGGGTCCGGAGGACCCGTTGGGCACCGGATCCCACCTCTGCGGGTCCCAGCAGGCAACCTGAGGGCACCGGGTGGTTAAAACCCCTCAGGGAGTTTCCTTAATACCTTAAATCCATTATGAGGCAAGAAGAGTCAGTTTGGGGTCTGCTCCATCCCTCTCCTGCCAGGGAGGGCCCTGATTTACCCCTCTCTGGTGGAGCGTGTGTTCCCCCACAAAACCATTCCTTCTCTCTTCCAGGCACGGAGACATTTCCCTACAGCGGGGACAAGACGGCCGCAGGTGAATCTGTTGCGGAAGCAGACTTGAAGCGGCTGCCCGAGTTCAACCCCCCTTCCTTCATGCCTTACGGGAACGTGGGTACCCCCCTGAAAGTTTTTCTGGAGCTGATCCGGGCCTGCAGGCTGCCTCCCCGGATTATCAAGAAATTGCAGCTGGATTTTCCAAAGACAGGCTCATCCCGTAGGTATGGGAATGTACCTTTTGAATACCAGGACACTGAGACAGTTATAGAAGAAGAAAGAGTTTACACTGCTACGGGGGATGAGATCACAGAGGAAGAGGGGCCTGTGRCAAGATCTGAGGTGACTCACCCAGCCAGTGCTGAGGAAGATGAGGAGCGGCAGGAGAAGGAGGAAGAGGAGTCGCACTCAGATGATGTAAGTGGATTTTTCTAGCACCGTCCAAGGTTAGCTATTGTAGCTGCGAAGCTGGGAGGGCCGCTATAACTCTCCCAGAGCTCCCTTTTAATCTTTTAATTGTATTGTGTAAATCACGTGTCTAAAAACGGCGTTAAAACACAGTTGTTCACGTCTTGGTGCACTGAGCCCCTTGGCGCATGAACAGTGTGGGCATTAACGCCTCCGAAACTGCTTGTCCAAATCAAGCCGGTTGTAGGGGTTGAGCCCAAAGGGTTTGGTCCAGAGGAGCGAGCACAGGCAGAGGCTGGTGCTGTGGGAGCAGATCTCTGCCCGGCTGCGTGGCGGATTGGCCTGGGTCTGCTGTTGCTTGTAAATGAGGTGACTGGAGATTTGGGAGCACATTCGGGTGCTGGAAATGACACGCGGAGCTGTACAAATGCTTGACCTTGAATGCTCCTGTGATTGAAGTTAGTCATTCTGAGAAAAATGGCTTTCATGACAAAGACTCCCAGAAAACTGGGCTGGACAGGCTCTCTGCAGACTATCTCGATCCCTCCACCTGACAGACACCTGTCTAGCCTGTTCTCACAAACCTCTGTCATTACAGAGGCAGCACAATCCTGAGGCAAGCCATTCCCRTTCTTTGCTGTACCAGAATTAACTTAGATGCCAAATCTTTGCTACAATTTTATCCCATTAGGTTCTCCTAGCAACAGCGGACACAGAGAACACTTTGTTCCCTCCTTTACAAAGTTTTTATTCAGTCTTTTCTTCTCCAGACTAAACAGACTCCTCTAGCCGTTTCTCACAGGCTCTGCTTCCTGGATCTCTAGTCACTCTTTTGGCTGTTCCTTAGTTGGTTAATGTCTTCCTTGGAGGGCTCTGCCCAGAACTGGGCAGGCAGGAGTAAAGCTGTCAGTCTGATCTGTGTCTGTGCCAGCGAAATGCTTCACTGGAACCAACCCAATCTCTTTAGGGATCAACTGGAGTGGAATTAATTTGTTGCTAGTGCTGACTTTACGTACAACACACCTGCTCCTTAAATGGGCATCTTTGCGTTACAGATTGGGTACACTGCTGAAAGCATGCCGTGAAGTGGGTGTGATGTGGTATTTTTTCACCACTTCTGTCTGCTGACTCTGAAGATGGCATTAGTCAGGGGAGTGAGGTCATCAGTGCCGGTCGTGTTAGTGCCTGAAAACAGCAGGCTCAGACGAGCTCTGTCGACAAAGCTGTTTCATAGGGAAGGCGTTGTGATGGGCCGCGAGAGTCAGGGAAACAGGGAGGAGGCTGTGTGCTGTTGGCGTCGCCCACCTTTCACCAGCTCCTTTGCAGGACAATGATACCTGTGAGGAGTGGGAGCGACACGAGGCTCTGCATGAGGACGTGACCAAGCAGGACCGTGTGGAGGAGCGGCTCTTTGAAGAGGAGATTGAGCTGAAGTGGGAAAAAGGTGGCTCTGGCCTTGTCTTCTACACGGATGCTCAGTACTGGCAGGAGAAGAATGGAGGTAATGTTGGTGTTTGTGTTGCTGAGCCACAAACTAACCACCATGAGCTGGGGGCCCCAGCCCTGCAGGTAAATCAGGTATAACCCCATACGAGCATTCCAGATCAGCTACAGATACAGGCATCTTGCCATCACTTTTTAAACCTTCACAAAACCTGCAGTGGTTCAATCCAGTCGCCTGAGACCCCAGTGGTCCTACAGCCTGTTGTGTAAGTGCTGTGGTTTGCGGAGTCTCTAATACCATTTCCTTCCTATTTTGTTAGAGAAAATAGGGAGCTGGGCCACCAGCAAACAGCTCTTCTGTGTCAGACTGCCACAACCATCACCAAAACCGGTGCTTTCCTTCTCTTGGCAGACTTTGATGAGCAGACTGCRGATGACTGGGATGTGGACATGAGCATCTACTATGACAAAGGTATCTGAGCTGAAAACCCTCCGCAGGAAACCAGGGAGGTTGGGAAATTCTGACCCTGCAGAATTTCTGCAGTGGGGAACTCTTTGGCTCTGTCATCCTTTGAAAGCGCCCGAGAAGTCAGTGTACTTGAAACAACGTTTTTCTTGTCTGGCAGTGAGAGTTGCCAAAAAGAACAGGTTCTGCCTCCTTGTTGCGTGGCACTCTGGGGGAAATGATGGTAGTGAACAGCTTTCCTGAGCTGTGCTGCTCTGACTCCTGCTTCTTTCTCCCTAGATGGAGGTGATAAGGATGCTCGGGACTCAGTCCAGATGTGGCTGGAACAGCGACTCCGGGATGGCTTGGAGGATGGGTCTGTTTCAGGGCAACAGATTGGCACCTTTGAGAGATACACCAAGGTGAGCTCTGGATATGTGCTCAGGAGAGGATGGGGCAGGACAGGAAAGGCTGTGGTGGCGATGCTCAGAGGATGTGGGTTAGGGGGAGGAGAGGTCTCGGATGTGGGGAGGGGGCAGAGGGTTTTGGGAAGATGAGGATGGGCTTTGTCCAGCAGCTCTGATGTTTTTTTTTTCTCCTCTCCCAGGGCTTTGGCAGGAAGGTGCTGGAGCAGCAGGGCTGGACGGAGGGGCTGGGGCTGGGAACCAGCAACTCTGGAATGGCCGAAGCTCTGGACAACGAGGGTCAGAACCCCAGATGCAAGAGGGGGCTGGGGTAAGTACCCAACCCTGCCCTGCCAGCCTGTGTTCAGAGCCTCTGTCCAGGCTCCCTGGTCTGACGCAGCAGCTAACTGGCCACAAAAAGAGCAGAGTGTGAACCAGAACTGTAAGGCTGTCCCAGGGATCTGCCTTTCTCTGCGCAGCTGGTGGCAGCACCTGCCACAGCGCTCCAGAGCTAAATACACTGCTCTTCCTGACAGTCCGGTGCTCCTTAGAGGAGCTTGAGGTGTTAGAGTAGGACTGGAACCATTTCCAGGTTCATGCAGCACACACAGAGGGAGAGCTGTGCTTGAGGATTGAGGGTCACCTCTGCTATGGCATTCTGGTGGGGAAAGCCCAAGTGACCTGAGCTGTAGCTTTTGCACCTCACCCCTACCTTCTCTGTGGGGTTTCTGGAGGCTTTGTGCAGTGCTGTGTTTCACGAGAGGGCTGGCTCTCGTCCTAGAGCAATCTTGCAACCAGGAATAGGACAAGAATCCTTATTGCCCTGTATTGGTCCACTTCTCCCCTGCAGCATGTGAAGGAAATGAGCTGGGATGCACAGGGGTGTCTGACTGCCTCAGCAATGTTGGACCAAACGTTTCCTGCTTTCCTCTAGATACCATGGGGAGAAACTGCCCACTTTCAGCAAGGTGAAAAAGCCCCGGCGAGACGCTCCCATCCTCATCTCGACCATCTATGATGACCCTGACCCAAAGGACAGCGGTGACCAGCTGCTCAGGCGCCAGCCACCCACTGCCATGAAGTACAGGCAGGACATGGCGTTTGTCCGGGCGTCACACGGTGCTCTGGAGAGCTTCAGTGCCCAGTCACGCTGAGCAGAGACTGTCACAGAGCCTTTGTACTGGTTCTGCTCCTGTCGAGCACAGGCTGGCTCCTGGTCTCGGGTTTGAAGCAGGGTGTTCATATATTTATTTTTGGAAGAAATATAGACTTGTAACAAAAATTGCCTCAGTGGGGTTTTTCCCCCTAATTGAACCGTTCAAACGAGGGGAAATAGTGCTGGTCCTGTTTGTTCAGTGGGAAAGGGGACGGGTGTTGCGTTTCTGATTGGCGGTTTAAAGCCGACACTACTGCCTGGATCAACCAAGCTTGTGTGCTAGGTCAGCCTAAAAAACCAGAACTCATAGTTCATGGCTGCCTGAGACCCAGGGAAGGACAAGTACAGACAGGGCCAGCCGTGGCACGGTAACTGTCCTGCAGAAAGCTCGCTGCTGGCCCGCAGCTTCGCGTTGCTTGGGCGTGACAATCCCACACTCCTGGGAGAAACTCATCGGGATGAAAGACTCGTCCTGGCAGCCTCCGGAGGAATTCTGCGGGAGGCGTTTCCCTGTGGTCGGGCGTAGCGGGTGCTTCCTTCCACAGCTCTCCCGACGTGCTCTGCCCCGTTTTCCTGACGCAGGCACTCTTCTTGGGGGGGGGGGCGCGGGGAGAGCCTTCGTCCCAGTGACCCTGTACTGGAGGGTTAAATGTGAATTGGTGAACGTTCTTGGAGACAGAGCTGGGAATGGGGTTGTGCT
>JAYKAV010000778.1:932742-949754 GCA_035582835.1 Phoebastria nigripes
GGGGAAGCCACCGTCGGTGCCAGCCCGGATCCGGCCGGCGGCAGGGACCCCCCGCCCCGGCCCCACTGACCTCGGGGCTCCTCCACTGCTCACCTCCAGCCCAGGGCTGCATTCCCCCATCCCAGCATCTCACCGGGGACTTTTCTCATCTCTTAAGCTGTAATCGAAGAGTTTTGGGGTGGGTTTTTTTGGTTGTTTTTTTATTTTTTTTTAAATTTTTTTTTGACACGAACTGGCTGCCGGTGCTGGGCCGCCGGTGGAAACGCGCCGCCCCGATTAGGATCTGTGCTTCGCGTTGCGCTGCAGTTTCACTCTCAACCTGCTTAAGCTTGTTGCCACACGCCGGGCGCTGGCGGCTCCTCGCCGTGCTGGCGAAGCCTTGGCCTCGCAGCCTGCGCCCATCCCCGGCCTTATCATCTGCCGTGCGGGAGCCGTGCGGGAAGGGCAGGGTGGGGCGGGCGCCCGGCGGCACCGGGCCAAGGCAAAAAGATTGGGTTGTTTTTTGGTTTTTTTTTTTTTTTTCTTTTAATCAGCGTGACTCGCTGCTTTACTCATCCCTGCAAACAGCCCCTGGTGCCACCCCTGTCCCCATCATCCCCCCCCCCCGCCTCGCTCGGGTCCCACTGGGAAGGGGCGATGGAGGATGCTGGGGATGGAGAATGCGAGAAAGACCCCGTGAATGCTTTTCCCAACCATGTGCAGCCCCAGAAAACACCCCCAGCCTCTGCACCGCTCCCTCCCCACCCTGGCAAGGGGGGATTCGGGGCAGGTCACCCCCCTCCCTGGCCAAGCCCCCGGGCACGTGGTGGGTCTGGGGTACCCCCCTGCCCATCGAGGGGCTCGCGGGCGGTGGCAGCACGAGGGTGTCCGGCTCCACCAGCCTCCCCGCAAGCCCCTCCGTGTCCCATCCCCAGAGCTGTGCCATGTGCAGCGCCTCGCCGGCAATTAGAGCTCCTTCCCCAGATGAGCGTGATCCACCCCGGGAGCAGATTACGCTCCGCTGAGTCGGAAAAAGGAATTTTCCGAAGGAATGGCCACATGGGAGACCACTGCCCATCTCCCACCCTCTGCCCGGCAGACGAGGTGCAGGGGGGAGGCAGACCCGTAGAGACCCTCTAAGAGCTTCAACCAAGCGCAAAAGCCCCCGTAGAGGGGCTGGGGGCCAAACGGGCAGCCCGATGTACCCGGCCCTCTAAAAACCACCTCCCTCCCTTGCAAAAACGCAAGGCAGCAATCCCCGGGCGGGAATTAGTCTGAGTTCGCGCCCCTTCGAGCAGCAAAGCCGTACGTGGTTGGGGGCCGCAGCCCCCCAGCCCCGGTGAAGCACTCGCCGCCACCAGACCCGGCTTCAAAACCTCGGGCTGCTCCTGCGCCAGCCCGGCTGCGTTTGGGCTGTTTAATCCTCCCGTGTCGGCTCTGCTCTGAGAGGACCCCATGGGGAGACCCCCGGCCCCCGGCAGGACCCCCCCCAGCAGGAGGGGAAGCTCAGATGGGCTGTGCGATGGCTCAGCCTCGGCTCAGGCGTCTGCCGGCAGCCCCTGCCAAAGGGGCTGAGCTGCTGCCAAATTTTGGTTGCAATGGGCTGAGAGGAGGCTGCAAAAACATTCTGCTCTACCGGTTTCGTGAAAATCAGCGGGTGGGTGAAGGGAAGAGCCCCAGATCGCTGCGCAGAGGTTGCGGGTGAGCTCAGCTGCAGCATCACCCCGCRGAGCACCCATGGGTGCCCCGAATGCCAAGGAGCAGCGCCAGAAGGTGCATTACCCTGGAGAGAGGGATACCCAGTTAAGCCCCAGCCCCAGGGGACGCTGCCCAGGCCAGCGCATGTCTCCAGTCCCGTGAGCCGAGCTGGCGATGCTGCAGGCAGGCGTGGGCTGGGCACTCGAGCGGCTCCGCGATGGCAGCAGGAGGCAGAGGATGCTCGTGGCCATTCCCAGCGCCACTGGAAGGATGCTCGCAGCCCACCCGGCCGCCCCGTCCAGCCCTGCCGCTCCCCAGGCTGTGGGGACGCTGCCGGCTCCCGACACTTCAGTGGGGGAATGAATTTTGCCGAGGGGTGCTCGCTGCGCCCGGGGTCCCACAGGCACTGCCCATCGCTCCTTCCCCGGCCCCAGCAGCAAGGCTCGTGCCCTCCCCGCTGTACAGGAGGGTGCAGAGCCACGGAAGGCTGAGACTTGCCTCAAGGCCACAGCTGAGTTTAGGGAGCTCCTGGCTCCCGGCCCCGTGGCCGGCACGGCCGACGGCAGAGGGGTGCCAGCCCTCCGTGGCTCCGCTCGGCTCCTCCGCCCGGCGCAGCACCGGCATGCCCAGGCAGGAGCCGCAGGGAGCAGCTCCCCTCCGCCGGCAGAGCAGCAGCCAGACGCTGGCGTACAGTAAATAGGAAAAACTTTTATTTTGTTACAAAAGTAAAAGGCATAAATAGATGGTGAATCCTACTGGGCTCTGTGCTGGGCTGGGGGGCAGGCCTGGCTGCACAGCTCCGCAGCGCAGCCCCCAGCCCGGCCGCCAGCGGTGGGAGGATCCGGTGCTGGAGCACCAGGCCTGTGCTGCAGCCTCCAGCAACACCGGCTGCAGAGGTGGCTGGTCAAGGTGCTGCGGGGTTTGGGCCCCTTCCCCTAAAACTAGAGCCGCACTAAGACGAAACAGGAAAGGGGGAGCTGGCCGGGGGGGGGGGTTGCAAGGGTAAACTGACCACGCACTAACTCCCGTCCGCAGAGGAGAGTCCTCCGACACACGGACACGGCTCAGAGAGGGGCTGGTGGGGTCAGGAGTGTAATGCCACCGGCTCGGCTGTAAACCCACTGGCACGAAGCCTGCTCGTTTCGAAAGCCCGCTGGAATGCTAACCACTATCTTCCAGCATCTACGGGAGGGGAGACACCTTCACTGGGGGTAAGGCTGGTGGTTACGGGGAGCCACCAGCGGCCTCGGCTCGGTTGCGTGAGTCCGTCCAGTGGCAGGAGACAGCAGGAACTCCAGTTATTGCACTCGGATGGGGTGGCTGTATGGCTTTGAGCTTTGAACCCGCGGGATGGCCGTCCCGGCTCCCAGAGGGGGGTTGGAAAAGCTTTTCCTTGTGCATGGCCGCTTTCCCCCCTCTCTTGCGGCGGGAGGGAGGAAGGCGCAGCCGCGTAGCCCTGGCGAGCGGAGGCACTCGTGGTGGTCATGGCTGTAGTCTCGGGTGCTGCCCGCAGTGTCTTGGCTCCCCGCAGGGTGCTCCACGAGAGGCAGAGGGCTGCAGGCCACCAGGGTTCTTGATACTGGATCGACCCGGCACGAGGGAGAGGAGAGGGGAGGAAGAGAAAGAGAGGGTTAGTGCCAGAAATACACGAGCGAGGAACAGCAGGCAGCAGAGCGGAGCACCCAGGCTCRGTGGCAGGAAGGGGAGACAGTCCGGGATGGAGGAGAGCGCAGGCAGACACAAGCAGGGAGAARGGGGCAGGCTGCCTCCATCGCTGCCGCCGAGGCTCGAGCGGGCAGGAGCCCGTGGGGTGCTGCAGGGAGGGAGAGGGCAGGGGGGCATAGGAGGGAGAAGGGCAGCTCCGCAGCCCACAAGCGAAGCAGGGCTTCATCGCAACGTGCTTTGGCAGGAACTTACCGTGACCACGGGCACGTCGGAGGAGGAACCTGGTGTTACAGAGAGGAAAACAGGCAGAGGGGGAGGGAGGGACTGCCTGAACCACAGAGCGGGTCAGAGCTGGGATTAGAAACCTGTTCCAGGCACCCACTCCTCTGTTTGGGCCACAGCTCGCTCCAAACACTAAATCTCTGCATCAGTTGGGGGCTTCCTCCAAGCCCATCATGGCAGCTCCACCGAGCACAAACCACCACGGCGCGCCATCCAGCAAGCCCTGGGCTTCACGAACCCTCCGCCCGGAGCCTGAGCCAACCCTCGGCCACACCATTTTCCAAGCACCACCATGCACACACACGCAGCCCAGCCAGCCCCATCTTGTACCAAGCCCCAGCACAAAGCTGGGGGAAACCGTCCCTCTCTCCTCACCAAGGCTGCGGGCAACCCCTCTGCCACGCAGCCCTGCACCGCGACGGCACAAGCCAGGGCTCGCCGTCCCTCGCGCCGGTGGGATGCCAGTGGGATACTGGTGGGATGGACAGGGCACACAGATGTCTACACAACTGGAGGGTGATGGGCTCCATGGACAGAGCTGGTCATGCAGTGGAGATGAGAGGGGTTGCTCGAGTGGATGACGGGGAGAAGAAAGCGCTTTCTTACCAGCTAACCCTCAGAAAGCAGGGCTAACGTCCAAGGAGGGGGCAAATCCCGTCAGGCTGTGCAGGAAATGGCAAAGTCCTGGCAGGCATCCTCCTGGRGAAGACACCAGAGATTACGCACCTCAATACCTGCCAGTAGGGCCGGAGAGGGCTGGGTTAGACATGGGGACCACAGATCCTGGCTCAGCCCTGGACCGAGCGAGGCGGCTGAGGGAAAGGATGCTGAGGTGACGGCTTCTGCAGGAAGGGGACCAGCGAGCGGATGAGACCCTGCCCAGCCTGGAAATGCGGGACAGAAAAATCCCTTTGCTCCAGCAAGAGTCACGGCAGCACCAATTGCTGCTAAGCATCCCCCGCAGCCCCRTCCTGCAGGAGGTTTTAAGAGCTTCCAAGCAAGGCCTGGGCCTAATAAAGAGTCCAACTGCCAGCTGACAGATGTTAAACACTGAGACYCCTGCCCTCTTCTGTCTTAAAGGAATAAAATAATAATCCAAGCGATTAACTCTTTAAAAATATAATTTTATTATGTTGAGTAACAAAGGAAACCGGTTTAAATAAAAACAGGAAGGAGTCTGGCCCCTGATAACGCCCCCCCCCACTGCTCCTCACTCCCCAGCACCAGACCCTCTCTGCACAGCTCGGCTCGCCCCGGCCCCACGCCTGCCCCGGGAAGGTAGCGTCGAGGCTCCTCGAAGGCAGGGACAAGCCCCGCTGGGGACATCCCTGCAGGAGAAGCGGGGAGGGAAGGGCAGGGTGGCCTCTCCGGATGCAACACGGGCAAATGTGCTAAAGCGCCTGGCCCGTGAGATGGCACGAAGCTGCGGGGCTGGGGCAGCTGGCAGAGCAGCACCGGGAGCCTCCCCGGGCAGCGGGGGCCATCTGCCGGGATCCGGTAGAAATTCAACAGCCTCCGCCGCCGCGCTCTCACCTCGGCTCTTGGCAGAGGGGAAGGTAGAGATGGTGGCCACAGCGAACAAGCACCGAGATCTCTGTGCAGCCAGCCAGAAACGTAAGGCCAGGGGAACCTTGTGCCTCTGCCGTCCCCCCGCACRCCCCGAAGCTGCGTGCGGGCTGGCGCAGTCACTCACAGTGTGCAAAGCACAACGCTGGTGAATTCAGTGGGGACGGGCTGCCCCCATAAGTGTGCTGCTTCTGCCTGAGGTTGAAATACTTGCGTCTGACCCATGGAAACCTAACCAGGCAGCTTGACACAAAATGCTGCAAGCCTCTGCCCTGGTGCTAACGTGCACAACGCTACCTGCACTGAATATAAAACGTTCTACATAGAAAAAAAAGGAAAAAAAAAAAAAAAAAAAAAAAAAAAAAAAAAAAAAAAAAGAAATCTACAAATTGTGCAAAAATATCCAGCAGCTTTTAATAACACGATTCAAGTATTGCTAACAAGGTCTGTGACTCTCCCCTACACACACTCCAGTGTCAGTGAGGCAGAGCTGGCTGCCCAGCCCAGCTCTCCCGTGCTTCTGCAGGCACAGAGCAATGCTCATGGATGAGCCCAGGCACACGGGAATCGCGCCGGAGGTGCTGGGGACAGCCCTGCTCTCCTCTGCCGGCCAGAAACCCAAACCAAGAGCACAACGTGAGGTTATCGGAGACCAGCACCCGCTCACTGCTTCCTCTGTGAAACTCCACCAGGGAAGGGTGCGACCCTCAGGAATTCACGCACTCTTCTGTTGCCTTTTGGTCTCCTACAGACAGGACATAACCAGGCTTTCCTGGCAAGCTAAGGTTCCCAAATCTTACAACAGTAGCCTTGCCAACCAGCATCTCATGACAAGAGCCACAGAACGCTGCGTGCTGCTTCTTCCCCATTAAAAGGAGGGTCATGGTAACTTGCATCCTTGCTGCAAAATGTTGTCTTACTGACTGGCAGGGCCAAAACACAAAGAGTTCTTCAGCACCCCCTCAGTGACCAGCCAGAAAATAGGATCAACAGCAGCTGGGACATCTAGCTAGCTTCCACATCTGCTGGGAGCCAGAGCCCTCCCAGCTGAACAGCCCCAACTTACCAAGGCACAGCAGCTTCTGGAAAAGAAAAGCTGCTCYGGCAGTGGCCGAGGTGAGAACCCGGCCATTAAGAGAACAGCCCTTCCACATCGGCACAGGGGAGCAGGACATGTTCATGGAGATAACAGGGATACCAGGGAACTTACGCCTCCACCAGCCCTGAAGACGAGGCGTGACAGTCCAGCTCAGAGTGGGAACCGTTTGCCAGTCCCCACCTCCCACCCTTGGCCCACCTCATTACTCCCGGCAGGAAACACAGCGACCCCCTGGAGCAGACGCTCCGGGCTCAGAGGTCTGGTGACTCCCCAGACCTATTTGCTTCCCAGGTGCAGCAGGGCCCCCCTGCTTTCTGCACGAGTCTGAGGGTCTTGCATGCTGTTGGGCTCTATCAGTCGAAAGTCCAGACAGGCCACATCACAGTGAAACAAATAAACAAAAAATAATAAATAAATTTAAAAAAAAAAAAAAAAAAAAAAAAAAAAGGCAACATATGGCTCGACTGAGTCTTTGGCAGCTCTGCATCACAGGGCTGTCCTGCCTGAGGCCAGGGAGATGGTAAGAGGGGAAGGTACTGGCTGGAGCGAGGTGCAGGCACAGCAGGCACTGGGCTACATCACAGCACTGCTAGGGAATGCCTCCTACCATGCTGGTGTCAGTTTTGGCTCCAAAGGAAGGGATTTCGCTCTTAGGACTGGACGGGGTCCCAACATCTGGCTGGATAAATCCTCTTCTGTCTATCAAACTGGAAAACAGAAAGGGAAGGGCGCAAGGGGAGAGGAGTTAGGAAATGAAGACTCTGCAAAGACAGGAGCTCGCAAGGCACAGAGAGGGCTCTCCTCGTGGGAACTGCTAACCAAAGCATCGGCAGGAGCGCAATGGATAACACAGCTTCCTGCCCATTAGRCAAACCACAGACTTATCACACAAGCCACCAAACAGCCTTTAGGCAGTTCAAGCTTTGGGTCACCACAAACCCAAACGGGAACTGGCGAAAGGTCTTTACAACAGGAAAACAACATGAATGAGGAAAGAATTGGAGTAAAACGCTATTCTCCCCACAACCTCCCAGCAAATAGCTCGGCTCCCTGAATCCGCAGATTTACCATCTCTGAGTGGCAGTACTGGCACTTTGGCACATCCAACAAAAAGCTTGGGGGTACTTCAGAGAGTGGGGCCAGATATAAGTGTAAAACACACTTCGACTCTAGCTCCGCAGCCTCAGACACCTTCCCCTGCGGTTGCGTTACACTGAGTTAGCACCTCCGAGATGGTCCATATAAATCTAAATTGGATCCAGTGAATAAATTTGTCTCAAGGATCCCCACGTGCCCTAGGACAGGCCGAGAGCCTCCAAGCCAGCGTGCAGGTCTTCCTCTCCTGCAGCACAGCGCGAGCGGACGCCGGTCTGACTCTGCCCAATTGCACCCTCTTCTGACAGAGCAGCGATAATTCTGTGCTGCAGGTACCCGTGCTTCAGCCCCAAAGCTTCCTTCCATCTGCAGCGAACTGCCCACCTTTGCCCTTGTTTTAACATCGGTTCTGGTTAACTCACAGGTAAGAGGATTTGATAGGATGCTACTAAGCATTTCAGGTAATCTAAGTGTTGGTAAAACCCAGGCTCTCCACACTGCCTTGTGCAGGTCTCTGCTGGCTGCTTGCCACAATGCTCGATCCTCAGAGTACAGGAGGAAAATCATGTGCTAAGAAGTACTGCCACTACCATCTGCTGCCGAGCCCTTTGGTGCCATTACTCTCCCCTTATTGAATCGCAGGATGTGTCTTACCTGCAAGCTCCATGAAAYAATTACAAGTGACCCAAACGCGTCAAGTTCAAAGACAGGCGAAGCAACAGTTATATCTCCTACTTATACATGTCTCCAGCCTTCCTCTGCAGAGACCGGGAGACTGTTTCCCCATCATCATGGGAGCAGATGTGTTTGTGCTGACACAGTCTCCCCTGAATCGTGATAAATCTGTCCTTTCCAAGGCCCCTCTCACAGAGCAGGATGCAATTCCCGATGTCGTGGAGGTCAAAGGTTCTTACCTGGGATGGAATGGTCCACACAGCACCGCACAGCAGTTTGTGAGGATACTTTTATGGCTGTAGGGATTGGCAAACTCTGAGCCCCTCTTATTTGACCAGGACCCTTTGATCTGAAAGGGAAAGGATACACGCAGATTAAGACAGGAAAGATGTGAAAGCAGATAATTACAYGATAATGGACTCGGCTCAAATCCTTGCTCAAGAGGTGGAAGGCTTGTCTCACTGCAAACGTCCTCCCTCTCTTTGCTTTAACAAGCAGGACAGCTGCAGAAAGGCAGCCAGAGGAGACAGCAATACGCTGCTCCTGCCTCTGCCAAGGTTCAGCCTTGCAGGTAGAAAGCTCCAAAGCTGTGCCCTCCCCATGCTGCATGGCAACTTGTCAGCGTCACCATCTTCAACGCCAGCCTCCTCCTCCTCCTCCCCTCATTCTCTCTTAGGCTGAAAGCTCATCAGAGCAGGGCTCTAGCTCATGGTCCCTCCTGGGCTCCTCAGGCTGAACAAACAGCAAGGGGATTCCCAGGCCATGCTGCAACAGGAGGAAACAATCTCATCTGTCCCCACCCTGAGCAGCTGTCACTGGGACTCTGATTTCGAAACCCCGGTCACACATCAAGCGTAGGCACACACGAGTGGGCAGTTGCTATACCTGGCCTCAGGCCCCTGGCTGCAGCGAACCATTTACCATTACATTTCCTCCTTTTGTTTTTACTTCCTCTCCCCAGTTGCAGCACAAGACTGGCAACATGGGCAATGCAGCCAGAGAGGCAACGGGCCACGTGCTTCGGAGCCGGTGTTCTCAGTACCGGGGTGCGACCTCCATTAGCTTCACTTACACGGCCTTGCGCATCTCTGCCAACACCAATGTAACAGAAAGGCGGAGAGGAAAGGGGAGAGAAAAAAAAGGGGGGGGTGGAAAAGGGATGCAAACCTGCCTTCTGCAGTGCTGGAAGCTTCCAGCAAGGATTACCAGTACTTCTGGCCAGAAGGGTGAATTTTGATTCCGAGGATCAGACAGATCCTGCTTTTCCGTACAATCTGCCCTGCTCAGGGTACTCATTTGGCCCTTGGAGTCGGCATGCACCCCAGACTTTGAGGTAAATCTCATCAGGAGATGTCTGTACATTATTTGCCTATTAGACATGAGGAACTGATAGAGACAAAAGGGACTTGCCCAGGGTCTCAGAGGAAACCTGTGGTTATGTGGGATGCTGAATTAAGATCACCAATGTCCCAGGCTAACACCCAAATAAACCTCTGGGGCCAGCCTTCCTTTTTTAATCTCGGAACTCCTAATTTTAAGCAAGGCGACATACAGACTAGAAAAAACTAGTGGCCTTTCTAACATTGCAGCGTGTGACCCCCATAGCCTGACACTGCCAAGCAACACGTGTTGCACGGTCCCCTGCTGTTGCGTGCTGCTTTCCCCCCACTCAGCTACCTGAAACTACAGCCTAAACGCCTTGGGCACGGGCCGTTTGCTTTGCAGTGGATTATCACAGGCAAAGCAGGCAGCATGCCTTACCAAGATACTGCACTGAGGCAGGCAGCCAAGGATCCCCTGAAAGCCTCACCTCTGCTTAGGAAGGAGCAGGGCCAGCCCTGCAGAAGGAAAAGCGTCCAGGTACTTACATCTTCGTTTGTCGTCAGGTTGGAGGCAACTAAATAAGTGTGAAAACCTGAGAGGCCCAAAATAGACCAGACTGAGAAAAAACAAATCACCAGCTCCAGCACAGTGAAACAAAAGTCAAGGAAGTCTCAGGGAACAAAATCATCCTGCAAGGAGAGGCAGAGGACTGTTTTGGGAGGTATGCGCTCTGACCACACACACTGGGCCACGAAAACATCCCAGCAAGCTTCCCATTCCCCATGCCATTCTGCAGACATCCACCAAGGCACAGCCTGTTCCAGCCGCTTCCCTTTCCACGTAAACTTGCAAACCAGGAAAAAAGTTTGTCACCCACTCTCAGTCCCTGGCAGTGAACTAAATAAGGGATTAAAGGTCTTCCCAATTTGGTGATGTTATCAGACTACAGATGAAGAGGTGCCTGTCTGCCCCAACCAGGTAGCTAGGGGACTAAATTAAGTTGTGGAAAAGTACACGAAGGTGACCCTACAAAGAGCTCATTGCACTTCTGTAACACCATTAGCATTGCTGCACCAGTGCTCGACAGTCTGAGCAGCCGATGGCATCGGAAGGATATCTTGCAGGTGTCGTCTTCAGAGTGGCGAGGAATCCATCTCTCTGAGAGCCTGCGAAGCAAAACAGGACAAGGAATGACACGCCATCAGGCAGCCTTGCATCTCCAGCCAACACTTCACTCCTGAGCACGCAGCCACCCCCCTGTGGGCCATATGGATCTGCCTGGCTGCCTGAGAAACATCTGCAGTCTGTAACTTTGCAGAAATGTCAGTGTGCAGACACAGCTCCAGGAGATTTGGGGCCGACAGGCAAGTCACCTTCCCCGCCAGGTTAAGAGTGGATGCGCCCACCAGCTCATTTGCTCTGGAGGGGATAACCCAGTCACCAGCGCTCAAGGTCTCTCTGCAGCAAGGTGCAGGGTGGATCTGTGGTTTCCTGCAGTCTGAGACCCCATTTATTCCGGCCACCTGCACTGAAAAGCCTGATGTAAACCAAGCAGACCCTTCCCACGCTCTGTCCAACAGGAACAGTGACCCAGTGCTGCCTCAAGTCATTTGTGGCCAGGAGCACGGCACGCTTTGCTGCTAGTACCCGCGGTACTTACGCAGAGTGAGGTGGGTGACGACGCAAGCGAAGATGAAGGCTGTCAGGAAGGAGAGGGAGAGGATGAAGGCATAGAAGTAGCGATAGTTGCGCTTCCCCACGCAGTTGCCCACCCAGGGGCAGTGGTGATCAAACCTCTCTGAAACAAAGGGACATGGTGAGGACTCCTGCCACCTCGCACCCCGTAACAGAGCGAGCTCTGCTGAGTCTCCGAAAACCAGGGGCTACAAATCGAGCTTCCACCCACCACCCTGAGACCAGAACCTCTCTGCAGCAGTACATTAGCAAGAAGTTTCAGCAGAGCACTGCTGCCTGCTCACATGCCCTTTTTTATCATCAAAGGCCAAACCTTTCCTCTCACCAAACCCTGCATAAATACAAGCCTTGTGACTGGTAACATCTACCATTACTAAAACTGAAAGAGAGCAGGGAAAGCGCGGCAGTTTTTCCAGTACCTAGCAGCACTGGGTGCTCGCAGCATCGCTGCTCCCTTTCTGCATGTCAGCTTCCCCCGCCTTCTTCRGGGCAGAAAATAATTTTCAAAGTTATAAAGATACACCTCTAACCACAGAAACTGCCTGGGAACCCAGGGCAGGTGTAATATATCTGGAAACGCTCCCAACTGCCTTCTAATGAAAGGGCTGCATTTCAGACTAACAGGACTGTGGTAACCATCCACCAGTGCAAACAAAACCCATCGCACACAAAGCAGGCGCATGTCCGCTCCTCCAGACAGCTCCTCTCCAAACACTGCCCCAGCCACAGCTGCTTTCCAGTGAGCCATTCCAGCGCAAGGAGGAGTGATGGCCACCCATGGCTATCCCCAAACACATAACGCTTGGCACCTCCCAAACTTCTTCTCTTAACCAGAGTCTTGGGGTCCTGCAACTGCTTGGGGGTCGGTCGCTCCTCGGGCTGCCCCAGCAGACAGCATAAAGCACAGCCTCCGCATCCACATGGTGCATGACCAGGAGCAGCCGCACGAGGAGTAAACTCCCCAGGCATGTCCCTAAATCACATGCCGCTCTGCTGCGGCCAGGCTGCGCTGGGAACCTCCCTGCCCACCCCCCTGCAGCTGCCCCAYGCCTGCGCCTGCCTGCGTGGAGCCATCAGAGACTTTTCTTCAGATCTTTGTTCATTCCCTCCTGCCCCACCACAGTCTGATGGCACGGGGAGAGACACGGAAGAGCTCAACCAGCATCTATGGTGGTACCTCTACCAGCCTGGCAACAGCAAGGCCACAGACAACAAGGAGCCTGCTGCAAACCTCGTGTTTGGTGGGGGCATTAACTGCATTTCATGGTACAGTCCTCCCAGAACCAGGGAAACCAGAGACACGGAGTCTTGGACGTGCTGCCCCCTCACCCTGAGCCACTGCACTGGTGTTGCTTTCATTTTAAGTGGGAAGAAGAAAGACCACTCAGTACCTCGCTTTATAAACCTTTACAAGAAGCAAAAGCAATCTGTCCAGGAACATAAACCACCCCCCAACGCACACACACGAGAGATATCAGCACCCTTCCACTTTCTGGGCTTACCGACACAGTTGTCGCAGACACTGCAGTGAGAGGTGCGTGGAGGGCGGAACATTTTGCAGGTGTAGCAGTACTTGAGTTTCACCACATACTTGTTTATGACCACTTCCATCGTACGGGCAGGCGGGCGATAGGTAGAGGTACCCATGCTGTCTGCAAGGGCAAGGAGGGACAGTCAAACTGGTGCAGGTGAAACCCAAGCCCCCGTATCACCCCCAGCTGCTTCCTGGCAGGGTAAGGGATTGGCACATGCTCTCCTGATTTTAAGCAAAAGCTAAGAGGCAGCTCAGCCTACAGGATTTGTTGCAGGGTGGGCAGCCAGGAACTCCAGTCAGCTCCTCGCAGCATTATTTATGTCCTTTCCTTGTCTATTCAATGGCAATGCTGCTGGGATGCCAAGAGGAAGTAATATGTGCCCAACAGTTTGAGAACATAAAGCAATTTATAAATAGTGAGCATAAAAGCAGCAGTGTTAACGTGCCCAGTAACACCAACTCATCTCTGTGCGTCTAACGGATCACAACACAAGGAGGCAACATCATCTGTTAACGCACGTGTGGTTCCTCCTCTTCTGTACGCATCCAAGTTACAAAAATCAGGAGACGGTCACATTAGGGTAACCTCAGCAGAAGCATCCCCTGCCGCCACCAGCACACCACTTGCCAACCCGCAGCTGGAGCCAGCGGCACCGCCAGGCTCAAGGGACTCATTTCCATCACAGCGGGGGAGGACAGCGAGCAGGTCTCAAGTGCTCCAGGCAGATTTCATTGAAATTTGATGTGTGTATGTTAGTGGCACAAGAGGATTCCTCCTCCTCAAGGTCGAAATCAAGGATTTATTAGGGAAACCGCAAGTTGCATCTGTGTGTGCTGGCACTTCATTATTCATTGGGGACTGGCAGCTGGAGACTGTTTCTCRGCTCAGCAAGAGCGTGAGCTGGAAAACCTCTATCACACCTGCAATTTTGGGGGTTATTCCTTTATTTAAGTCACTCTTGAAAGAGCACCTTTCCAACTCCGATGAATTCTTTGA
The DNA here is from genome assembly GCA_035582835.1 of Phoebastria nigripes. Lineage (NCBI taxonomy): Eukaryota > Metazoa > Chordata > Aves > Procellariiformes > Diomedeidae > Phoebastria > Phoebastria nigripes. The sequence goes on from JAYKAV010000778.1 coordinate 946,351, forward strand.
AAATAGAGATGTAACAGTGAGCATGTTAAGAGGAGAATAAGTGGATTATATTAACAGTAACAGCTGGCGCATCAGGCAGCATCTGCAGCCAGATTACTGCTTTAGGCACTTATAAATAGAAATACGGATAACCACTCTGAGGATATTTTAAAACCATTTTTTTAGTCAGATGTAGAATTATTGCCTTGCAACTGTCTTCAGTGGGGCAGATTCGAGTTGTCTCACATTAGSTTTGCTAAAGCATTTGTTACTACGGGTCACATCAACAAGGTCCACAGATCCTGGATGCATGCACCTTCTTGGCCACCACCAAGACAGCGTGACATAGCAGTTTTTAGATGGGGACAAACATTAGCATACTGTTAGAAACCATTACAATAAAGAAAACCTTATGGCACAGCAGGCTCAACGGCAAATCATAATCTTAAAAAGCATTCATTCCTAAATTAATTATCCTAAGTCCTCACCACACGTATTTTGCAGAAGAATATACAGGGTCAGATTCCTCCAAGTTCGGACAACGTTCACGTTAACTAATGCACCGTTACGGAGCAGCCCAGGCACTCTTGTTTGGTCTTCAAGAGCCTGGCAGCATGATTCTGAAGGGGGACTTTGTGCTCCCCCAGCCGCTGGTAGACAGTCCCTAATGATATTCGTGTTTAGGACACCGATGCTGAAAGCTCTCCCTCCCCTGAGCTCTGCACAGGACCGCTGCCCACTCCGGTGTCATCCTGAGGGCAGGAGCAGATACAGCCCCGACCCACTGTACGGGGCTTTGCCTGGAAAAGTGACTGGACTAAACAGAAATGAAAACCACCTCTGCTTCTCTGCAGATCCTCTCTCCAAAGCACTGCCTGCTGTGCTAGAGGAGCTTGTCACACCTCTCTTACTGGGACTCGTAAGACACTGTCAAGCCTCATGATCTGATACTCTGGCCTTTTCTCCAGAGACTCACTGAGCCTGAAATGTGTGTGGCACACACACGCACAGAGGCATGCACTGGACCGAACGCACAAGAAGGAATAGAAATCTCACCGATCCGCTTTTCCAGGTCTGCAGCCTCACTTGGGGTGGCTCTGGGCAGGATACCTGGATCTCTGAAGCTTGTCTGGAGCAGGCAGCTGATGACAAAGAAGAAGAGGATGGCTGCAATGATGGGGATGGCCAGGGTCAGGTGACTGGCAAGGAAGGGGCAGCTGTTAAAAGAAAAGAAAAAAACCGCATTGTTACCAACCATCGCTACAGAACCRGCTATCAGCTGTGACACTACACACTATGAATTATCACGGGGCAGTGGGCTGAAGTGCGGCTGCTTTGCAGAGACCTCTGGAACAGTGAGAGCCAGCCCAGAAAACACCAGAGTAGCACTGGGAAGACAGGGTCTTTGGCACCAAGACGGCAGCACAAGCCCCTGTACACAACCTCTTTGCTCTTCTGAAGTCCCAGAATCGCGTTTCAAAAACCTGCCAGCTGCCCCAAAGCCCAGTCACCTTCTATAACAGCAGCATCAAGAACACATGGAGAAACACCCCAAGCTGAGCAGGAATCAAAATCAGCATGAACACAATCCCATTTGGTCCAACACATGAAGCTGAGAGGGAATTTGGCTTTGATTCAACACAGCTTTGCTGTCTCTGGATGACTCGTGTGCCCTTCATGGTGTGCCAGATGTTTGGATGAGGACGCCTTCCAGCGCTGACACTGCTGTGACAAGCCACGAGGCATCTCAGCAGACGATGCCCGCCCTGGGCTCCGTGTACTATGACCTGAGGCTGTTTTTTCCACAGATGGAGACCAGCGTGATCGCACTCCACATCAGGGCAGCTCCGTTACTCGCAGCACGACAGGTGAAGGCGGCCGAGGAACACAGCTCTTCACATAGCGCAGTGCCGGAGACCCCTCCCGTCCTTCGCTCCGCAGAGGGATTTGCTATTATAAGCACTGATAAGTACCCAGAGTTGAGCGCAGACAGGCAAGCTGCTTGAGCCCTGATGTCTGCGGGCAGCGCTAAGTCTCAGTAACGCTGCGAGGCAGTTTGAGAGGATTAAGCAACTTTTGTTTCAACTCCCAAGCTCAGCTGTCCAGAACAAAGCAGCCACCAAGGAACAAAACACCTTCAGCCCGAGACCAACGCTGCTGCCGAGCCCCTCGGTCGTCTCCCTGATGGAGGGACAGAAAAGTCTCCGAAATGAGAGATGTGAGCTTGTTGCCACCCCTTTCCTGGAAGAATCTCTGGACCCTGCTTTTGCCCATCAGGCAACAAGAAATCACATAAAAAATGTGAACTGTAGACACAGGCAAGATGTATTTGCTACACATCTAGCTAACCGTAACCCATACAACAGAAGCACACTGCTAAAATAACAACTTGGAAAGCCCCAGGGCACATTCAACCAAGAAAGAGTGACTAGGCAAGAAGGAAGAGGAGAGCAGATGTCCTCTGCTTGGCCCCGTACAAAGCAGTTACTGTGCTAGTGCTGCCCATTCGTTTCAGATACAGCAGAGAAAGCTGTCAAAGAGGCACAGATGACACTAAGAAAGGAGTTTGCACGTCGGGATGCCGTTACTGCCTCCCACAGCTGCCTGCCTCTTTCAGCTCATCTCAGAACCTCTAATCCGATCAAATACCTTCATCTCCCCGCCTGCAGGCTTGGGCAGCTTTACTCTGAGACTTGCAGAGATAACACTGTGATCCAAAGGCAGGCATGACCCCCTCCCACTTCGTACAGCGGCAGGAAAAACAAGCTCCCTTCCCTCCCGAGACAGAAACACAGAGGCAGGATAGCAGAAGCCCTCACAGAGGTGTCAATAACCAACGGAGCTCCTTCCCCGGCAGCGCAGGACGTAACGGGGTGCTCTTGGCTCTCCCCTCCCTTGGGGCGCAGGAGCGGGGAGCTTCCCAGGTCCAGCTTTCCTAAAGCAAAGGGGACTGGGATAGATGCAGCTCCCTCTTCCCCGGACACCACTGCACAAGGGGGGGGCAGAGCTACAGTGCAGACCCTCAAGGTGGGACCCCAAAGAATTTCACCATTTATCAAGCACCTTTAACAGAAGCACTATTCCTGCTGCCTCTACAGACCAAGTCCACCAGTCCTGGGGGCTTCCTGGCTGCAATTCTGGACCAGTTCTCTCCTCGGTAGCAAGAGGGGAGACCAGGAGGAGATCCTGGGAGGATGTTAAACCCCTTCCCGGGGCCAGACTGAGCAAACAAGGTCCAGAGCCACCCCTGCCCACCCCTCCGGCCCCTTGCATAAACACACCTGGGGACAGGCAAAGGGGAACCGGTGACTGCCTGCAAAGTGGGTCTGGGGGCTGTGCAGTGGGGGAATGCCTTGGGGGGGGCAGTGGGGAGAAGGAAGGGACATCGGGGCTCCCATGGCGGGGGAGAGAGGTGGCCCCCCCCC
>JAYKAV010000778.1:958602-1026534 GCA_035582835.1 Phoebastria nigripes
GGCTCCCGCGCCGGCTCCATCCCGCCGTCACCGCCCCCCCCCTTCCGGCCGCGCCTCTTCCGGGGCTGCGCGCGCCGTTGGGCTGCGCGCCGCGTCACGCGGCGGCCGGGTGCGGGGAGGGGGAAGGGTCGAGCGGCGCCATCTTTGTTAAGGGCGGGCGGAGGCGGCGGCGCTCATGGCCTCCGCCGCGGGCAGCCCGGCCCCTTCCCCCGGGCCGGGGAGCGGGCCCCCTCCCCGCTGAGGGGAGCAGGCGGTTGTGGTCGGCCGTGCTGAGGGCACCGCACTCCGTGCGGGCCACAGGGCAGCCCCCAGCCTTCCCCCATCTTGTCATGAGATCAGGGAGCGTGAAATCGAGCGGTTTTGTTTAAAAAAGAAAAAATCAGGTGGTCCCGCGCAGCGCCCGCGAGAGGGGAGAGGCTCCCCGCCGTCGCAGACAAGTTTAAAGCGCMTTCCTCCACGGAGGGGCAGGCGGCGTAGGCTGCCCCGGCACCCACAGCAGCCATGGGGCGCTTGGTGCCCGTCTCCCGCCCTGGGCCGCCTCCAGCGCCCCACGTCCAGCCTCCCTCCCCCGGGCTGTGGCCGTCCCCTGCCCCAAGACCCTGGCCTGGCCTGGGGCCCGATCCTCGGGTCAGCCACCAGCCAGGCAGGGCCGCACGGGAGGAGCGGGGTCCGGCCGCAGCTCGCGGGGGGGAGCGGGAAGCAGGAAGGGCCCTGCTCTGCGCCAGGCATCGGCCCTCGCCGAGCGCGAGGCGTTACTGCTGGAGATGCACCAACACTAACCTCAAACGAAGCCGCACGGCGGCTGCAGCAAGGGCACGGCTTAAACGAGTCTCTTGCCAAAACACATTAAGCAACATCACGTAACAATAGCCTGGTAATAAGTGTATGTTATTATATTAATTACTTACTATTACAAGAGGGTGGGCAGGTTTCCCTCAAGATCTCGTCCACGTGATGACGGAGGCATCAGATTTTGCTTTCACCCTAACCAAGCTCACGCTACGCTTAACCACATCGCAAGCCCGTGGCAGCACGCCATCGGGTCTCGCTCCCGGTGCGCCGGGTGCCGGCATGGCAAAGAGCAGCAAGACTTTGTGCTTAAAGCCAACATGCCGTGGCATCGGCCCAACCGTATCTACTGCAGGAATGAAAGAGAAATCATCACTGCCAACCGAGTCTTGAAGAGAGACTAGCCGAGTGCTTTTAATCAGGGCTCTGGCTTGGGAAGAACTCAAGTTTTCTCCCTTGCTGGTAAAAACGGGAAACGGCGGAGCGGTCGGGGTCACAGAGAGGCGTTTTAAGGAATGCCTGCAGAAATTGAAACCTTTGGGTACAAATCAGGCCAAAGCATCAAGGATTTGCATTCTGGGCAGCCAAGTCGAGTTTGAGATCAGGTGTGGCTCTCAAAATAGTCCCTAATTACAAACTGTGAACACTGCTTGTTCTCATTTTACTAATTTCTCATCTCTGCTATTTTTCTTTTAACCATTTTAGAAGCACAAGAGGAATATGCGTCTGCGTGCGTGCAAGCGCTGGGGGAGCAGAATTACTCCCCTCAGATCAACTGGTTGTATAAATACTGGTAAAATGGGTAGTTAGTACCACTTGTGACTGTTCTTTCCCTCCCAAATGTAGCATTCACTTATGATTAAATTCACCGTAACATGAACACAGAAGGTGTACAAAAGCTGCTCATGTTCCCATCTTCAACCTTGCTGCTGAGGTCCTTTCTGTTTAGAAAAAGAAGTAAAATTCTTACATTAATTTAATCAGATTAAACAAAGCTCCTGGAATACAGAACTAAATTATCAGAGAAGTTGGTTTTAAATCGACAACATTGTCGCAGAACAGCAAAGTCCAGCAGAATTCTCATCTTGCAACTCGGTTTCCATTCAGTATTTTTTAAAGCCAAGGAAGCCCAGCACCATTCCTGTCTCTTAAGAAATCCATTTTAAGGACTCTCCTTCTGCCAGGCAAAGAGCTCCTGCAATTCCTGCCGATAAACAGACGTTTTTCAGAAAACAGTCAGTTTCATTCTGGCACAATTACTCCCAGAAATCTGAAGTTTAAGGAATACAGTTAAGGGAGGGCTCTGGGAACTGAGAGCTTCCTAGGAGAGGACTAGGGGGATAAAACGAGGCGATTTCTTGAACAAAAAAATACATTTGCCTTTAAAAAAGCTTCTCCTTTAACTAGATCTTTCGCTTAAACGAGCTCGGTGCAGTTCTAGCTAGCCTGCTTCTATTACCATTTGAGGATAAAGCTTCAGGCTAAATAAAATACCCATTTACTAACCCATGAAAATGTGCAGATTCTCATATGAAGAGCCTGAACTTTGGCCGTTTGCTGAAGGGCGTCAGAGCTCTGTCCGCTGGCAAACCCCGTCCTCTGAAAGAAGTCAGAGTCCACACCACGGTTCCAAGAAAATGTGAAAAATGCGAGGGCAATGAAAATTTTCCGTTTTACAGAGCTGACAGGGAACTGCCCCCCTTCCGAGCAATAGCCTTTTTCACCCTGGGAACTATGTGTGTCTCTGCCGGAGCTTCACCTCACGCTGCAAATCCACTCCCCTACCCAAGCCTAAGCAGCACTAAGCCAAAACTCCATTGCTGAAACAAGCCAAACAGAGAAAGCAAAGCCAGACCACACGGCATGAGGGTCTCCAGAGCAGGACAGGACTTTGTCATCCCCAGTCACTGCTGTAACTCACAGGACCTTTGAGGTCTCTGCGCTGCGTGGTAAGAAGGAGCTGACCTACAACATCACGTCTACAAGACCTGACAGCGCTGAAGTTACCTCCCCGTTCTGCTAATAAAAAAAACCCTTACAAACATCTTACCAAGATTTAATGTACATTTATTCTTAACACGTGGAACATATAGTATAAAGATTTCATACTGAATAAATGATATTCATTAAGCCAAAAAAGGAAAAAAGGGAGGAATTTACATCAAGTTTTTAGCTACATCGTCTGAAATACAAATATGCAGAATTCATCACTGAAAAATCTCAATTGTGTTTCTTCATCAGGAACTTCAACTGAACCTAGAACTTTTTCACACCTCGATTAGAAAGAAAACAAAAACAGGAAAAATAAACTATAAGTTGATTGGCTGCTGAGACAGCAATGACTTTATACACAGAGACCTGTACAGCATCCTCCAGGGAGGGATGTCTGGCAAGAGATTAAATAATTGTGTCTCGCTTTTGCAGGTCATCAACTCGTTAACTCGTCATACTATAAAGGGGTAGGGAGAGGGGGACAAAACTGCAAGGAATCTTAGGGTATGTGCAATGTACAACGTCATATATATATACACACGTGGCAGCATTCAGGCTGCAGCTAAAGGTTAAAACCAGTTCTAAGAGGTGATCTCAGGGTTATTCATACAATCAAGGAGGAAGAGAGAAAGAGGTCAGGGTGTTGTAGGTTCACACATGATACTTTGGGGGAAAAGCCTTTTTTTCTCCTCAACATTAACTAAAAACATTTTTAAAAACTACAGCTTGCTGCTGATCCAGCGTTTTTTTTTTTTTTCCATGTGAGACATTATTACAGTATGTTTACAGTTTAAGGTGTACAGTACATGAAGTTCTACACGCTACTGCACAGGCCTCCCTTGGACAAGGTCTGTTCACAACTGGTAACTTCTTGGTTCCTGCAAGATTGTGAATGTACAACGATAAACCACACAGAGTTCAGCAGTCACTTTTGTCCTTCAGAGTTTACCATTAAAAACAGTTATGAAAGTGGTGCCTGTCAATGTGATAACACGGCAAGTCGTTTTCCCCAAACTCACTGTAAACGACAGTAACTTTGGTTAAAATAAAAAAAGTCTTCTATGTAGACAGAACTTTGTCTCCTTTAATAAGGGATTCAGGACAAATTTGAAGGGCAGGGGAAGGGGAGAGGGAACGGGGACATCTTTCCCCGAGGGAGAAGCAGGACAGCGCAGGGCAGACAGTGGATTCTGAGGTGGTTTTGCATAAATAAAGGGCAACAGTCAGTTTCTAAGTTCTCCACTCACGCACACGCACACAGGGTCTCGGATCCCACAGCTGTCATGACTGGCCAATTAAAAACAGTACATCACAAATAACTTGTGAAACCAAAGAGTTCATCAAAGGCGACACGGAGATGTCTAACAGCCGCGACTCGTATAACGTGAACTCCGAGTGGTTCTCGTCCACCTTGGCCAGGGCGAGCAGCGCCCGAGCAGCTCGGCGCATCATGTCCACGCTCGTCGACTCAAAGGGTGGGTTCTGCATGTGCATCAAGCCGGCCTGGCTCTGCTGGAACTGCGTGGCGGCCAGGCTGTCCTCCAAGAAGCCCAGCAAGTTGCCAATGCTGCCCTTCTGCACAGCAATCGCTCTTGCTGCCAGGCTGTCCCCCTGTGCCAAGTTGGCCAGTAGTACCACAGCCATCTCTCGACACACCGGGTTCTTTCTGTCACTAAGGAACCGCACCATGGTGCTGTACAGCTTCTCCAAGCGACTGAAGGGGGGAGTTGCAAGAATCAAATCCACATTGTTGTCCTGGATGCTGAGTTTGCTGAGTGTTTCCAAAACCAGTCTCTGAGGGGAGAGGACCGCATTGGGCCCCAGTGTTGGAAAGGGATCCTGGGCCTCTGCTGATGGACATACTGCCCAGTGGAGGAGTCCATCCAGGATAGGCAAACAGATGCTTTCCGGGTAAGGGGAGAGGTCCAGCTGGCCAGAAATGTTGGCCAACGTGACCAGTGTATTTTCACGCAGCATCTCCAAGCAGTCCCACCACCACTCCACCTTGTTGCAGCTCACCCCTTGGTCCTGCTCCTCCTCTTTCTCATAGGTCAGGGGTGCCTGTTTGCGTTCTGGATGCTTGTGGTGTAAGAGAATCAGTTTCCCTAGAATCAGCAGCAGCCCGGGATGTTTAGACATTTCAAAGTCATTGCCTGGCACAAACGATAAACTCCTGATGATGTTAGAGACACAGATGCAGCGCTTCGCCAGAGAGTCCTGCCAGTCTAGGAGGGTGCAGAGGGGCGTCTCGTCTTTACTGTGAGGTTCGTCCTCCAGAATTTTTATATTTCTGTGGCTCTGAGCTGGACTAATGCCAAAGGGAAACTTGCTGCTTTCCTTCGCCGTTTCCAAAGCTTTGACCTCTTCCTCCTCCCCTGCCAGGGAGCCCGGACGTGCYGAAAGCATGTCGTCCATGGTGGCAGTTATCCTCTTCTCTGAGGAGCTGTCGGATGGAGGAGTCTCTCCTTCCCTAGTGCTCGGATTGCTCTCAGCTGCTGAACGTTTCCTCAAGACAGAGTTGCAGGAAGCTCGTTTATGAGTCAAAGGTAGCTCCGTCTTGCTCTCAAAGTGGGTCTGAATGTGCTCGGTGGTATCTCCGCCGCCAATCCGCCAGTGCAGCAGTCCGCTTTCGAACTCCTGCACTCGCCCCAACTTATCTGAATAATCTACCACAAACGGGTCGTTTTTCTGCACGACCTTGACTGGAAGCTTGTCAAATTTACTAACTAGTTTTTCCTCGCTGCTCTCTAGAGGTGCTTTGTCCTTGCTTGAAAACGCAGCCTCCTCCTCTTCCTCATCCTCTTCTTCCTCCTCACAGTTCAGGCTCCGTGGTTCATCATCCTCCTCCCCTGCTTCATGAGAGGAAGCTGAAGATTTGCAGAACCTTTCGGGATCTAATAGTGTTCTTTGCCCTGGGTCTCCCACCTCGTATTCCTTCAGGATTCCAAAGATCTCAATCAGGCAGCGCCGGAAATACTCCACCAAGAGTTCCAGCAAGCCTGGCAGCTATGAGGGAGGTGAAAAACAGGAGGGGAAGGAAGGAAGGGAACAGTGATCAGAAAACAACTTAGGCCAACAGGAGCAACTGGGAAAGCAGGGCATAAAGGGCTAAGAATCTCAGCAGTGATGTTAATTAACGGGTTCTTTTCATGCTGGCAATAAACTGTTTGCAAAAGAGAGCTTTCCATCCTCTGAGAAAAGGAACAAAGGCAAAACCAGATACTAACTGTCAGTATCCAAGCTGGCCCCCCTCCACACACATACCTGTGCAAACACGTGTGCTCTTGGTTGTATCTCCCCTCTGGTTAATACACAGGGAGGTGAAGGGCAGCACCAAGCAAAACAGCCTTTACAGTATGGCTGAGCAGTTTTTACAACAGCCACAGAGGCACGTGGCACCTAACTGAGAAAGGCTGGCCTTCCGGATTGGCATCCCAGCCTCACTGCGCACTGTCCCAGGGGAAAGACAGAGCCAGAGGTGAACGAACGCCATCAACACCCGAAAACGCAAGCAGCCTCCAGCCTTTCATAGCACTCTCGCTGCAAAGTCCATTATGGCCTCCCCACCATTATTCACTTCCTCTGTTACAGAGGCCACACATCTCACCAGAGAGGAGAACACACACGCTTGCACACCAACAAACGTGTAAATTACATGGGCCAGCGAGTAACCAGTGCGCAGCTACCCAGACCCCATGCTCTCTTCAGACCTGGTGTGCTCTGCAGGTACAGGGATGTCTGGGAGTCTGGCGCTACAAGGGCACGAGCTGCTTGTTGCTATCTCGCTGACAGAAAACCCTACAAAATTAGCACTTCAAAGACCTGCACCAGAGAGCATCTGCACCCACCTGGCTGAGGTTGAAGGTCATGATGCTGTTGTCATCATAGAGCAGGATGTTTATGGTATCTAAGGCCCACGTACTTTCAGCTAGCAGCCCAGACTTCAGAGACATCATCACTCTCCAGGCTTCAGGAGTTCCTGTAACATAAACACATGATACTTCCAGCTCCTGGAGTTTAAAAACAAAAAGGAGATACTCGATACTGCTTTTCGGACCCATGAAGAGCAGAGCCTGTTTAAGATGATGTACAGACTGTATGTACCAGCAATCTCTCTGCAGACAATGCCAAAATGATGTCTGAAAACACAACTAACCTGCAAAAATATAATTCTTTCAAAGCCAGCAGAGCCCTTCCCCTCGGCAGTACTGTACCAAAGGGTAACGGCAGCACCCATCCCCTCGACAGGCACAAGCAGAAAAGCAGGAGTTTCCTCTTACCAATATCTTTTGCTGTCAGCCGTCTCCTCTGCTTCAACACAGGTTGCGTAGCTTCTACTGATCCCGGAGGGAAGGTGATGTCTCGTCGGATCATGGGAGGCTGTACAGCTGCTGGTGTTATATGCGAGGCAGGGACCGGCGGTCCTGCCTTCTGCATTTTCATCCCCGAGTGCAGGAATGGAGATTTACTAGGAGAAGTGCGATTCTCCAGAGGTCTGGGCAGAGGTGCTGGGCTGGATACCTGAGGAATGTGATTCTGCATGCTAGGGGGGGTCTGGTAGTTAGACTGGGGGGGCCTAGTCATTGGGGGCACGGGGGCAGAGGGACCATAAGGAGGTTGCCGGTTCCCGTGGGAAGGCCATGGTCCCTCATGGTTGACCCTCTGGTCTGAATGCAGAATTTCATCTGTTCGAGTCACTCCGTGATAAGCAGGCCCCTGGGGTGCAGAGCCCGTGCTCTGCCGATTCGGATAGCTGTACCCTATTTCGTTGCGCCCTTGCCACATGGCGCCTTGCTGCGGGCCCTCTGGAGTAGACTGTATGGGACCACCCATCATCTGAGGAGGCATGTTTTGCTGAGCATTGGAGCCTGGGGGAGCTGAGACCCTGTCTCTGCCAAATTGGAATGGGAACTGGTTCTGTGGCCCTCCGGCAGATCGGCGGTCAGCAGCAGGGTATGTACTCCCATACTGGTTATACAAGTCCTGCTGTGGAGACGGCTGTGCAGTTTGCTGCTGGCTCGGTTGCTGGGTCTGTGCTGGAGGCAGCTGCTGCTGCGTCTGCCCCTGCCCGGTGCTGTATGGGACGTTGTACATCTCCCCTTCGTGTCGTTTAGCAGGCGGGCCGTAGCTGCCATCCATCGGTCGCTTGTAATTCTACAGGGAAAATAAAGGCATCGACAATATGAGATTATCTACTTAGAAACAAGCAACCCAAACCTCAGTGGGTAGGAGCTACTCAGAGCCAGAGGATATGCCCCACGGCATGGCCTGTAAGAAGGCAAGACTTGTCTCGTTGTTAGCCATATCCAATGTGAAGTTGGATCAGTCTTTCAATTTCACAAGCCAAGACCAATTCCTTGCGGCTGGCTGGGTAGTTTCCTTGTGGATTCTACAAGGATGCCTTGGGGGCAGAAATCTGCCCACAGAAAGGACTTTCCTCTAGAAAAGACTCAGCTCTACTATACATTCGCCACAAACCAAACTGTGCGCAGGTACTTGTTTCCTTTCACATCCAGGAATTTTATCGGACCCTATTTCTCTTATATTTCCCAGAAAACAGAGGTTTCTGCTGAAGCATCAGACAAGATGCATTAAAAACTGTTGTTAATTCCTGCTTCTTCCTTTCCTGTAGATTTCAAAACACATCACCGAAAGGAGCAAGAACTATTCTCCCCCCCTACTTCTTTTAAGTGCAAATGGAGAAAACAGTCAATTGCTGAGACAAAATTAAAATCCAGATCTCTCTTGCCTCCAAGGGTCTATGCTCTAGCTGCTATACAGTCTACTCAGAAGCTCCACGGTCATGACTGGCTTCAGATGGAGCTCTAGGGCTTCAAAGATGACAAGTACCAGAGTAACTCGAACTCTTGGCTCAGAGCCCCGTGGCTCTGGTTGCAGAGCCAAACTGCAGAGCAGTTGGAATTATTCTTAGCACAGCTCAGCAAGTGCCCTCTCCATACTCTCCTAAACCAGAGGACTCAAAATTATCAGGAAAACATTATGGGTCTTGGCACTGATACAAAGAGCAAGTCATATATAAGGATTATGGAAAGAGATATATGTTCATTCAAACTCTGTCCTGAAACAAACCTGATGTTTTTGAGAACAACGAGTAGGAGGCAGTGGAGGAGTGGAGGCAGGTCTGAAGCCTTTGTTTGCAGGCTCAGTAAGGCAAAGACAAAAAAAAAGCCCTGGGTTGTGCAGAATGATCCACCTGAAACAGCTCCCCCGAACGATCAAGGACTTACTCCAAACAAACTCATCTGATCACTTGGACCAAAAGTGTTACAGAAACATGACGGGATTCAGAAAGTTCCAGAGGGGCAGAGAAGCCCAATAAAGCTTCCTGATCTCCTGCTGCCTGACCAGAGCGCGCACGTCTGCAAACTACACAACCTCCATTCTCAGAACATTGTTTTGCTAGCACAACACTGGAAACGCTAATTCAAACTTATTTAAACTATTTGGAAACTGGGGGGGAAAAAAAGCCTCCTGTAAAAGGTACTTAATTCTACACATTCATAAAGCAAACACACAGCCCGAAGAGTTTTCATCCTCCCCTTTTCACAAATTTCACAGATAAAACTCTTCTGTCTCTCAGTCGAACAAATCAGAAACTTTCTGATAACTTACCTGCTGTTGCTGTTGATACATGGTAGTTTGCTGGCTAGGGAAGGGGCTGCCCGAGGATGTGCCTTGAGTGGAGAATTGATTGCCATAGGAATCATGTCTGGAGAAGAAACAGATGCATTACTTGTCTGATCAGATGCATGCTTCAACTTTCACAGTCTCAGAGCTCTCTAACTGGGAAGAGCTGTTTGTGGCAACACCCCGCACAGACCTTTGCTGCTGCTGCTGCTGCTGTGGGTAGCGGCTGGGAGAGTACATCCCCGATTCAGGGGTGGAAGGCATGATGTTTGGCTGTGGAGTTCCGGTTGCTAAGTTGCCCTCAGGTCCCATGCCGGGCTCCGTCCTACATGGAAGCAAACACAAAAACCCCAAACGTCCAATTAAATTCACCCTTGCTCCTCAAATGGAAAAAGATGATCAGAAAAGTCACAATAGTGAAGAGAAAGTAATCATTTCACATGAGTCAGGCAAATCAGGATCTCACCAGGTTCAAGTACCCACCTCACTCTGTCGTAAGGACCTCCGTAGGAATAGTGTTGCCGCTGTCCCATGGCCATGTTACCCATCCCTGGACCTGCAGCACGATTGTAAGGGTCACCCATACCACTGTTGGGGCCCTGCCCTGAGGACATGAAGGGATCGCTTCCTGGAGCTGAAATATTGAAGGAAGGACCAATAAACATGTCTACCTCTGCATTAGAAAGATAATTCCCGTCTTCTGGGGAAGAAGGGCAAGCAGAAGGTCTCCTACAGCACGTTCCAGTGTACAGCCAGATACAGGGATTAGCACTCAAGGAGAAAAGGGAAAGGAGCACACAAGAACTTCCTCACCTTTCCTCATACTGCTGTAAGGATCCTTATTTGGCTCATAAGACATGCGACCCATCATGTCGGAGGTATTCATGCTGGGCTGGTACCCTGGATTTGGAGTCATGGAGTTCCTCTTCTGGAACGTAGGATCACTACCATCTGCAAAGGCATCCTGAAGGCCCACTGAGTTACTCCTGATTAAAAAAAAAAACCCACAAACACAGGATTATAGAGGTCCACGATGCTCCTCAGGATACTCTTCCCTACATGTTCCCTCTCAGGTGTTGCTATCCCTTAGAAGGACCACAGTCATGCTCCTCCAACAGAGGCATGAAGAACTGCCCTTCCACAATCCCAGAAGTAATGATTAGTCACACACAGATGCAGAGTCAACAATGTTGCTGTGAGCCATTACCAAAGGAGCGAAGCCATGGAGCCCCACCAAAACAGGTACTCAAGTCTCCAGCCATCTGTAGTAATGACCCAGAAGCGACCTCACGTTCACAGCTTGCATCCAGCATAGTGGAAGAGGGCGCAATGGCTTCATACCTGATGCCTGGCAAAGGGGGCATCTGACTGTGTGGCGTAGACGCTGGAGTTGGTGGCTTCAAGTCTCCTCCTTCTGCCATGGAGCTGCTGGTGGACTGAGGTGTCTGAGGACCCTGCATTGAGCCTGAACCCGCTGCAAGAACAGAAATGTGGTGTGAGCAGCTTTGCACCCTACAGATGCAACCCAGAACATCAGTCTCAAGAACAGAGAGCAGAGAGTCCTTTGAGAAAAGAGACAGATGAAATATGGCCAAAAAAAGTACAAGGAGCTCAACATTTCAAGGACATACTGGGCCAGACTTCCCAGAAGAACCATGTACAGTAATCTAAAGCTGAGAGGACATGTTCATTTTTGTCATGCCTTCATTCTTAACCACATTCCCTTTTACACACTGTGCCACCACTCTGGCACTGTGTCGTGTTGCCCAAGTACAGTGTACCATGCGGCAGGGAATACAGGGCTTCTTGCCAAGTGACAACCACTGATCCATCACCTTCACACTCTTTCTACCCAGAAAGAAGGTGGGCTTGAGCCCTCTCCTGGAAGTCTCACAATCTTCCTAGCGATGGAAACTCCAGGATGTCAGCTGAAGTCACCAAGTAACTCTGAACAAGGCTCCTCTGTCTGCTCTGCCCTTCGAGAGGGGTTAATTCATGTAGGTTAATTCAAGCACCACTCCCAAGGATTCCTGGAACAGGGAATGCCGGAGATGCCGGATCTTTCACTGAATGACAAAACCCGTCCAGCAAGTTCCCTGGCTCTGTACAGGTTGCTTTACGCTACAGTAAGCTTTCATCAAAAATCCCAGGCCGTCATGTGTAATCCAGCTGTGCTGTCAGCTCTAGGAGCTCTCCTCTGCCCCTGGATCGCTGTGACAGTGTCAGCTCRCAGGTTCATATGCTCCTCGCAGCTGGCAAGAGCTGAACTCTTAATTAATGTTTCCATTAGTTACCATCCCCAGCACCAGATATCCCTCAGCTTCAGCCCTGCTGGTTGATGACTCATTTCAGCTATTCATTAAAATCCTCCAAGGTCACATCCAGGGCATGTTTGTTTACACCCCACCTTCCTGGCACCCTGTCCTCTTCTCCACGACTCCCTCCCAGCCTGGGGAGGTCTCGGGAGAAGGAAGGGCAGAGGCAAGCTCAGCGGGGAGTTTCATTCATGGGCCCTCCCCACCGTTCTCCTTCCCTCATCAGCAGCAGTTCAGCTCCACTCACTTCCCCCAGGAATTCGACGCTCGTCTCCGTTTGTAATGCTGGCATCGGCAGGAAGAGGCCTCGAGACATTCCCTGCGTCGCTGCCATTTGGTGTTTGTCCCCACCCCCTGCCGTCCCTCCCACTCACAAATTTACACACAGTTGGAGCCAGGCCAGTTCCATGCTCTGGGAATTAAAACCCAACGGCAGACTGATTACGTCTCCCCAGGGACACGGTGCAGTTTGCGAGCAGGAACCCAAGAAGGTTTGCAGGCAACCCGCACCGAGTGCCTATGAGGCAGTACCCGGTCCACTCCAGCCAAGGCCTTTCTGTAAACACTTTTGTTTTTTGAGGGTTATGAACGCACACTGCATGGAAAACAGCTCCAGCACCAAGAGCTCTACCCAGATGATTGTCCTGCAAGGCCTTTAGATGCTCTGCAGCCTCAAAAAGTGGTTAATGAAGAATCATGCAGTGCAATCCTCATCATTCACAAAGTTATGCAGAAGTTCATTTGACAGAACAGGCTGAAATGAAGTGTAAGCCAATGCCAACAGGTTATAAAGTCTGCAAGGAGAGCAAAGCACGTGTGCCTGTGTGGGATGACAGAGCCCTTCATCCAAATGATGGGACTTAAAAACACCCCACTGTTGTCCACTCGGCTTTCAAACAGGGAAGTTATTCCCCAGTAAGGGTGATTCGCTGGGAGACAGACCTCTGTGTGTGCAAGTCTGAAGGACACTGCTTCAGCGGGGCCTCAGCAACACCCTGGAACAGTAGTGCCCACCGGGACTCAATGCCCCTCTAAGGCTCTTAAGTCTGGAGCTGAGGTTGAGAAAGCCATTTGTGTTGTGTCCTACACCCTCAGTTCCTGCCGATCCAGGGGAGCAAGAGAGAGGAGGAGAAGGAAAGTGAAAGAGGAGCACAAACATGCTGAGTGATACAGCTTAAAGGATCAGAGCAACCAACCATGCTTCAGTGCTGTCTCTGCATATTCCCAGTTGCAGGAGTCCGGAGTAAGACAAGTGGAGAGAACAGTTTAAATAGGAAATACAGCACAGTCCTCTCATAGCAGGAATCAAATCTGTGGACTAAGTCAACAGAGCTGCACAAACGTGCAGAGTTCGGGATAGCAGCCCTGCAAATTCCTACTGCTGACATGCTGAAACAAGAGATCACCTGTACCACAGCCCAGAAGGCAGACTCACAACCGTCACATACCACCACATTAGCTAAAACAAAATAAAAATTGATGCACCACCTAATCCATTCTGACAGGCACCTAGTGCCACAAGAAGTTTTAAGTGGCTTCCTAAAAGTCTCAGTCCTCTCCAAATAAACTCCAAATGCTCTTAACATCTTTGTTCCACTGCCTAGTACCTCAGGGGGGCAAGAAAGAGGTTTTGGAAAGAAAGTGGGGATGGATTTGTGGTCTAGCTTAAGCAGAACTCAGACACCACTTTAGACAGAAGTTTAGTCTAATGACACAAAAGTTGCTTTATCTTACAGAATATACTAAGGTTGAAGCTACACTGGGACAGGTTTCCTGACTAGTGAAAAGACATGATTCAGTTCTTTAAAAAAACAACACTGTAAAACTGAGAGGATAGATAAATGTAGTTGCCAACAGAATATTCGGACAAGCACGCTGTCCATCAAGGGCTTAGCAGGGCTGAAACACAACTGCAGTACAATCAAAAAAGGCTTCATTATTCCACTCCTCAGGAGCTAGACAAAGATGATGCCAGGTTTCAGAACCAAAAAGGCATTTTTTGCAAACATTACAGGAACTTCAAAGCAGACAAAGTTTTTACTTCACCTACATGAACAGGCTCCTGACCAGAAAAAGCATCTGAAGGTTTTACTTATAAGACACACTGGAAAACTGAAGCTTAAAGGATTGGCAAGTTCAGCAGTAATTCAAGCAATGAACTCAATGCAAGCGAGACAGAAACGATCAGACTTTCCGAAGACTAAAGAGTACAGCATGCACTGCTAGCCTGGACGTTCCCCCCACCCCCACTTTTTTTTTTTTCCTCCCTGAATTGAACACTATGCTTAAATATTCAGAAACTGAAGTCCCCCATCAAATTTGAAACAACAGTAGAAGTTCATTTTAAAGGGCTTGAATTCTAGAGGATCCAACTCATAATAGGCTTACGAAGCTCTCTGGGCACAAAGCCTCAGAAAGTCCTCACTGTCTTCTGCTGAAGACAGAAAGAAGTAATTCACGAGGAAGATGAGTGCACACCCACGTCAAGCATTTACTCCCAGAAGGTAGCACTTGCATAGTCAAGCACAACTTTTCTAGCAGGTTCCCAAAACTAAGCAGTAACRAGGGCTGCTGTTAGAATATGCAGAGATCACCTTGAAGGGATAACTCCAGACTTCTCTCTCCACCAGATTCTCATAAGGCAGTGATGTACTGCTAAGCACAGAGGTGCATGTGTACATACACGTATGTATATTATACGTACATATATATCTTTTTATGTGTTCCTTTTTCTTAAGCTTAGTACAGGGGTGGGACACACAAAAACTGAACTACCCCAAGAGGCTTGACTTATTCCCAGTGTTATTCACTCCCACATTACTAAAGTATTTGATCTACACAACCAGAGAACATCTAATTAGAAACAGACATGGGGGCTTTGTGAAAGTTTGGAAGCAGTCTGGCCCACAGCACGTGGAGTCAGGTGTACAGCGCCAGAGATCCTCTGGTTCAAACATTCATTGCACACTTCAAACCAGTGTCTAAACTCACCTGGAGATGGAGGCTGTATCTTAGTCTGAGACTTCTTTGAATCGGCAGCTGCAAAGATATCTGGAGGGGGGTCTTCACCTCGCTCAATCTTGCACTCAAAGGCATAGAGACACTGGATGTACTGCTTCTTCAAAGAACTAGCTGCACTGCTGGATGTGCCCACATTGAGATTTGTGGCTAACTCACGCCATTTCTTGTTTTTGTTGACCTGCACAACCAAACAAGAGGCTCTAAACTCAAAATCCCAGCTACTTCTCCTCCAAGAAATTTTCTGGGGAGAAATCAACACTTCCCAGCTAAAACAAAGGATGAAATAAGGGCTAAGCAGAGCAGATACAGTTGTGTTCAAAACCCAAAACTAGTATAGTCTCTTCCTCACCTATAGGAAACTTTTCAAACAGGCACAGATTGCAAATCAAATTAGCCATGAGTTGACAGCCAGATGCAAAGACAAAGACAGTGTCACCAATCTTTGCACTGGACAAAGCAGGGAAAAGGAGCACTTGAATTGAATCTCACCACAGACTGTTCTCGACCAGACAATGGGAGAGCAGACATTTGGCTCACTTAAAGGATGCTGGGTTTTATAAGCATTATTTAAAAAAAAAAAAAAAAAAAAAAAAAAAAAAAAAAAAAAAAAAAAAATAGTTTTATAAAAAAATAAAAAAAAAAAAAAAAAAAAAAAAAAAGAAGAAGAAGAAAAGAAACACATCTAAATAGAAAGTCATAGCTTACATCTAGCTACAAATCTAACTTTGAATTGTGTTGCCTATTGACTTGTGACTGCCAGACAGTCGGCAGCTCTGAATACAAACAACCGGCCACCACACTGGCTGCTGGACACTCACCTGAGTCAATCCTCCAATCTCCTTCACTGAGATGTAGAGCCGGTAAAGGTCCAAGGGTTTCCTGCCTACCGCTGGGAGATTTGTCATGCCCATGGCCTTCTCTTCAGTAAAGGCCAGGTAACGATCTACCCAGATCTTCCTCTCAGGCTCACCACCCAGCTCATAGAGTTTGGTGATCTTCTCATTGGTTGTAGTAGAGGAACTGGACTTCTAGGAGAAGGAAAGAGATATCAGGACTGAGCAGCACAAAAGCAGCTAGTTCACATCCGAGATGGTTTCAAAAAAGCAGTCAGATAAGAGTTCAAAGTTCTGCTGTTATATTGAGAACAGCTTTATATTAGACCTACGTCAGGCAAGTATTATTCGACAAAGGTATCACATCAGCCGCTACTCAGGGAATTCACAGAATATGTATTTTTAAAAAGTGAAAGGTTTCAGGAATGCTACAGAAACCAAACAAACCTCAAGGAGACTTTGCAGAGAGCCATCTCTTTGAGACATCCTTTGTGGGCTCGTTTGCTAAATATATGAGAAAACATGTAATTCAACTGCAAATGAGATTCCCCATGGCTACTGCACTCTGCCAGGGTGAATGCTGCCCTCCGGTTAGTCTCTTCTCTTAACCAAGTGGTAGATGCCAGGTTAAACTGACACTAAACACTGCAAAGGAATAAAAATAAATGCACCTCAAAGAAAAATAAAGATTAGAGGCACCTGTTTGATGAATGTGTGCGAGGGGTCCCCCACAAAGACCATGTCTCTTCCCTTGCCTATTCACTGACAGAAGTACAGAAATCTCCTCCTACCCAAATATGACGTAAGCTCCCATACTGGTTTTCTATCGCTGGCATATCAGGATCCAGGAAGACTGATATGGAAAGGTATCACAGGAATTTGGAATACAAGTTGACAGTTATGAAGTGTGAGTATCACACACTAGTTCCCACACATCTGATTCACTGAATTGTCCAAGTGTCTATTTAGAGGTAAAACCTATGGTCCTGCACCTTGCTTCCCCCAAGTCTTTCGAGGTAGTGCACGAGCATGTTATTTTGACTTTCACCACCTGGATCACATACACTTGGAGTAAAGGCAGAAATGGTTTTGGCATTCCAAATGCTTACTTAAAAATGAACTTCCAAAGTAGAAGTGAACTTCAAATCTGATGATGTTCTAGATGAACCCCTACACCCAAGACTGAGTGTATTCATTAGCACATGAGATAATCCTTGAACAGCGCAGACCAGGAGGACAGAACAACCCTTATTTGTAGCTTCTGGCATCTCCTAGCTCAAGAGCGTTCAAGTCCTTGTTTGTCCTAAATAGAACGGCAGATGCCAGAACACACGAGCAGAAGTGAGAGATCTTCTGAATCTTCTTGCAGACTGCTGGTGGTACAGGTATCAAACTTGCAGAGCATTTATTTTCCTTCAAGTAGCAAAAGAGGAGACTACGGGCTCAGAAACTGCTTTTTTGGTGGTTCTTTTGAAACTGTTAGCAGTAATGTAGAGAAAAACGCTCCCTGAAGAACTTGTTTGCCTCCCTCTTCTGGCTTTAATACAGGATTAGTAAGAGGTTTGTTTGTGAAACAACTGTAACACTTTAGCGTACCACCTCCCAGCTGAGAGGTGATAACTGACTAGCTCCAAGCCTACACCAGAAACAAACTCAGGTTTGTTTACACTTCTTTTGGCAGTTTCACTGTGGCGGCTGATAATTCCTAATACTAAATTGTTTTGCAAGTGAAATTGATTACTCCCAAAGGACTGGGAAATGCTCCCCTTTGTTTCTGAACAGTTTATGAATCCCACAAGTAAAACCCTCATTTGTTTGAATTTTCCTGATAAATCCTGAAGAACCTCTTGGAACCACTGGCACAGTTCAAGCACAGCCAGGGCTGGACACATCAAGCGTAATTCATGTTGAATCTCCTTATACTGAGCACTTCAACTACATGGTCTTTACCTTTACACTTCTCATTCAAGCAATAGCCTAACGAGCTATTCATAGGATCTGGGGACTTGGATAAAGCTGACTCAAAAGGTGCATCTGTTCGGGTACCTTCTCCCCAGTTAATAAAGGCAAGACTAGCCCACAATTGAAATGACAACGTATAAATAAGGTATGCCAGGCATCTGTTGGAAATTCTAGATAGAGGCTTGAACTTGTGAGTCATAAACAGGGAAGGACATGTGAATTCTGATAGAAAAGTCCCTTTCCTGGCCTTACTGAGGGCTAGTGGGTCTCTGTAGGGGATGGCAGAGTTCAGGCTCCTCAAGAATACTGTTATTAACATATGTGGGTATTTAGTGGTTTATTGCAAATATAGCCAGAGCCTACTCTAAAACACACATACACACACGTTCCAAGACACTTGTTTCTTTAACTGTGCTCCAAAACATAACACATCCCAAAAGAGGATATCCCACTCACTCGCCACACTCCTGAGTTAGAACCATGGTTGCAAGTAGCAGTCAGATCACGTACTACAAGGACAACCATGCTAATGAGAAGCCTGTTCAGGGTAAGGAGAACGAATCAAATTTGGTTTCTCTCAGGAACCACAATCACTACTAGATAGATGCACTGTTCAGTCCAAGTTAACATGCAATGGTTTTATGTCCCTGGATGCTGAAGAGGACGGGACTCCTTAAAAACAAAAACCAAAACATTTTACCTTTGACTTGGATTCTGCTTTTGGCGTCCCATCTGCCTTATTGTTCATTTTAGTTGCAGGTGTTAATTTGACATCCCCAAGACCCATCATTTCAGGGCTTGCTGCCATCCCTAGGAAGTTAAAAGAATCTTTTAACACTGATTTTCAATCCAGTACAATGAAATCAATGAAATGCCTAACAGTCAACACTGGCTTACCTGCAGAGTTGTTAGCCATGTTCCCACCCATCGGATAGGGTGGGCCCTGGGGGTTTATCATGCCAGCCATACTGTTAATTCCCTGTCCATAAGGAGGTCCAGTGCCCATCATTCCTCCTTGATTCATGTTGGGATAACCAGGAGGCCTAGAGAAGGCAAGGAAGAAACAGATGCTTACTCCAAATACTAAGCATTAAGATCTTGTCTTCTAAGGAAGCAGGTTTGCTAAAAGAAACCTTCTACAAAGGAAGCGGAGAAGTAACTTTCTCCAGTTCACTTTTCCAGCAAAAGACCAAAATCAGGTGCTCTTTTAAAGCTCAGCTACCCTACAGCCTAAGTCTCATTCTCAAAAGGGATGCAAATCATTTTGAAAGAGGGACTTCAATTCTGAACATTTTCACCCTTAATCTTGTCCTACTACATCCCCAAACTGAACTTCATTTCAGTTGTTAAGTTGCCTTTACAGGGAAGAACAGATCTGCAAATACCGCAGCCCTGTGCATTTAAGTGAGAATACATTATTTGTACAGATGAACAGTGTAGTGCTCCTGCCACATTTAATGATTTTTCTTTCTTTCTTTCCTTTTTGTTACCTATACAAGCTACGTTATTTTTACATGTATCAGAAAACCTCATGCACAACTGTCGCTCAAACTTGTTACTCAAAGGGACAGGCTTTGATGCCTTTATTGGTGTTTGGGAACTTGACCTCTTGGCAGTCATTGGTAACATCGGACAGTAGATTGCAGAAGCAGCCCTTAAATCAGGATAAAGAGCACAATGCCCAGTCAGACAACAAAAATATCTAACAGCTTTACTGGGGGAACCCAATTTATAAGCAAGTTCATGGCTCGCAAGGCATTCTGGTAGGCCACATAGACCTACTCTGAAATGTGCAGTAAAAAAAAGAAAAACCCACAGAAAATAGTTGCAAAGCTCAGTGCTGAATTCCAGCTCCCTTTCTCCCAGCTGCTCATCAAGGCCCTAAAAGGAAGAAGTTCATTACACTGGACAAGTAATGCCTTGGTTCAGACAAACGCAGCTGGATGGCTGTCTGCTAGATTTATGGGCTTTACCACACACGCAGCATCTTTTAAGTCACTCATGTAACAAAGAAGACCAGAAAGCGAAAACAACTGAAGGGATCTCAGAGTTAAATAGATTTCATCTATGAATATTGAAAATTCCCTAAGCATGTCATTAATGACGTATTCCAACACACTGCTTGTCCAAGCTTTATGTTCTTTCTTTTTTAACACTTAAGACTGATGAAAAAGCCTCCAAGAATGGCAAGCCTTCAAGGAAGCGTATGTTCAGTATTACCCCAACTTTGGGTTATTCCATCCACAGCTCTGAAACCTAGATCTGACATAGGGAAAGGACTTTAACAGAGATCAGGGGAAATCTCGTTCCTTACCTGTTCTGGATGGAGTTGGCAGCAGCATGCATGGCGGCAGCAGCCGCTTCTTGTGCTTTGCGATTCATGCCACCCGGTGGGGGGCACATCCCTGTCCCCACCTGAGGCGGCATATTCGCCATGTTAGGTCCATAAGGTCTGTTCCCCATGGTTGCATGGCTCATCCTCCCTGGAGGAAGCCCACTGTATGGTGGCACACCAGTCTGCCCATGCATCTGGCTCCCTGCTCCCATGGGGTTCATGCTTCCTCCCATTCCTGGACTGGGGTAGTTGGCATTGGACATAGCATTGTAGTTTGGCTGCCTGGGATAACCTCCTAAGGAGATAAAAAGAGGGGAAGACAACATCATTCAACTAGTTAGTTTATGAATCACCATAAAAATCTTCTATCAGCAAATATTTAAAGATCACTAACAGAGATGAGGGGGAGTGTTAACACCTCAACAAAAAGTCAAAGTACTTGGATATAAGCCACATAAAATGTGTTTTGACATAGCCGAGTAACAACATCAATTCAAAAGCTGCCTGAAACTCTCCCAAACCTCAGCCAAGCAGAGTGAGCTAAATGGTCCACGACAGGATGTAAAAAACTCACTTAACCCTTTCCAAAACATACAAACACTCAATTTTCTTCCTTGCCAAAGAGAACTGGCTCTTCTTCTCTATTACACTGGATGCACAACCTACACCTTTTTAAACAAGGACGAAGGATCCTACATTTAGAAGTACACGTAGCCCTGAAAGCAACATATTTCATCAGTCTCAACATGAACAAAGCACAGTTCCTTCCAGCTCATCAGGAGCGCACCGTTTTGTATTACCCACACATTAAGAGGGGACAAATAAAAACAGTTTATCAAAGACAAGATGTTACAATAGAGAGAGGCCTTTTGTATTTGCTGAGCTCAGTTTCCACCTTGAGCAGCTGACCGTGTCTCACCTTGAGGTCCGTACTGCCCGCCCTGGGGTCCGTAGCTTCCCATGGAGTTCTGCTGGTATGGCCCCATTCCAGCATGCATCTGTCCTCCAGAAGACTGTCGGGGAGATAAGGCTGAGCCAGGCTGGGGTGAGCTGTACTGGGGCATCTGAGGATTCCTCTGCATGTAACCTGGTCACCCAGTGAGCGGAGCAAACAATTATTAGTGCAAAGTATCCAGAGGTGCCACTGGACACACATGTTCTTAGGTAACAGCAACCTCCAGGACCCACTAACAAAATCCTTTCAGCAACAGCCTAGACGGATTTTACAGTGGTCGCTATTAAGGAGCCAGTGTTATCTGCTAAGATAACAGATCAAATTTCCTGTTTTAACCAGGAAAAAAAACTTAGTGTCACAGGAGTAGACAGTACGACTCTGCAAATCCTAGGGGCTTCTTGTTGTTGTTTTTCATTTGCTTGTTTATTTTCTAAGGCTGACAACTATATCCCTTCAGACATGAGAGCTGGAATTTTACAGGCATTTTCCCTCACACTAACCTTATTCTCTTAGGGGGAAAAGGCACGCAATATCATTGCGAGCACCCCTCATTTTGAAGCTTAAGGTCACGGACTTTGGATAAGCAACGTTTACAGAAAAGTGTTTCAGAAGCCAGAGAAAACATCTTACAAGCCAAACTACTAGCTTGGATGGGACATTAAGAGGCCAAACAACCAGCAACAGTGGAATTTACTGCAAGGTGCCTGAACACTTGCAGCTTATAAACCTGGAGCAGCTTTTAAATGCTATCTCAACATAGAATCCATGTCATCAGGCCAGGTAATTTTCAGTTACACATCTAGCTTTACAAACAGATCCATACAATTAAACCTTTTAACTCATGTCACACACCTCGATCTTGCGCTATGCTCGACTGGTTCATGGAAGGATGCATGATACTGTCCGACTGGCCACTGGGCGGTCGGGGTGGCATCTGATTGCCTACACCACAAAAAGGAGAGTGGTTAATCACAAAAATTGCACACCACAAAATCCAGGATGCAAGAGTATTAAATACCAGAACTACAAACAACTTCAGGAGAAGGATACGTTAGCCACAGTGAAGAAAAACAAGAGCAAGATCAGTCACATTAACCCAGCAAAATGACACTGCTGGTTTACCAGCCATCCCACCCATCTTACTGCACCCTTTACAAGTTACAGACATTTTAAAGCAAGCAAATGAGATCATAGGACCTCAATAACCACATAGTACTGACACTGGCCAATTCCTCCCCGCTGGCCATTTCAATTCACTCTCCAGCTGCATGAGGCAGTCCCACCAAAAGATCAACACGTGCCGAGTAGCATTACCTGGTACTGCAGCAGGTGAAAGTGGACCAGAGCGGGACTGAGCAACACTAGCTGGAGATCCAACTGGTGATGGGGAGGGTCCTCTGATGCCTGGCAGGTGAGGAGAGGTATGTGGAGAGAAAGGAGACTGAGCTGGGTTACTCTGCTCTCCTTGACTGCTGGAAATCCCTGATGTGCTTACTCCAGGACTCAGGGCTCCTTCTGTACCCATGGGTAGATCATCTATTGAACCAGACAGGTCCTGCAATACACAGAGAAACAGATCAGGCAAAAATAAAAAGACATGGGACTGTTCTCTCACATACCACTAAGAAAGAGTGCATTTCTCCCTTAGGCATACTACAAATAGAAATCAATGAACTCTGTTCGTGTTATTGTCAGTAACGAAGGCTGCTGCAGACTGAGGTAACTACCAAATGTGTCTTATCCTGCTGCCTGGCTCTGAACCCAAGAGTTCCCTAGCTGGTTTGCTGAGTGCTTGCTGATGGCCCAAACAACTGGCTAATTCTCCTGCTTGCTTCTTTTAATTCAGTTTAGAGGCGAGAAATTAAAGAATGCATCAACAGTACACGTAAAACTGCAAATAGAGGAGACAGTTCATGTGATCATAGCTTGGAAGAGAAACATGGCTCAGCCTCTGAAAGACAGAAAACTCCTGCCTCACCATAATTAATTCATAAACCTCATATGAGCTGGGAAACTACTCACTTGAGATGGATAAAAACAAACTAAACAGAGATTTAAAAGAAAACCATAAAATACTCTTCAGGGTTCTCACTTCCCTTTCTTCAAAGATAGCAAAAATTAGCAGTTACGATATCAGCCTGTAACATTCAGCTTTTCTTGAAGGCAAGGCTAGAAAATACCCTTCCTACTGCATGTATCCACCCTGAAGAAGAAAAGCACGAAAAGCCTAAGAAAGTTGAAACCTCCAATTGCCACAATAGCGACTGCAAAGCAACGGCACCAAAAATCAGCTGGCAAGTCTGAAAAATGGGGATACTTCCAAGAAGATGATGTGCAGATCCAACAAGCACAACTGTACTAGCTGTTTGATAATAAGGTGCATCAGCTATTCAGGCTTGGCCTGGAGTAAATCAGTAAGGAACAGTCCAAGACAGAGTAAGTAGTGACACATTTGAACAGAAAGCTGGGAAGTTATAACTATTCCAGTGATTAGATAAAATCTCTGCCAGAGATTCTTCACAGCAGGTGAAGAAGTGGCAGACCAAAGCTTACCAGGACTTCACCTATCCTTCACAAGTCTTTCAGAGCAATCAACCCTGGATCAGAAGTGTTCTGGGCTGAGCCCTGAAGGCATTTCAGATCAACCCCCTCTGCACAGAATTCAGCTGACCAGCATGAACAGAGCCAACCTCGTTTAAAACACCATGCAGAAAGGCTGAGCCAACTGATAAATAACTTGGACACCCTGGTCTCATTTACACTGACTAGATGATGCCTTGTTTAGCAGCAGTTCGGGTAACATTTTCCCAGCTCTGTGCAGCGTGGAAGGACCTCAGACACAAGATACTGCAAACTTATCGGCCTTCAGAAGCAAGCAAGAGCCCTATCACTCTGTAACACCTGTCTGCCAGGTGATGTATGAAAAGGCTCTGACAGCACGTCCCCATCATCTCAGCTGGAGAACAGTACGTCACCACATCCTAGGAAGTGGAAAACTGGAGTTACGGAAGAATAAAAAACGACCCGGGCGATATCCAACCGCCTCATCACACTTGTTGGACAGACAGTGACATTCAGAAGGACAAAGGGGAGAGCTGGGCATCAGCTGCACCACATTCAGTTGCCTGCTGCAGTAGGGCAATCTTGTCTATTTTAACAGTGGAATTTGATCAAAATGCTTCTAACAAACGCTGGCAAATGCTACATTTGAGCTGAAAACGCCAGTCAGTTGGTGGGATGACTTAGTGCATAGCAGGTCCTTCCTCCCCTTCCATTACTGCTTCTGTTGGAGAGATCATTTCCTGCACAACAGTCTCAGAGGTGTACTTGCTTACTGCTGAAGTAGTATCTTCTGGGGGAAAAAAGAGCTTTGTTTGATTTCAATGAAAGCTAAAAAAATGCAGAAAAAGCCTAAAAATAGTGTCTAAGAGCATTTGCAATTTTCACTACCTTCCTATTGTAATGTCAAAAGCGTTGCTCATTTACACAGCTACTTGGTTTTTTCCCCCGGACAACTTTGACAAAACCCACATTGCTACTGCGGAAACCATCTGAAGTGGGAGTAAAGAGACAGTATTTCCAACATTTTGCATTAAAAAGCATCAACCAAAACAATCAAGAGCAAAACACTCCTCTCCCTGAGACTCACTGCATCTAACTTCAACCACTGGTATAAGATACACACCTAGATTCCCCTCTAAGTCAATGAAGGGATCAAAATGTCCAGAAGCCAGAAATACTGGTATTTCCCTTAAATACATTAAGGTACTTTTAGTCTGAATCATCAAATGCATCCAAACACTGTTGTCATCATCACTGAAATGAAGTTGGAGGCCAAAACCCTCTGCAGCTTTAAAATCCCCACCACCGTGAGCTTATGCAGGTACAGCATTTCAGAGCAGTTAAACCTTCAGACCAGAGGGGCAGGCCTATAGCTACTTAGATGAGAGATTTTTAGGCTCAGAAGAAAAAACACATTATAAATGTACACCTGAGACAAAATACTGGCATCAAAGGACAGATACAGAGCGAGCGTGCAAGGTGAAATGTGAAAGTTCCCTTCCGTTATCAGGAGTATAAGTGACATGCTTCTCCAAGAGGCAAAAGAGAAGTTTGCCTCCAGGATCTGAGGAGGTCACTGTCTGCTACATGGTATGAGCAATATTCATACATGAACTGGGCAGACTAAGAGGATATGACCTGGTAATGCCAGGCACGAAAGTATCTGCAAGACATAAAATGAAGCAATGTTAAAAACTGTTTGAAAATTAACTCCTAAGTAACTAGATAACAATCTTTAAAGCTGATGTCTTCGACCTTGCCTATGCATCAAAGCTTAACCTAAGTACTGCAAGTCATTTAAAAACATTCAGTTTTAATTAAGCGGGTTAATACAGGGTTGCTTCAGACATGCGAGCGAGGGCCCCTCTGCATTGCTAGCATACCATCATGGACCTCACATATAGGAAAAGTAGGCCTTCTAGCTATAAGGCTGTGGATCAGACTCTCAGATCATCAGTTTAAATAAGTTAAAAGTGAATTACATGTCAACCTTTCTTGGATGTTAGGACATGAATTGAAACATGACCATAAAAAAATCAAGTAACTCATAAAGTGACTTTCACCTCTAAAGATCTGTAAGTTTTATGAATTCCAACAATAAAGTCATTTCCCAGCAAAGAAACGCTCTGCCAGCACAGCAGCATTTTCTGAGTGCGTTATTCAGCAGGACTAAGTTTCTCAGAAGTGCAACTCCTGCAAGGGGAAGGAGAGAAGCATGGACTGGAATGCCTAAGTGCAAGCAGCTAATCAGTAAGGAGCTGTTTTCCACCTATCAAGTTATTTTCTCAGGATGCCAACCATCAAGGTGCAGAGTGTTGTTTTTTTTTTTAAACTAAACCTAAAGGACACCCTCCAGCTCTGATATCCCATTTACTCAAGTGCACCACAAACTAGGGGAAAAAGAAATCTCTCAATCTCTCTACAGACCGTTTTAAGGACGGCCGTAGCAGAGAAGCCTTTAAAAAAAGAAAACCTCATTGAAATAATGGAGACCTGCTGCCGTCAGTGGGTTCTGGATCAAGCCCAAGAGGAGAGGGCCAGTGAGGTTTTATTTGCCTCCCACAGAGCATCAGGAGGAGACCTGGAAAGACACAGCAGCACCAGGAGAAGGGCTCTCCTCTTCCCTCCTCCCGCGAGCACAGCCAATCGAGCCGAGACAGGAGGTGAGGCTCGACAGCAGTAACTCTGCCAACTTGAAGGAAACGTCAGGGTCTGGAGAATTTCCTCACGTGTTTCCAATGTGTTTTTTATGCATTTTATTGCTCATCTGCCATGCAGATCAAAAACGCTGGAGGGATTCCAACTATTTCACACAGAATCTCACACTCCAGGCTGGCTGCAGCCCCGAAGCCTGAGTTTCTTCACTTGAAATACTGCCCAGTGTTATTTTGGGATGTGACCTGATAGCGGAAGCCCACAGGGACCCTGAAACGATAACCGTTCCAGCTGCGATTGGTTGCCCAACCCTCGCTGATGCCAGCATGGGTTTGTCAGTACTGCTGACAAACAAGGACTCAGCAGCTAACACCTTCTTTTCACACCACAACAAAACCATGCCTGAAATCACACAATCTGGTACCCAAAGGAGGGGGCAGGGGAGTTCATCTATCTCAGGATAAGGGTTGCAAGTCCTGGCATGACCAACACAAGGGAGCCGGTTAGTTTATGCTGGAAACAGCAAGGTTTCTTTTATGTGAAAAGAGGAACCACCATTTCACTATCTGATACAAGTTCATTTGTTAAACAAACACAAAGATGAAACAACAAGAAATACTTAAGATCAAGGTAACAAAACCCCAGAGGAGAAGAGATTCAAGGCTCCACTCTGGCCCATCCCACTGATCTGGAAGAGCAGGAAGACTGACCAGAAAGCAAATTGATCTCCTCACTGGGGACTGCAGCCTTCCCCTCCTACTCCCCTGCCCATCCCCAACCTAAGTGCATATGAAAATGGGGGGGGGGGGGAGAGGGAAGGAACGCAGTCAGACTGTAATGATTGTAGGCACTATCAGATCACTAGATAGCACTCAAGGAAATTATGATCTGGAGACGAGCATGTGGTGGAGCTTATAAATTCTGTAAGGCCAGTTGTTTCCATAAAGATGCTTACAAGCAAGACCAGAGAACAATGGCTAAATTTATTCCYCGATTCTTTCTGAAAGGGAAAAAGCCTCTTCATTGCTTCTGACTAATTGAAATACCTACTTTCTATTACAGTTTCATTTTCTCTGCAGTTTCTTTTCCACTCATTCAAGAACTATCAACACTTAAAAATCACAAGCTTGTCCTTTCCTTCCCCTTTATTTCCACATCCAAAATACCTCAATCCTCTCTATCACAAAAATTACACAGCTGACTGGCAAGCTAGGATCTCCCAGCTATTTCAGGGAAATGGATAGACTTGTTCCTCTTTCTACAGTACAGACAACTGAATCTTGCATCTTATGCTTCACAAAGCACTCTATCTCGTAACACAAAGCGGCCTGGAGACCTCACCGTCCTCCATTTACACCAGACTTACAGATTCACATCACATCCAAGAAGACACCTTGCAAAGCTGACTTGAGATTTCCACAGATGTGACGGAAGGGTCTGGAGAGGGCTCTGCAGCCTGCCACCGCCTTCCTACTTACTGTATACCTCTTCCAGATTGCTTCCCCAGTAGAAACCAGAAGTTGGAGCTGGGGAACACAAGTTAAGCTACAGTAGAAATCCAGTTGATACTTTTCATCTAGAGAGAGTTATAATCTACTGTCTCCAAAGTTTTTTCCTGCTGACAAATCAAAGAGTCAGAACAGAGGTTTTCAGTTTCCAAGCTGGTCCAGCTTACCGGAGGCACGCTGGAAAGGGCCCACACTCCTGCAAGCCCTGCATCACCACCAGCTCAATTTCAACTGCCATGCTTTAAAATTCTGACAAAACGCATCAGCACGTACCACTACAAACACAAAACCCACTGAGCACTGGCTCTCAGCGTTTGGTAGGCAGCTGCAGGCTCACTGAACACCCTGTGTGGGAATGTAAAGACCTACCATCACCATGAGAAGAAAGTGAACTATTCCAAAGCCAAAGCAGATTTCCAAGTCCTGTCCTATCCCAAAAATATACAAGTTGTCCCAGGGAAGACCACCATCCACCTCACTCTGCTCTTCTACCATCAGTTATTGTGCAGAAGATAACAAGTCTGTCTTTACAGCACCAAAAGAACCTTCTAGATGATCATCATTCTTGGTGCACGTATGGGCTGGATGAGAGACAAAGGGGAGGAGGAGGAAGGATGYGTGCAGGATGTCTCTCCAATAAAACCTCTCGCCGCATCTAGAACATTTTTGGAATTTAAAGTGAAGTGAAAGAGGCTGTTAACACTCTGTTCCTGTGTGCTCCGTACCCTGTCATACTTTGGGAGGAGTGGGGTAGAAACCAAAAATATGTATTTTTAAGCTACCAGTTTACCTGTTACTGATTTTGTGTTCATGTGTGGGAAGCATGTTCATCCACATTCCCAAGCCACCCAAGATGACTAAAGACTAATCAAATATAACCAAAGCCTAGCAACACAAGCTGGTGTCCCCCTGACCACATACAGCTTTCCTCCACTGCCACATAGCTCTTACCTCTTACTCTCTGAGGCGCTGAAAAGTTTGTTTTTAGTTTAACAGGGAAAGATGACTTTCTCCTGGCATAAGAAACAGGGAATGCCCAGAAGGAAGATCACTGCCACACTAGCACGAGCTGCACAGTACACTTCTGTGTTTTATGAAAGCTTTTTAAATGTGTGGCCTTGCCTCTTCTCTTGCTTTCTTCTCTCTTATATCCCCCTTCAAAATGGGACAAGATCAGCAATCAGAAGGAACAAAGGGATTCAATTATGCAATGAAATCACTGGTTTTGGCCCCTCGGATAGGTCCCTGGAAGCTCAACCTCTGATCTGAGCAAGGACCACATACGAGCAACTAGAAACTAGACAGTTCTCAGGTTCTGCAGCAAGCTCTTTTGGAGAAAAACCCAAGATCCTGGTTACAAAACTAAGCATGCATAAAAACCTTCCGAGTCCTATTACGTGCCACTTACTCATCCAAGCACTCCTTAGGTAAAGGAAATAAGTGCTAGACTTTTACTACTTCAAGGGAAGAACACCTGCCCACTAAAACAAATGTCAGGAAGGTAACACTACCAAGGCTTCAGCCTCTGCTAGATGGAGTCCATATTCCCTTCCCTTACGAGGAGTTTAAGCTCCTCTCAGGCATCAGCACTGACAATTACAAACCTAAGATGGGGACTAGAACATGCAACAGAGGTTCGTGCAGTTTTCTTGCTCAGAAAAAGAAGCTGAAAAGCTCATTCTTCCAGGCTGGCTTTAGACAAACTGGTAGAAGCTGCTGGCTCTAGCTGCACTGCAGGAAAAAGAGCATTTGGAAAGGAGGCTGTCAGGAGGAGGGGCTCAGTGTCACACAAGAAATTTTACTCTGATTGCAAAAATAAGCTGCTGTTCTAATCCACCTCAGTAAATCTAGGTGAGTCTGGTTGTTTGGCAGAAAGCAGGTACAAAATAAAAAGGGAGGACGATAGACGGAAGTGCTGCTGGCTTTACTACATTCCTGCAACGGGAGACCTTGCAAAACAGCCAGCACTGCTACCGCAGCAGCCATTGATTTTTCAGAGGTCGATACTCCACTCCCACAGATCTACTCGGCAGGAGCTTTAATCACATCTACTGCTCCTACCCTATGTCACCCCTCCTTCTCTTCCCCCTCCAAATAAAATTAAAAAAAAAAAAAAAAAAAAAAAAAAAAAAAAAAAAGGGGKGGGGGGGGGAAGGGGGCTTTCCCCCCCCCCTTCAAACACTGAGCAGACTAACAAATTTCATATTCTYGGTCTTTGGAGAGGAGAGATTTAAAAGCTGTAGTTGCAGCACTAAGTGTAGAAGGACTAACATGATTCATCCACAGAACAAGATGTCGCTGAAGGGAAAACCCACCATGTGGAAGGCCAGCATTCCCACTCAGGGAGCGCTGGGTGCTGAGCTCTTCTGCAGGACCCTGGGAAATGCAGCAGCAAAACTCTCCAGAAGAGTTTCCGTTTAACTCTTTGAAAGCTGCTCAGCTTCTAAAAAGTACTGCCAGGTTTATCTAAACATTGATAAAACATAAAGTATTCAAAGCAGTAGTGGTAAATGGTGAAGTTTTGCTTGACAGAGTAGTGTCACTTTAGCTAACACAGAAGTTGGCCCGGCCATCCAGCAGCAGCGTTGCCACATGAAAGGATAAAACCTCCGGCTTCAGCAGTAGCACTGACCCTAAAACAAGTGGCAGGAAAGAAGCATGGAGGACCCCAGGCACAATGAGCAGCAACATCACAGCAGCATCAGAGGATGCTCTCAGCAACACTGATTTTTCAGACGTGTTGGGGATGCAGGGGGAGCGAGACCTACAAGTCAATCACATCAATCAGAAAGGCTGGTCTGACACCAGGCCTTGGGAAGACAAGTGCAAGCGAGAAACTAGTACGAGTCTCAGACAACAGACCACAACCCGTTTATTTAAAGAGCTTTTGTTTTTCTTCCAGAGGTTTAAGTATTCTATTTCAGTCTGAAGACAAACCCCAGATCATATAAAACGCTAAATCACATAAGAGGCAGGAAGCTACCCTCTTATTGCCAGCCATAAGGATATTCCAATTCCCCAGCAGTGCTTCCTCTGGAAGGCGCTTTCCAGTCTCCGATGTGTTCAATTTAGACTCCAAAGCATTTAGTCATCTCGGCATGTGATTATGCCACCATGCCAACCACACRAGTTAGGGTGGGCAAAGAAATGCAGCAAAGGCAGGAGTCTGAAATAATTAAAAAATTAAAAAGGCCCTTGTTCAGGCCAATACTTTGGATTTTAAGACAACTCAGCTTTTGGTATTGTTATCAGCCTCTCTGAAACAATTAAGAGTGACAGAATCAATTTCTAAAAAAGCGGAAAGCAGGAAGATTTTAGGAGACAACAAGATTTCTAAGGTATCAGGTATTTGCAAGCCTGATGAATCTGGCGGTCCCCTCACTGGAAAAAGCTGCTGAAGAGACAGCTGAAAGCTGGCAGCTCCTTCCCAAAGTCCATCTAACCCATGGGGAGGCAGTGACAGAGCGACACGAGGGGCTACACCTGAGCCCCCTGACACTGCCAGCTGGGGCATCCCTAGAGAAACCACTTCTAGTCAAGAACCTGTCCGCAATACCACACCCGCACCCAGGTACCGCTGATCTGGATGGACAGAGAAACTGAAGAAATCATGGAAAGAATCAAGGAAACTCTCCTCTCGCCCTGGCTCAGAGCAGCGAGCACGCACGGGAAGAGGTAACATAACCATGGAAACCTGGCCCAGGCCAGACGCTGACGTACGCCTGGTGCTACTCTCGGGGTCAGGGTGCCGGAACAGTCAATTCCTAGAGATGTCACTTCTTGTCATTTCAGGAAATTCAACTTTTTTATAAAGGTTTCTATTTTCCTGGGTAAGACTTGATTCAAAATTATAATAAAAACTAATTACACAACTCCTCCTCCAACTACCAGGACTTGTTTGAAATCACGGCGCGAACCTTGTACCCACAAGGGTGCGGGCACAAGCCCATCCGAGCAGCGTGGCCGCTGCAGGGAGGGAACGGAGCAGACCGAGCCTTGGGCCCCTGCCATGCCCCACATTTGAGTGCCATGTGGAAACAGTTTTCTCCACAGCATTTATGAGCATGCACGTCTCCAAGACAAGTCAATCCAGCATGCCAAAAGGACATTAACAGGAAAATGATTCCTGTAAACTGAAAGCTCAGGTGTGGCAGCGTTTAAAACGCGTGCAGYGCTGTCAGCCAAAGTTAAACACCTTCATTTATCCCTGCAACTGCTCCACACAGCAGATGAAGGTCACACCAACATGGACTCTCCCTCCCCTGCACGGCGTGGGACCTCTGGCAGGGTTAAGTTTTGATGGAAAGGGAAGAGGATGAAGCTAGTATGTCCGACATCAGACTGACAAGAGGCTTCCACGTGTTTTAAAGGGTCTCCAATGACACCAAGTCAGCAGAAAAAAGGAAGTGAAAAACTGATTTCCCTGCCCTACAACAACGAGCTTCTTGAAAGCGTGTTTAAAGGCGGAGGGTCACCTCRCGAGGCGTGCGCTTCAGCAGTTATGGTGCAAGGAGCAGCTCTGTATTTTCAGGCTGTGGCAGCGCAGGGGATGCGTGTGACAGAGCACAGACTATTGTTCGGGATCCAAGACCAGAACTGGTCATCCTACAGCAATTTCCTGATTAAACACTGACCCGCCTAGTCACTCTGGCCAGGCCTAAAAGAACAAGAGCCCATCCTCTCCTGAGCGAGCTGCCAGCCGTCCCTGCCGCCCACCTCCACACGGAGGTCGCCTCTCCTCTTTCAGTTGGGTCCGTAACCGAAATCGCTCCTAAGAAAACGAAAGGCTGGGGCTTAGGGGAATCTGTGCGAGGCGTGCAGGCAGGAAGCAGAGCTGAGCCGCTCGCGACCAGAATAGAAACAGGAAACGAGCCCGGCATCGAGCATAGCGCAGCCCGCTGCCAGCGCAGGCTCCTGCGAAGCTGCATCAGCGGCTCCGCGCAGCATCGTCTCGAAAGGGATGCTTGTTGGAGGTGGAGGCGGAGGGCTCCACGCAGCCTGGAGCGGGCCCCGGGCGATGCAGCGCGGGGTAGGGAGTTTCCTCCTGAGCACCGGGTCGGATTAGCTCAGTTCAAACCCGGAGGAAGGGGTGGGAGGAGAGAAAATTGCCACATGGACAAATAGCTGAGCAAACCCCAAGAAGCAGGTCACAGGCGCGAAACATGTCACTGGAGTGGCTGGAAGATCAGGGTAGCTTTGCGAGCGGCACTCCACGCTCTCCACAGCTGTAGAGGTTATTAGCAAAATAAAAAAATTACAAAAAAAAGGCACAGCCTTCTCAAGAAACCACACAAAAACGATGACCACAATCACACACCAAGAAAAGCTTAGGCAGAGGAGCTTCGGTCAGGAAAAAACATTTTCAACTCCCCATATCACCATAACTTGGGATAGAAACCTTCATATCAGCATAAACTGGAATGCACCAATCTCTCTAATACCAGTGTTTCAGGTATCGTGCTCCTCGGGGCAAGCCTCCGGGTGCTGGTGTGTTTATCTGCATATCCACTGTGATGCCCAGGCACCACAGCATGCAACTACCCTGCTTTGAAATGCATACATCACTAATCCCTCTCTTAAGGCCAGCAATAAGACAAGCCCAAAAGGCCAAACACAAACCAAACAGAAGCAGGAAGTCCCATATGGAAAAAGAAAAAAGAAAAAAGAGCCTGAAGTGACCAGCAAATTCAACTATTAAAGGTCCTTTTCCCCTCCCCCAAAAGAAATTGTCAAAATGATTAATTTTGAGCTCAAAGAATTTTTAAGAAAACGTTCATTTCCTGGGCTGCACCTCCCTCCCCATCCACGGCAGCTTTGAGACAGTTTTTTGCTGCATTTCAGCCTGTTGCATTGATTATTTCCAGGTCAGGGGACACAGCTGACAGGGCTCAACTTTATTCCACTTCAGGTACCTACAGAGTACAAGTTGAAATGACCACTTTGTAAGAATGGAAAATCCAAACGGTGCTTCCCTGACAACCTCCAGAGTGTCCGAATTCAGATACTACTTGACTTAAGAAAGGAAGAGGTAATCAAACAAAAAAATACCCCACAACTGCTGGGGATATTCACAGAATGGTTCTTTCTGCACAAGCCAAAATGCTGCAGCCTCATTCCTCTCCCCTCCCCACAAAACCTAATTTTGTTAAATCCATACTGCAAAGATCCAAGACCAGAAGGCACGTTCACAAGTTAAACGTGGATCAGGAATTTGGTTTCAGTTGGTTATATTCCTTTCTGCCATTGACAAGACACTTTTCAGACCTGAAATCAGAGATGAACCAAAATGAAAGGCAGCTGAATAAGCAAAAGAGTTTTCCAATAGTGCAAAATACTGAGATTAAAACAATTCCCACTCCACATCAAGATGGAAATAAGTTGCCCAAAAAAGGGATGGGGTTTCTCCCTCAGGCTACGCAGTACACTGACCAAAACAAACTAAGGACATTCTGGGGTGGGAGTTCTGAAACTTCTGTACAAGCTGCCCCAGTTTGCTTCATTACATATTCGCTGCAACAAAAACTCAAATGCAACCTCACTATTTCAGGACCTCCAAAACCTTGCCAGTATCTGTCCTCCTGGTTTGGCCAGAAGTCCCACCCCATGCAGAATCTTTCCCATCGAAGCACTGCTGAAAACAATACTCTCACAAAAGTTGTGGTTTCCACAGATAGGAAAGCTTCACTGAAGAAATCCCAGAAGGTCCAGTGAAAAGCAAATACAAGACAATATATACTGGTTATCAAATCAGTTTTGCTTTATAAATGGCTTTTGGGGCCAACCTGGAAGTCCTAACACCACAGCTATCAACTTCTGTGGTTGGGAAGGTATAAACAGCGTGGCATGGCGACCACCGTCTCGATGTTCTACTCCTCATCCATCTCAAAGACATCAGAAACTTGCACTCAACTCCTTCAAGGCAGCCCGTAAGACAGAGACTGGGGCAAGATAACAACCTGTTGCATGTTTCATAATGAGATACAAAATTCCTCCCAACAAACCTAAAAGTCCAGCGAACTTTACAGCAGAACTTCCAGAGAACTTTACAGCAGAACTGATTTGCAATCCAAACCCAAATGGATGTCCTAGCACCCTATCTGCTTCCCCTGTACTTGCTACCAGCACCTTCCATGTCTAAGCAGAAGGTAGTTAATAGCTGGAAATATTTGACTTCTACAGACTCGGAATCCAAGTCTCAAAAGGTAAAGACACCAAATAAACTGGATACGACTTGCCAGGAAGAATTCTTTGCTAAGAAGAGACTAGGGAATCTCCTGGGAGAAACACATTTATACTAAGGATTACTATTCCTCTATTACACCCAGACACAAAAGACTACACTTCACTTCTCCCAAACGCAATAGCAATCTAAGTTTAGTTTAGCTGCAATCCTGACAGAGCCTCCCTAGGGAAGCAGCAAATTCTTCAGAGAAATTCTTCACCCAGCCTGCTACAGGAAAAAGTACCAGCCAGGACACTCGCATGGATGCATTACTCTTTAAAAGGCACCAGTGAGTTCAAGTTAGCAGCAGCATTCTCCCCCAAAATACAGCAAGTATAAACTTCAGAAAGGGAACAACAAACCAGGAAATACGTAAGCTAGAACAGCCTATAACACAAGCAGAAATGGAAGACCAGACATTTTGCTACTTGCAGATGAGCAGACAAAGCATTAGAGAAATCAGTAATTTGACTCTTCTGCTGTTAAAAGTCTGAATACAGGAACATCGTCAGGAAAAAGTTTAGTGACACAAAAATCATTATCAGGAAGATACCTTGAAGACCCCAACCCAGAATGATCAATGTGACATTCTCAAGCAGATCCTAACAAAGCCAGCAAGAGCTCACAGGAGTTGAACAACTTGATAATGTCACCATCTAGGAGATCACCACCTCCCAAAATGGTGATAGGATCAGCCAAAGAAATATTCCCCCCTTTATTGCTTAGAATTCCAACATTAAAGTTGATGTACAATATTAATGTGTAAAGGCCAAAGACTTGTAAAGGCACTGGGTACATAAATTTAACACTTCATAAGAACCTAAAAAGCAGCAACCTCCTTTTCCTGCTGAAGCTGATCTATGTTTAATTAAAGATGATGCATGGCACGATTTGCCCCGATTCCAAGATACCCAGTGAGCTATTCCACAGCGCCCACTGAGGCTTGGAAAAGGGCTCAGAACTCCACAAAAAATTAAAAGCCCACAAACTAACTATGCTTCTGTAAGTCATACATAATGGCAAAACAGGGATCCAGGAATCCTCCCGAGTAGGATAAAACTTTCTAAAACAGACAGACAGAGCAATATAAGGAAGATAAAAAGAAATTGGTAGCACCCTTCCACGCAGCTCTTCTGTTTCTAAGCATCCCTAGGCCAAACTTTGTGCAAGAGATAGATCACTGAAAAAAGAGTTGGCTTCCATACACCTCAGAGGTCCTCCCTTTAAACCATTCCACAACATCACTGTCTGATGCATTTCTCAATCTACAGACAGGGGTGCTGGTCTTGTCCTACAAGATCCTAGCTAGAGGACAAAGAATGATGAAATATGTACAAGAACGAGGGTGAGTTTCCGCAGGGGGGATCCTTTTTTTTATTTTTGCTTACTGAGGAAGAGAAGTCCCAAAAGTACACCAGCATTGGGTAAGCTTGATTTCTTAAATGCAAAATTATTTGGTGATAAAGTCAGGAAAACAAGATGACTAAGTCTGTTTAAAACAGAATCGAGCTTCTGATCAGAAATTGGTGGACATTTAAAACTTTTAAACTGGATCCAATTCCCTTGTTTCTAGGTTCCTTCAATCTTACAGCAGAGATGGATATCTTTTCTTAAATAAGAAGATAAGTTAATAAAAAGATAAGTTTTCTTAAACTGCTTGGGAAAAGGGAAAACTTGAAAGGGGCCAAATACATTTAACCACGAGGTATAAAACAAACTCCCACTTGGTGCTGAGAAGGAACCACTTCTGCTAAGCAGAGCAACTAATTCCTATAATCTGAGTCAGAGGGCGCTGATTGGTAGGATTCATGAAGGCTCTATCAACAATGCTACTGAACAGGACTTCCCACCGTTCGGAGCTAGAGCAATTTCTTCAATTACTTCAGTGGCTTCACTTTTCCTACATTCTTCGCCAGAAGATGGGTCACATGGAAGAACTTGTGGAGAGGCAGAGTGGAAAGAAACATGCTATTTAAAAGGATTTTCCCCCAGGCCTCAGAACAAATTAAATCTTTGCAATCAGGGTCCAAAAGGCAAAAAAAAAAAAAAAAGGGAAAAGAAAGAAAAAAGAAANTCCCATTAGGTGGTCAGAACTAGAATCACTTCGTATTTTGCGTGACAATTTGTACCCACAATCCAAAGGAATTATTTCAAGGGGCTCACAACAAATTAAATCTTTGCAATCAGGGTCCAAAGCAAAAAAAAAAAAAAAAAGGGAAAAGAAAGAAAAAAGAAACAACCCACAACTACTCCCATTAGGTGGTCAGAACTAGAATCACTTCGTATTTTGCGTGACAATTTGTACCCACAATCCAAAGGAATTATTTCAAGGGGCTCACAACAAAGCTGTTCTCATTGCTGAGAGCAAAAATAACTTTGCTATATACACAGCTCACTCTCCTCTGACCAATCCAACTGCAGCTTAGAAAACTGACTTAGCCAGTGGCTAAATAAAAAAATAAAAGCTCACTCACTTCCTACTGGTCACAATGAAAGTAACCAGCAAAATCAGAACTCAGCAGCTCAAAACTTTTCCTCCAAGTCAGAGGCACAGACCAACTTGTGCAAACTAATCTAAACTTTTAACCCTTCTCCATTTTCGTGATGAAGTTTTAACCCAAAGTTAAACTATTCTGGTCCAAAAACTGCTGGAACACTAGGCACTAATCTCATACCCAACTGTTCACTGTACATACAGCAAGCAGATTTAGAATGCAGAAGAAAATATAATTCTCCATCTGTCAAGGAAGGAGCTATCTGTGGCTGATCTTCCTCACTCCAGGTACTAATAAACTTGTCTTTTTCACCAACTGTTCAGTCAGATTGGACCAAAGAAGCTTAAATCAGCAGTATAAGGATGCAATGACACAGAAACGGAACCGCGCTGCCGGTCTGCTAACCACCACTGCAACAGTGGGCTGAAGGAACAAGAAAATAAAATAAAAATGAGACGCTTTCCCCTGAAGGTCAGGGTCTACTCTAACAGCAGTCAGGTACTTCAGACACTGGTAACAGAAAGCTCAAAAAAATCTTTTAGCTAGAACATGCAGACCAGAGCATTTAGGGTTAAACTTTACTCTCAAATCCATTACTTTTGTAAATTACATTTCATCTCCAGAGGGAAGCCAGAAGCTAATGACTTAGTAAAAAGCACAGGCAGCCTCCATCATTCCCATTTCCATGTGGAATACTACCAGTGCTAATTTATCCTGCTGTGCTTCTGATTGCCCTCGCCCCATTCACTTCTAGATCAGCTCACCACTCACCGGCAGGCTAGAAGGTCTGGACTGAAGATTCAAGTTCATATCTTCTTGCCCTTTACTGGAAGCCATTGAGGGAGCAGATGATGCCTGGGACCCAAATGAGTCTTGAGATAACTCCTGAAACATCAAGAAACACCAAAAAAAMCACAAATGGGAATAAAATAAAGGCTCTGCTGGAATCACTCTGGTATATTCTCACATTGTGGAAGAATTATGTACCCTTGGTGACATTTGCCCAAAACAGGAAATAAGACAGCAAAGAGTTCAAGCCAGCACGCCTACTGCTCTGCAGGAGGACAAACGCTGCCGGACTGCTAAAAGAGAGTGTTGGGAGTAGAAGTCTAAAACATGACAAAACAGTAATTCTCCGGCTTTCCCTTATTACAGATCCTGAAGACCAGAGACTGYCCTGGGAGACTGCCCACTTAGCTTCTTGATCTTCTAACATCTTACGATAGGTCTAAATACTTCATTACACAAACAAGGCAAGTCAATTAAAATCTTCAACTTTCCGAAAGCTACCTTTGGTGCACTGCAATGTTTGCTGAAAGGTCCCAGCTAGCTTTTCGCACAACTATTAAAATGCTATTAAGCCTTGCTGAAAATAAATACCATTTATTAAAAAAAAAAAAAAAAAAAAATCTGCTTCATGATTTTATCTTCAATTCCATGCACTTCCTGCTTTATTTCTCCTCCCTAAAGCCAAGTTTTAAATTTAAGAGCAAACTCTCCCATCATCATCTATGTGTCACTCTGCAAACTGTGCTCTGCTATTGTGCAAACCAAGTAGCTCTGGAGACCACCTGGAGAACTTCCGCAGACCACAGTGTGAAAACCATTCCAGTAGGAAATCCTTTAGACTGGTATTGCCAAACAGCAGCATTTACTCGACACTAGTCTTCAAAACTGCAGTATTAGCGCGGCTTAGCCTGTTACCACCACATCTCTCTGTAAGAGATACAGATCTAGACACAACAGAGAAGGCAGCACATCTATTACCGTAATCATTACAGCCAGCTTGCTGACGTGTAGTTCAACCGACTTTAATGCACAAAGAAAAGGATTTGCCCAAGTTTCTTTAAAAATCACTTACAGAAGGAAACAAAGCAGGAGACAGCCTACCTGAGGAGGGGGGAAGCGTTGCTGGGAGTATGCAGACTGCTGCTGCTGCGGCTGTGACTGAGGGTATGAAGATGACTGCTGAGAAAGAGCCGAGGAAGCTGTCTGCTGAGTTTGTTGCTGCTGCTGGTAGGGCGACTGTGACTGCTGCTGTGAGTAGGGAGGCTGACTCTGTTGATGTTGCTGGGCTGTGGACTGCTGTTGAGGATATGGAGTTGGGGACTGCTGATGGGGCGGCTGGGACTGCTGCTGAGAATACGCAGGCTGCGATGTCTGAAGTTGTGGAGGTTGAGACTGAGGCTGTTGCTGCTGCTGATAAGAAGGCTGAGAGTGAGGGGTCTGGGATGGAGGCTGCTGAGAATATGGAGGCTGCTGCTGTTGGGGATGAGGGCTTTGCTGGTTGTAATATGGAGTCTGGCTTTGCTGCCCATATGCACTGGGGCCCTGCTGTCCATAAGGAGGAATCTACAGAAGAAGAGGGTAGAGTTATATCAGTTATGAAGGTATTTTATATACACACACAAAGTAAGATTATGCTCAAGAAGAAAAAAATTCAGAGACCTGAGCAGAGCAGTTAACTGGGAATGTACTGGAAACCTCCCACACAACAGCAAAAGTCACTTGTGTATGACATTATTCTTGGCAGTAACAAAATTTTAATAGGCACCATAACTAAGTTTTTAGGGATCCCTATCTGATCACCCTTCAGTGATAGCAATATTGAAAGGAAAGACTGCTTGCTCTACAAAAAAAGGCAGCCTTTTGAATCCTGCAAACAGTCCAGCAGGAGCCACTTGGATCACGTAGCGAGCCAAAACTGACCTGAAGTCATTTCTTCTGTGAAGAACAGCTGTGTCTTTAACAGAACACAGTGGAAAGACTATCTTACTCCCCTCACTATTTTTCCCTTGTTTGATTCACTGCTCTGCTGCTGCCTCTCTTGGAAGCAAGGATTCCACAGGTCCTCGTACATCGATCACACCTGGATCCAGGTGTGGTGCAACACGTAGCCTAAAGAAATGCCATTTTACCTAAGCAACTGATTCCAACCTTGTTGAAGGCGGTCCCTTCAGAAGACACAGTACTTTGTTGCTCTTCTGCCTGCCCCTGCTGTAAACAGAGGCTACAGAAGCTTGGGTGCTCTACCTGCTGTGCATAYGAGATGCTGCCCATTGTACTTTGCGTCCTGCTTTGCATTCCCATGGGATATCTCTGGGGAGTCTGTGGCCCATACGGCTGTCCTGGATAGCCATGTCCTTGCTGTGGCCCCGCTTGAGGTCCCTGTTGTTGTGTGTACGGGTTGTTTCCTCCATACGGCTGAGGCCTCATCTTCCCCATCTGATCCATTGGGCTTGAAGGCTGCAAAGCAAGTTGCAACACACGATGTACATCCAGCTACATATAGGAATCGTTCACAACTTCCCAAAAACCCCAGAAGAAAACTTCAACAGGTTGGTGCAGAGAAGCAGAAGCTCATCTGTCTCTTCTCAGGTGCTAAACCCCACAGTTACATTCTGAATTACAGCAGGATTCCTACTGCCCTTTCAAACCTACAGACATTTCACAAAGAACAAACCCAATGAGAAGAAGTCATTTTATGCTGACATATCTCCCGTGGCCGGAGGACAGGAAAGAAGGGGGAAAGGATCATTAAGAAAGATGAATTATCAGTGTAAGTGGCTTTTCCCCATAGTAGGTAGCAGTTTAATGTCCAGATATTCCACAACAAGGTAAATTTAGGCTGAAAATTTAAATATTCACAAGAAACACTGCTTCTTTCACATATAACAAGGTCTCCCAAAACACTACAGGCTGTTAATTTACAGTTACGCATTTCAATTAATCCATATTGATGTAGTAATACTGGGCAGTGCTACTGACATTCACAGCGTTCAAGACTGCAATTCCATTTTTGCTTGTTTTTTTTTTTTTTTTTTTTTTACATTTTTTTTTTTTTTTTTTTTTTTTGTAGAATAAAGGTTTCTAAATCAAATTTCGGATGCACGAAAAAAAAATTTGTCAGCCTTGAAAGTCAGGTCCCTGAGTTTTAGAGCAGACATGATGAGACGAGTGAATAAATGCAACTTTCCTAGGACTTCCTAATCTGTACTACCCCTGCCTGGAGCCAAGACATAAGAACAGTCAATCAGATTTCCTGAAAATACTAT
This sequence comes from Phoebastria nigripes, assembly GCA_035582835.1. Lineage (NCBI taxonomy): Eukaryota > Metazoa > Chordata > Aves > Procellariiformes > Diomedeidae > Phoebastria > Phoebastria nigripes. The sequence continues at coordinate 999,950 of JAYKAV010000778.1, forward strand.
AAACCTCAAAACACAGTCTTTCTACCTAGGCAGTACTATTCCCACACTAAAGCAAGGCCTGTTTTGGCGTAGTGACCTCTAAATGAATCCCAGGCGCAGTCTTTAACCTCCATCACTCGGACTGAATAAGAATTGTTCGCTGATCTCCTGATGACCTAACTAATACCAATTAGATGTTTTCCACCAGATCACCATGACAATGGACTCTATTACACCATTCCTTCCTGCAACTAGCCCTAGGGTGGTATTTGTACAGATCCACCCTCTCTTGCTGAGATCAGGTGCTTGAGGAGTGGCACTACAGGCCTGCACAAGCAAATATCGCACAAAGCCAGCTCCTGCTGGAAACCTGAAAGAATCCCGGAGACCAGAACACTATTTCAGTTATGTTTGCAGAATCCACCCTCCTAGGAAAGAAAGTTTGTACAGTATGCTACACTTCAGAAAATCCTACCCCAACAGCCAGCACAGCTTGAAGTCCCAACACACAGACCCTGAAAACATTTGTTTGACCAGCTGTCTGCTACGTCTTGCCTGCCAGGCAAGCCACACAGCACCGAGCCCACGCCAAACAGAAGTAAGCAGGGGCGCAACGGGGAGTTAATGGTGCTCTTGTGGGGCAACAGGAGCTGGGCCATGGGAGGGAATTTAACGGAGATGGCAGGAAAAGCACCCCATTTTTGGTAAGGCAGGGCTACCCACTCAACTGAAATCGGGCTCCCTTAGACAAATTTGCACCAATATGGCACAAATCAATGAAGAACCAGGTCCAAGTCCCCTCCTCCACTCCAGTTCAGCCCTGGACACCCCTGCAAATACGGTGTTTGCTGTCCTGTAGAAGCTGTTCACAAACAACCATGTGCACGGCACCAGTATGATTCTCTCTATCGAGGCAGATTTTAGATGCCCTGCCATGCTCAGTTGTGCTGGATGTTTCCATTTTCATCCATACCGATACTAAAACAGTTCTGAAAAAGTTACATTTCATGTTTTATGTTCCAGTTATCACAGATGTTACTGCTGAGGCGTAACACGGACAGAGGCTGCAGGACCTCAGAGGAGGAAGCCTGGAGAAGTCCTAGATCCCTGCACTCCCAAATGGCCGTACCCCGCAGACCATGCCATGCACCCACATGGGGTTTTGTACCATGCTCTGAAAAGGAGCTTCCATTCAGGGGGTCAGGGGAAAGAAAAAAAAAAAAAAAAAAGAGGTCTTTGATGGCCGTAGTCTGAATCCTCAGAGCTACGATGACTTACCTCCTGAATGGCAGCACCCAATGTGGAGCTTTCATACACCCTAACGGATGCAAATCGTGTTTACATCTTTCAAGCAATTGTCCCTAATGCTTCCTGAGCCTTGCCTTGTGGGTATCACCTTAGATTACTGACATCTTTTCCCTCCCCACATTATCTTCTTTGGTATGTAAAAACGGTGCCACCAGGAGCGCTTCCCAGCCCCTAGCTTTTGACAAGTCAAACCTCTCTTTCACCACCCCCCAAACACACACCTCCTTCCTTCTTCTACCTGATCAAGTGCAACTTTGGGGTTGCTGACTAAACATTTCAGCATTTTTTCCGTTTGTTACTTGCTTCCTCCTGTTTGTTACGTCACCTTCACAGCCTGCTAGCAAGGGCAGCGTCTCAAATACATTCCTGTTCGGGGATTTTTTAATTTTTATTTTCTTTTAAATACGCACACACCACATGCTGCCTGCTCTGCACAGATTTTCTTGCCTGTGGTCACCCACAAAGCTAACCATATCTTCAGGAAGGATAGAAACAAGGTGAAGATCCACTTTTCCATGACTCCTACAGGAAGCATGACGACCGTTAAAAAACTTCAAGAAACATTTGGAACTGTTTATGCAGCCAAAAAAAAAAAGAAAGAAAAAACCCCAAACCCAAACATATTTCCAGGATGTGACCAAGTCGTCACCTTGATTGCTCAGCGTAGGAGTACACGACATGCTTCCAAACTGCGCTGCTTTCAACTGCCACTCTTCCACAAGGCCCTAGTGCACAGAGGATGCTAAAAACAAACATGAAGAGCATCACTCTAAATTACAGCCTTATAGATAAAATTCTATAAACAGAAGAAATGTAAACTCCAATTAATCTCTAATGAAGGAACTCTTTCATACACACACTCCTGACTTGTTGCAAACCAACAGGCTAATTCGTGCTCCCTGGGGCTGCCGTGTACATCTCAAACGCTGCAACGCATTGTTACTTTCTCCAAAATCTCCCATTAAAGACACACATCTCTTTCACTGATGCGGCTTTAACTGCTCTCATCTTAGCAGTGTTGCTCTGGCTTAAAGAGCCTACCATCAGGAAGTCTACTTGAATCTGCTATCTCAATCCTTTTAGGTAATTTAACTACACRCGCCTCAAGAAAAGAACAGTCAAAGTTGAAACGCAGCGAAGTGCAGATCGATCCAAGAGCTCGTGCGAAGACTTTGGGGGGAGCGGAGGTGCTGCACAGCTCCTTTGTACACCCATGTTACATGAGATGGGTAAGCCAAGAGGAAGCGACGCCTGTTCGCTTGCAAGAACACTTCAGGATAAATAAGGAAATACCAAACTCTGACTGCAAAAGGCTGGAGATTCTTCTCTGGACTGATACATGGGAAATCCTTTCAATAGGAAACCACAGGAGTAGATTACTGTGATTACACTTCAAAAGCAAAGGCCCTGCCACAGAGACACATAATTGAGAGAAAGTGTTGCTCCTTGATCACTGAAGTCCAGACCCCCTGCTTACACCTCCTTGCATTCATAGAAATTGCTTCTATTCTCCCTTCAATCTCGGTATCTCTGCTGTTTTATAACACTGTTAAGTACCAAAACTCGGCAAAACATAGTCCTGTCACCAGTCAAACTTTCAAAAGCAAAGTTGTTTGGCACGGTGTGTAACGAAAGCGACCGTAAGCCGGTGCTCCAGAGAAACTGCTGAGCTTTCGAGAAAATTTAAGATATTTCTAGACTAAGAGCTTACAACAGCAAGCCCAAAGCGAGCTTAAATTGCCGAGTTCAAAAGCTCTCCAAATCTGTATGTGCAATGTAAAGGATGTCAGACCCCTAAAATGAAACGGCACCGTGAAAACCAGCCATTCTTCAAAAACAACGCTAGAGCTTTCCTAAAAAAAAAAAAGCTTCTAAGCAGACGAGACAATTCCACAAACAATTCTTTTCAGATTTTGTCCGGTAGAAGAGAAAATTGGCCTCTCGAAAGAACAGTTTGGTTAAATTGGAGGGGACTTGCTTAATGGTCCCAGCAGGAAAATGAGTAAAGGGAAGAGGCAAATCCCACTTCAGAAGCAAGAGCCAAACCCTCTGCAGCTGTATAGAAAAATGCAATTTTGACTTTCCCCGATTACCTTATTACATATTTGTATTTTATTATGCCAGAGGAAGAAAAGGAAGGAGAGTCATTCACAGAACTCTCCAGTTTCAAATCAGCATCATTCAATTATTGGCAAACGTGGGTATTGGCCACAACTGGTTTCCTCAGCCRCCCCCAAAAAAATAGAAAGGCCAAAAAAATAATAAAAAAAAGCCCTAAGCTCTCACCTTGGATCTGAGATCTTTTCCTGACCAGATTTGTTGTCCATTTTTTGTGATAAAAAATAATAAAAAGCATTACTGGCTGTTTAACCGAGAGAAGCCCTAATTGATTCCCACAGTAATTAACCTGCATTTTACCTCGGAGAGTGGTAGTTAAGGAAGTCGGCACTGCTATTTATAACTCATCTCAAATTGAGGGCAGACTGCCTAAAATCTAACACATCCCAGCTGTACTCCTGTTTGAACTGGGGCCAAGGGAATTTTTTAAAGCAATCTTGGCACTGAATGAATGACACCAACAGTATGAGCGCGCGTGTGGTTGTGTTGTGGTGACGTAGCAGTGGAGGTGGAAGGGGAAGGGGGGGCAGCTCGCCGTAATCCCTCTCCCAAGCCCGCTCGACGCGTACAGGCTCGGCCCCGGCCGGTACAACGCGCCGGAGCCGCCCACCGAGAACCAAACACAGGAAACGTCTTTTCCTGTGGAACGCCTTGAAGTGAGAAGCACATGGCTAATCTGCATAAAAGCAAAGCCACACCACTCCTGCCAGGAAGGTTAGTGCTCGTAATCTCTGGCCATGGAGCTGGCTGCCTGCGAGGACTTGGACCCGCGCCTGATAACCCAGAAAGAGCCGAGAACAGATGGGCAAGGACCCCGGCAGAAACAGCACCGCGCACGTGACTCGCCACATGGCCCCGCGAGCACAAACTATTGTTTGGCTGCTGAGCGCCGGTACAAAGACAAGCCCGACCAGGCCCTGCGAATTCAGCGAGAGGCAGCAGCTGCTCCCCTGCYGTCATCAGGCTGGCCGGAGGACGGGGACCACCAAACCCCGGAGGCCTGGAAGTCACCAAGCTGAGAAGACGCTGACCAGCGTCAGCGCTGGTTAATACTGTCCCGCAGGCTCGGAGAACGAACCGCTCACCTCCCCGAGGCTGAATCCTGATGGGATCTTACTGAAGTGAAGAAACTAGGTCTTGATAGAAGAGCATGCTCTTTCCTCGTGTCTCCAACCCGTCGTTACCCAAAGGCAAGGGCAAGCAGTCTCTACAGCCAGTGAAGTTACAAAGCAGGTTGTCATGTTGGCTATAAAAATTGTATTAGCRATGGACAATGCTGGGAAAGGGGAATCATTTTCCCTAAGAATTAGTCAGCTGGGATCATGGTCATACTGGATTTAATCATTGAAACCAGGCAAGAAAATAAAACCACTCATGCTCCCCCCAACCTTTCAGTGCCATTTCTATCAAAATCAACAAGCTGTACGAAGCAGAAAATCAGCGACAGCACCATCAGCTTAACAGGCTGGTAACACCTACAGTGGCTCATGGAAAAGACCTGGATTCAACATCAGCAGCTTTCCCTGCCTGTTTTCCAGGGCCTTCCACCCCATTGAGAAATGCCAGCCATGCCAAGGCAGGCAGGGGAACCTCCACATGACAGTCATGGCAAATGGAGAATCACTCAGGAAAAATACTTTGTCTTGATCGCATAGCTGCCAATAGGCTTTATCAGCTAAGCATTACTGTTTCTAAAAAGCAACCCTAATCAAAGTAGAGAGGCTGCACTGACCTTTGCTGTTTCTAGTATGTTCCACATCCTCTGGAGCTACCAAGAGCTCAGACTGCCGTGAGACACCAAAGCTGGATAAGGTCTTGGAGGTCCCAACATCCAACACCATTAACACGCTGCATCCACAGTGCCGTCAGGGATGAGGGATTTGACCTCCCACCTCTAAGCCCTCCCCCTAAACTAAACCTCTGCCATATTTTCAAGTTCAAAGGGCACTATGAGAGTTACACCGCCTGCAGCATCAAGGCACCAGTGTCTTGATCAAGACAAACCCAATTTTCCACATACTCACCAGCGTTAAGCTACGTTAGGTGTGATGGTGCCTGCACCTGGTGTGATGGTACTTGCGAACAAGCATGAAATGCACGGGAGGGATTGCCCCAAGCTGGCACAAAGCCTTGCAGACCCACCAGAACCAGCCAGGCTGTGACGATGCACACCAACTGAAAGACTGATGCAAGCAGACAGTTACTCCCTTGCAACATTATCCAACCATGGCAACACCATGACGTCACTGAGAAAACAGAACAGGGAGGGAGGAACACGACATCCAACGGGCAACACAAGATGCTTCAGCAAACCCTACTTTCAGCCGCAGGTCACTCTCATGCCTCAAGTTTGTACTTCAGACACTTTCATGCCCGTCCGTATCTCCTGAAACTCCACGCACAAGTGACTCCAATTCTTCCACAGCCAGTCTAGAGAGTTCAAGCTGGGAACGAGCGCAAACTAACAACCATCCTCATTCGCGAGCAAACACGGTTCATCGTCCAGTGAGGAACACTTTCATCTGATCTATTTAAGGTGCAACTGGCTGTGCTAAGGTCAATATCCCAGCCTGAACTTCCTGCCTTTTATAGTCTTCTGAAGGGCCAGCACACTGGGTCATACTTCGTTGCCTCTCTTCCTATGGTGGTCTGCTTTTAAAGAGAGATGGAAGAGGCTGAAGGGAAATTAAAGTTCAGATAAGAAGAAAAATCCTCCTGTAGTAGATGAAGATGCCCCCAAAAGACAAAACACCTAGAAAACCCTGCGGTAAACACTACACTGATGTGTATCAAGTGTCTCACCAGGACAGTTTAAATGACAAGCATGTTTTACTGAGAATGTCATCATAGAAATGTACACTTCCTTTTTTTCTTCTCCTGTCCCTTTTTTAAACTCGAGAAATCCACCAACTTCCTTCAGACCCTCAGCGTAAGCAGGACAACACGCCAAGCCTGCACCAGCACTGCTCAGCACCCATCAGTTACTTTCCTTGTCCCTCCAGGGCAGTACCCATCACTTTGGGGAAAAAAGCACTCCATAGGAGACCAGAGCCAACACTTCTGTGAGGCAGTACGACTCCTGCAAATATCAGGCCACCAACAGCAAACAAACGCCCCGTGTCTGCCCTAAAGTGACAGTTAGCTCTGCTTCGAGGTTCTCTACACGTCATCCTCCCCCAACCTCCTACACCCCACTGCAATAATGAAGCAGGCTGGGTTGCTCTGCCTCACACCCATAAGCTCGGGGTACCAAAACCTGACTTTTGGAATATAGTACAGGATTGGTTTCAGGGTTACAAATGCTCACCCTTTGGAAACTTGCAGGAAAAATCAATTTTTATGTAAGCTACAGAAAAATAAAACTCCCCATGTCGCCACCACAAATCCTAGAATCTGACTTAGATTTTAACACATAAATGTCAAGAGGCAAATACATAACCGAGAGGCAATGTATCATTATCAATGGCCAATGCAGATTAAACTATTGGTTGCCAAAGTGTTCAGATAACTGACCTCTGCTCAATAGTTTCAGTTCTGCAACTAGAGGGAGCCTGGTTTTTCTTCTGACTTTTCCCAGTAGGTCAGAGTTTGACCAAAGACACTTTCTATTCCTCTAATCTTCTGCTAACACACAGACCTCAGAATAAGCTAACGCTACACACAAAAGGAAAATGGGACATTTTCTAAATTACTTCGGTCACCTGCTTCTAACCAAGAGTTATTTGGAGCTCCTGTAAACTTAAAATCAGCCCTGTTAAATGTTGCTTCTTTCCTTGATGATACATTTATTATACCAGTTCCTTTAGGGAGATTTTCTGTAAATCCAGGATACTAAGTTTTACCAGTGGAAAAAAGATGAATAAGTTTTCTCCAAGCAGCTATACTGTGAACTGTATCTTCCTGGCTAAACACAATTCAGTAATTACCCTATTAACATTTCTCAGCAAGAGGCCAGTCCACACATCTCAGAGGACTTTCCTAAGCACCACTCTTACTAATACTCTTCAAATTGATTAAAACTGACCAGAGTTTTGCTTACAGGATGTATCATTATGGAACATTTTATTCCTGAAAGAAGTCAATCAGAACAAGGTGATCTGGTGGGGAAGTGAAATGAGAGCCCCACCTCAAACCCTCACTGGAAATAACCCAAAAGGAGTACAGCGTTCATGCCCAAGTACAAGCAGGGTTCTGTTTTTTTCTATTTTTTTAAAAGGTGGAGGGCAGGAAGGTGCCAAGCCTGCCTGTGTTTTAAACAAAGTGCATTTGTTGATCTCATCTTTCCTTCCCAGCCTGACTTTAAGCCCTCCTTAACAAATTCAACAAATCCAGCTTATCGAGGCTCTGGATTTCAGTTCCTTCCTTCAGTCAGTTGTTCTCTCTGACACATGGCCACACTGCTTATCACACCACATTATTTAGGTATCTCTCAGGACCCTCGATATAATATTTCAACCACTACCATATCTAAAGACAACACACAACTGGTTTTCTGCAGTCTTCAGGATCTACTCGAAGGCAGATGCATGCTCACATTAACAGGACATTTTTCTGGACTTGTGAAAAGCTGTAGTACAAAAGGACCTGAAGTAAGATTTACGCTGCGAACACTGAGGTGGGCTGACCTGGGAGAGGGGGAAACTCTGCTTTGTTTTTATGCAAAGTTAGCACCAGACCGAACCTTGCCCACAGCCAGGCTCACACAGTGCCCGCATCCTCCTGAGATGCACAAGCAACACAATGGCAGGTTCCTCACAGACACCTCTCCTGTCTGCCGGCTCGGTGCACATCCTTGTGGAAACAGCACGAGGGATCCCCTACCACCTGAAAACTAGGCAACAACCAGAGGATTCATTTCCCTCTCCCTCCATCTCTCTTTTGCCAGCACAACACCGACGATGTGACTAAACATCCACGCTGTTTCAAAATACTGTCATGTAATGCCTTTGCAGGGGCTATGAATGGCAGGGAAGAGAACAGCCCAAGCCCAGGCTGAGCCTGCCCGTGGCACAGCTCACTCTCGCTCTCTGCGGCAGGCTGGACGACACACGTTGTCCCTATCTGACAACCCAGCCCAGGCCAGATGACTTGGCTGGGCAATCGGTTCCTTCTTTATCAGACACTGAAGTGGAAGCAGGAGCTGACAGCTACCTACATGGCTGTTTTAACATGGCAGGAGATTCTGACAAACACTATTTACCGAATTAAATGCAGTCAAAATTAACAAAGGATTATGATTCTTTTGCAACAGCTGGAGACTAGTGAAATTTTCAGACATTTCACAGGTAGTTGGAGTCAGATTACGCAGTTTGCTATTTAGACAGGCAGTGTAATCTCTTAACATCTCCAATAATTTTAACTTACATTTAAGCATGAAAATATAATTTCCTTCTAGCCAAATAACTAGGTAACTAGCTATCCCCTCACACTCAGACTTCAACTCACTTTAGAAACACACTATTCAGCCAACTCGCCCCAAGGTTTCCAAAGTGCCACTGTTGACTCCTCCCAAAATCTAAGCAACACGATATAAAGCAACAAGATACAAAGAAAGCTGCATCTCAGCTCCATGGGAGATGATCCCAAGGACCATGTGATAGTTGTAATGAGGTGGTGTTCCTTTTAAGATGGAAAGAAACTTCCTTCCTGAATATTAAATCAGGCTTTAAGTTTAGCCAACCTCCTACGTCTGCTCTAATGAACTGGAGGCAAGTCAACAAAAAGATGGTTAAGTGTCTCATTACAGCATTTTCGTTCCAGGCCTACTTACACACTAGAAGGAGCAAGCAAGCTCATGTTGTACCACAGAAATGGGACCAGGCCAAGAACAAGCCATAAAAAAACAAGAGGAGGAAGGGCTAGAATGGAAGAGCAAAATTATTCTTAAGTGTCACCACTACTTAAGTGATCTAATTTCGATCAGTAAGAGAGCAGCTGTTCCAGATCGCTAGCAAGATGCAAAATATTTGCACTAAGCACCACTGAAAACCTGAAAGGGCTCCAGAAGCCCCACCAATACATTCAGACAACTGTGACCTGTGGCAAACTTCAGTCATCCAGCTAATTCTCCGTAACCCCCGTTTCCTTTCAAACAAGCAATACTGATCTCATGGACAGATGTCTTTTGCTACTGAACACGGTGGACGTTTTCCAAAACTTTAGGCCTGAAGGAAGGCCCAATGCAAGAGGCTCACTAGAGTTTACTTTCCAGAACAAAGCTAGTTTCATCAATTCATTAAAAGCCCCTTCTGCACAGAAATCCGATGGGTCCCRGGACACATTTGAGAGTTGATAAAACACCTCCAGCATAGCCTCCTAGCTTTCTAAAAACAATTTCTTGCTAGCTCTTCATCCGTAAAATGCAGCATTGCAGGTTTCTACCCACTTGTGTCTGTCTGAAAGCTCAATCTGTATTTGAATATCTCATCACTTTGCAAATTTGTCTCATTTTACACCAGAATAAATTGGTGGCTGAACAGACTCAACTGGACAGGCAAATTCCCATGACCTCTTACCATGCCAGGTTGGTAAGGGCATACCTCAGAAGCATCTCAGGATCAGGTCAGGGCTCTACAACACCACAGGTCTCCATGGTCCTAACTCTCCTACCACACACAACACTAAGATGGAGGAGGATGCAGCCACGCTCCTCGTAAGGGAGAGGTAGAGCTGTCAGAGGCTACCTCATCTCAGCATGCAGAGCTCCATCTTGTCCAGAGCAGCTGCCTGCTTTAATAAGAGCTGCATGTTGGGGCCTGTAGTCTCTCCAAGCCACRTTTCAGCATTACAGAGGCTCTCCCTTGCTTCTGCAGAATAACTGAATTTATTTAAAAGTGTGTATAATACAACATAAAGGACTATCAAAATAATCCAAGAAACCTGAGTTTTGGAATGAATCTGCGGAAGAGACAGGCAATCTCAGTTTAAGTGAGCACAAAACTCCGTGCTCCATCACCCTCGCCTCCCAGACCTTGAATTCAAACTCACAGTTCAGTGGTGGACATCACCTCTGCCTTGCGATGGGGTAATGCGGATCAGCCAGCTGTAACTGCCCAAAGGCACACCCTTATCCCAGCCAGGAGCCTCGGGTAATGATCTGCTAATTACTTCAAGAGTATCTCAAACATACCTCAGTTACAGGGTAGCAGCTGATGTTCACAGCACATTTTGCATTGCACTGGCATTAGCCCTAGTGTCACCTCACCGGGAAGCAACTTAGTACACCTTAAACCCTGTCCGTCCCTCCTGACCCCGCCGCAGTATTTTATATCCAACACGAAATAAGGTAACAAAGCTTTGTTTTGCTAATAGGAAGAAGAAAAGTTATTTCCCTTCTCATTACAGCAGCTGACAAATTTGGGTGCTATTTTTGTGGATTTTATTGAGCCTTCTCTTATTTTAGCCTTAAAATTCAGCCTTCAAGACTCCACTTCGGTTCCATGGAACCAAAAATATTTAAAATTGCAGTAATGACAAGTTACCATCTGCATTTACCAAGGATGCACTCAGTAACTTTATAGCAAGCAACAAGCAATCTCCAGTATTTATACCCAAATGATCTATTTGCATCCAGAAAGCAGAGCTGCTGTCAGGCCTSCATTGGTAAGAGGAGAGGAGGTTGGAGGAGACAAAAAGACTACGTAGGCAAGAAACTCTGAGCTGCAGCCAAGCCAGCTCCCAGGCAGCAGTGAAGACACACTACTAGAGCCTTCATCAAGCCAACGCTGTCGTGATTCAGGTTCATTACACTTGGCAAGCCCAACATGAATCCCAGCCCCACAGTGACACAAGGTCATCCTTATTTTAAAATAATAATAATTAAAAAAAAAAAAAGCCCACCAGCCCTTGGTTATAGTGATTTTTGAGGCCTGGGTCCACTGCCCCAYGCTCGCTTCTGTCCTTGGGCTTTTATTCCATCTACGCCCAGAAAAATCCAGCTTTCTTTTAAAGCAAAACGAACAACGTGGGGAGTTGCTTAGCAAGTTGAAAGGAGCGTGTGCTGGCAGCTGGTGAGAAGATACAAAAATTCCTAACTGTGCCAATGCCATGGGGGGAGGAGGAACAGCCAACACTGCAAAGTCTTCACTGGTTTCAGGAACAGGTATAACAAGAAACTGCAAGACAACTCACATGAGAAAAGGAAGATGAGACATGACTGTACCTTGACAGCAGCGACAACTCTGAAGAGTTTATTGCCATCTACAGAGTGACCAGATTTAAAGCTAACCTTAATACATGTTCACCATTCAGTACAAGTATCACCGTTGCCTTGACACAGTGCACTTTCAACACACTCTGCATTCATCATTAAAGCCAGTAAATCTACACTCTGAAGCTCAGCAGCAAATTACACCACGATCTCCCGATACAATACACCTAATGAGTTATTTGCCTGAGCGTGCGGACAACAGATTTAGCACCTTGCTCCAGAGAAGGAGAATGGAGGGAAGGGTTAAGGGCCAAAACACAGTTGAAAGCCGAGGAGCACTCAATTGCCCTGGGATGTTTCATAGAACACTAATCACTTCATCTGATTTTAATTCCTGACACCAAATCAGCGTATAGCTTTTCAAAGGAAATCTTGTCCTAGATTGCAAGGTAATCAATCACAATTAACGTGGAAACAAGCTTTTGCAACACTGTCATGCCTTGTGAACCGAACAGGAAGGCCACAGAAGGCGCTTTAGAAATATCTTTAAAGTACAGGCAGGTAGGATAATTTGAGATAGGTCTGTCGGTCTCTTCTGCACATCCAAGAGTAGATAGTAGATAGCCAGGCATTTTGCTTCTCCTCCAGAGCATGAGCCGAGTAAGAGTGCTTTTTATGCCATTTCTATTATGAACCCTCATCCAGGATTAGCACACTCATCACCTGGAAGTCCTTCCCTGCTAACATGCCCTACTCCAGGGGAGCCACATTCTGCCCACAGGCAGCTAGAAACGACATTTCCAGCAAGATGGTTTTTTGTAAAAACAAAGAAAACTGTTCCAGGTGTAACCCCGTGCCCAGAGAGAAAATATGATCTAGTAGTTATAGCATTAACCTTGATTTTGAGAGATATGGCTTTGATCACCTACTCTGAAGATTTCCCATGCACTGAGTTGCAGGGTACAGAGGCAAGGAAAGGCTTCTGAGATGTGGAGAACTGCTCATACTAGCCTCGCTGGTATATCACGATAAACTGAAAGACTAAGAGATACTTTGATACTTAAATGCTTCCTATCATAATACTGTCCAATTATCCACACACAATTTAAAAAAAATAAACGTTCAAATCTGTTATATGCAGCAGCTGCCCTGAATCCTTTCCAGGGGATCCAAAGCACTGCAATTACCACAAGTCCCCCATGCAACAGTAAGCAAATGAGTTTGGGGTTTTTTTTTAATAAAAAAATAAACCCCCCACCCACACAGCCACCCCAGCCTGAAGGGCAGGACTCCAGTACTCCTTAGACCACTGACACAACACGTGCAGCCGCAGCACAACAAAAAGGCAGTTTCTCGGAACATGTGATCACGCTCAGTAAACTGGCCTTGAATGGGAAGCCTTTTCCTTGACTAGCAATGCCAGCTCCAAAGTCAGAAATATTTCATTTAAAGAAAAAAAAAAAAAACCACACCAAGTTTTAACTAATTCCAGCACTTCCACCATTTCGATTATCTTCTGCACAGAGGTAAGAACTCTTCTTCAAACCATTTCACAAGGAGTATGTCTGAGGGAAGACCGACCACCTCTAGTCTGGCACTGGTTTAATTATTTACATACAGTTAATGAATACCAGATTCTCCTCCTAAACTTGCACAGGGTGCATAGTCCTACAGTCATTTGGACTTTAAATCCATCATCAGACTGTTATGAAGTACAAAACTCCAAACAAGCCTACTCATACAGCAAAGTAGAGTGAGCCCGGTCAGCTCTGGGACCCTGGAAGAAGTTCAGGTGGCAAAGCAGGACAGTACAATCCCTTCAACACAATCCCCAGCAAGCAGAGTAATCTGGAAGTAAAGGGAGACATTTTGCAATCTAACTAGCAAGTTTATCTCAAGGAAATAGGGGATGGGCAGAAAGCTACACATTTAAAAGCAGGTTACCATACACTTTTGCCTCTGTTCTCCATACCTAGAGAGACTAGGACAACAAGAGATACTCAATTAAGATGATTTGAGTTGGAATATTTTTCCTAATGTCCAATGCTAAGGGTAGCAAAGCGCTGAAACAAACTGAGGCAGCTCCATTGCGTTCGTCGCTGTCTGCCCTGTTCTCAGGTAGAGCTGATCCTGTCCTGAAGCAGGACAGCAGGCTAGATGACCTTTCGAATTCAGATCCAGACCTCTGTTCAACAAGAAAAATATAGTCACCTACAAAGACAACACAGGCAATGAACCAACAGCAAGATTTTGCAAGCAGCACAGACTACACTGTGCATTCAACTCACCAAAAAGATCAAATTCAGTGCTCCAAACCCAAACCAGAATGGCCATTTTCAGAGCAGATAACCTCCCTCTTCTGTGCCTCATGCTTCTCAGACCACATTCACACTGCTGAAACTACTGCTCTGGACACTAACAGTGTTAAGAAAGTACAAACCCACTGTCGACAATTTGAGCTGGCCGTGTTACRCGCTGGTCTGAGCGTATCCCAAATGTCAGCCCTGGCCGGGGCAGAGCAGGTCTCCCACCACGTCGTCTGGAGGTGTAGCTGCAGCTGTAGCCCGAGCGCAGGTTTTAAAACATTCCTGTTCAGTTATTCACAGGCAGGGTGCCAGAACGGTGCTGACATCAGAAGGGAAATGGTAATTTTCAGGGCTTCTCTTAGTCAAACCTGAATGAAATTTCACAAGTGAGTGGAGGGGAGGGGGAAAGTACTTGTTTAACCCAGTAATTCTCCCCAGGGGAAATTCCAGAGTCCTCCAAACTTCAAGAATTTCTCTGTGAGAAGAGTCACAGAATCTCTCAGGGTGGAAAGTCACAGCTACCTTAGGCCACAGTCTGACATCAGTGACCACAGAAACGCTCTCTGCTCCCAGCCACAATCCAGGATGTCACCATCACATCCCACCGAAAACATAAAAGCATCCTTCGGTCCCCTCTGAGTCCCCACACGGCCAAACGCACCCACCAAACACAGGGCAAGCCCACAGCAGGCATGAGCAGCAGGGGTCTGCTCCATGCAGAGGGGATAGTGGCTGTATCAGGGTCCCCCACAGCTTCTCTAAAAACTATTCCCCATGTATAACTTGCAGCTTCTTGGGATAGTTTGGGCATACTATTAATTATCCAGGAGGAAGAGAAGTTACTCAAATTGAAGAAAAGGGGAAAAAAAGAAAAGAAAAAGTTAGTAGCAATTGAATTTGTCCTTGAAAGAGTTTCAATTACTATAGCTAACTTAGGGAAATAATGACATGCTGGTTATCGCATGAAATGCCAATAACTGTAATGGAGCAGTAGCTTTTTCAGAGTTATTTACACAAACTGATTTTTCACGGGAATTTCATAGGAATTAACACACACACACTCGATCTCCACCCTCTCACCCTCCCTTCTTTACTGTGAGTGTTTACAGAATGAACTGATCCCCTTCTTTATTTGCTCCTACCCACTTCTGTCCCTTTTTTCTCCCCAAAAAATAAAAAAGAACATGATTAGAAATTAGATTCTAGCTACAGTTATCATTTTACTCTGAATATATAAAGCAAAAAAATTATTTGCTGAGAAATTCTGAAGTAGCTTTTATTAAGTTTACCTATCATTATGTAGCATCCTTTACATTTCACTACGGAAAGCTCATGCCTACATTGTGTAAATACTTACTGAGCTGTCACTTAGACTCAGAAATACTCCAGAAAGAACACCGTGGCAAACCTGGAAATGCTCTTCTCAATGTAGTCCAAAAAACCTCAAAAATGCTCAAGTTGCACAACTGAACTGCTGAGTTATAACGCTGGGAGTGCAGGTGCACAGAAGAAGAGTAAGAAATGGGAACCCCTCCCTCATCCATATGTTAATACATATTATCATCTGATTAAGACACTACAGGAACTGGTAAAATATGTACATGAGCTCAGTCCTGAGAGAAGCAGCTCCTCCTGTTCCAGCCCTGCTTCTTTCGTTCTACGAGCCTCCGAGGGCAGGCTTGGGTGCCGCTTCTTTAAGCGCAGAACTCCATTAAAAGGGTCTTAACAATATATTCAGCTAAAACCATATACTAGGGAGGAAAGACGGTCTCACACTTACAGCACAGGATGAGACTCACTATTCCACTCTCCGCCCTGTCCCAGCCCTAGTGCCTCACCTTGGCAAGTTCCCACATCAGCATCTCAGCTGCTTAGGCCGAAAAACAGTCATTGTAAGAACCTAAGACCTCACGTTCCTCCTCTACATACCAGGGCAAAACAAAAGACTGCCTGAAACCCAGTTTCTACAGAACTTCAGCCTTAAGAATGATAAGCATACACTCAATACAGCAGAGATGACATTAAAATTTATGATTGGAATTTTACTGGAATCGATTTATAAACACAGCATGGTCTTCCTGAGCCCACAGAAAGTACACACCGTCTCTCTTCAGGTGACCAACTTCTCTGCTTTTCCAGCCACTAAAATGAAAAACAAAAAGGCATCAACTCCTCTCACGCCATCCAGGAACAGGCAGACAGCAGGGACCCAGACAGAACGCATGTCAGTTTTGGCCCAGCGTGCCAAAGAAAACTGCTTTTTTTCCTCCAAGCCCACCTGTCATTCACTTCTAGCTGGAGATTTATGGCTTTGGCTAACAGACAGCCAGTATAGTTTTACCACTGCACGTGCATAACCTCTGGATAAATTAAAGGTTGAACTTCTTGAAATCAGCACATGACAGAAAAACTTTTGCAGGACTTCTCCTCAAAAACATTTTTTCCCAGGAAAAATGTTTCCTTTATTTTTCCCACCTGAACAAAAGGGGAGATATTATTTTGCATCCTTGCTGACGGTTTAAGGACCCTTCCAGAAGAAAAAGCAAGTAGCCGTAACAGCAATGCTAAATACTGACAAGCTTATCTTTTTCATTCCCCCCCCCCCCCCCCAATTACGCTTGCCTGCCTCCAGTTTCTGCTTTGCTGCTGCTGCTACTTGAGAGTTTCAAACATTCTTGGCAGGAATTGGGCAATGGCATGCTGATGAGCTTTTCCCCAGAGCAATCCATCACACAGGAGTTGCAATTCAAAAAAGAAATCAAACTGACTAGACAAAGAATTTCAAATACACAGAGTAAAAACTAGAAAGGGCATCTTTCTCCTCTAATATTTTAATTACCGAGATCACAGATTCAGATTCATAGGGTAAAAACTGGATTTCCAAGTTGGTAGTGTTCCTTTGAAAAGAGTAGGAAGAAAAATGGTGGAAAAGTCGCATATGAGGTAACAGACAAAATGAACAGCTGCACTATTTAGCCTAATTTTAGACATTAGTTTCTCTCTGAAGGAAAGCTGCTGGGTTTTTTTAATATGGTTTTCATGTAAGACCCTTAATAGGGTCTCCTGTAATACTTCTGTAACATAGCATTCATTGACCAGCGTTCTCAAATAAGACTACGGAAAAAACCAAAGTATTAGGAACATACCAAGCTTACGAGAACAGTAAGACACAGCTATATAACAGAACATTTGATTCTCATGCTTCCCCCAACCCCAGTTCCTAGCATTATTTAAGAACAGGGAAGAGGTTCTGCCTGTTTGTTGAGCAGTTGCTTCAGGAAACAGAAGTTGTAGCAGGTAAAAGGAATTAAACTGGACAGACAGTTTTAGGAAACCAGTAAGTATTCTAGCCAAAAAAAAAAAGGCCCAAAAGTCAAACATACAACCTTCCAGAAATCACATTTCTGTCTTGCTACCAACAACATGATTACAAGAGACACCATATGTAGAAACCCTGCCCCAGCCCAGATAATAAATAAGGATTGACAGAGCACTTCATTTGTACTTCGTAAAAGGCAGGTAGGCAAGCCTTGCTAACCGCATTTCACCAAGGAAAAAAATACTACAGAACAATCCTGTGGTTCGTCCCAGCTTTCCCAGTAAACCGGTGGTGATAAGGGCAGGGAAAAAAATCTCCAGCTGAGAGTCAGAATTGAGGTTTACTGTCCTGTATCCTACACATACTCTGCCTGGAAACACTGGTCACCTCAAAAGCGAGCATCAAGGAGATGGTATTTCAGAAAACAAAAGATTTTAAGAGAATCAGACAACCCCCAGTCTACTGCAGACTAGCGCAGACTATTTGAAAAGGTAAGCCAGCAAAACCTTCAATGTCCACACCAGAATTAACTAGATCTTAACAACAAAACTAAACTAGCACAATTTTCCTACTTTTTCTAAAACGGACAAGGCCTAGAAATCACTCATTCGGAGGCGAACCCTACCTCAGAAAAAGAAGATGTACCACTCTCCTTTTTGTTGGAAAGATCTAGTGCGTACTGCACCTCTCGAGCAATTCAAGGGCTCCCAACGTTACAGTGCTATGCAAGGAAAAACCCTGCGACACAAGCCAACAGGAGCCAGGTCTCAATTTCCCATTCCAAGATATCGCAGCTCATTGGCAGCACAGAGCCATTTGGTGCCAATTTAGTTTAAAAAACATATTTTCAACAACATTTTTTCATGCCTCACTTGCTACTAAAGTTGAGATCTAAGTCAACAAAAAATAGCTATTGTATGGCAACAGGCCCAAAAGCATTTTTTTATTAACATACGATTTTTAAACTGCCTTCACTGAACTTACAATAGAGGCCTAGAGATGTCCGTGCACCTATGGGGAGGTTATCGAACAYGTCAATGTTTAATGCAATCCAAAGACATCTCCTGTTACAGATGTCATTTGTTGTAGCGAAAGCATGTACCACAAGAAATGCCCATCCATTAAAGGGAGGGAAGTCCTTTCTTTCAAGCAGTTTCCCTTAAGTCCCAAGACTGGGAAAGCCAKCGTATTATTAAGAACTGCTACACGCTCTGAGGGGAAGGGGGGTGGAAACAAATACACGATAGAGCTGGAAAAATTGAAAACTAAGATCCCTGGCCTGGTTTCTTACAAGTCATTCCCACAGAAAAACCACAGATTTCTCATCCCACACACCGTAAAACAGCCATTCTGATCTCTTGATCCTGCTCCACATTTCCCAGCTATAAAGGTCAATCAGAAAAAAATGCAAAGTCCTCTATCGCAGTCCCAACAAACGCAGAGCACGCCTGCCTTCACAGGGGCTCCCGCTCAGCACCACCTTCCTGGGACCGGCCAGCGGGCAAAGGTGTCCCTGAGGGCTACAGACTGGAGTCTACCTCTGTGCAAGTGACTATACTCTCATTTTATTACAGGAAACATTCCACCAAAACAACCTTCACGCCAGAAATTACTTTGCCTTTCTTGATGAGCAATGTAATGAAACCATGGCATCCTTCATAAATCCTAAAAAGCATCAAGAATTAAAGGCACTTCTCTTTTCTGCATAGTCCTGCTTCCCATCCCCAAAACCTCAGGTTTACTATCCCAAGGATTCCTGAGTGGAGGAACCCCGCGCTCTGCCCACATTATCTTCTCCAAGCCTGCACCAAGAGATGCTTCTCTTTCTAGTGTTTGGTCAGATGAATTACATTCTCCTCTTGCTCTCCCACAGTTTCTCAGAAGTTAGGTGGCAAGTACCCACTCTGTTCATCGCTGTACAAGACAAAGCTTTAAATTCTCCCAATTTAGGGAGTTTAACAGAGTACACAGCAAAAGGAGGCTGTAATTTAGGACTGGAGTATTATTATTAATCAACCATTTCTTGTGGGCAGCACAGATGACATGTGGAAGCTTTTTTCATCATGCTAGATGAGCCTGTTCTTTTCTTTTTCCAGCAGAAAAAAAAAAAAGGAATTGTCAGTTTGAGTCCAATAATCCTTGGCACAAAAAGGTTTTGGGGGCGGTTGTTTGGTTTTTGGGATGGGGGGGGTGTTGGTTTACTTTTTATATACACTATTTGTACTACCTAAAGTTCAACTAATTCTCAGAACAACTATTCATTAATAATTCCAGTTTATGGGACTAGTTACTCAGCTATTATTAATACACTATGTATCAGCAGCTCATGGAATCAAGTTAAATTCATTTTCCAAATAAGCTTCTTTTACAAATTCATATCAGAATACTGACAGAAGTACACCTTTGTCAGATATGTGCTGTAGTAAAATATCTGCTTGAAAAGTTCRATCTGACACCACATTTTAGCACACATTTTATCTAAACTGAAATTTTTCAGGATACAAAAAATATCTTCAAGTAAACACCCTCACATCCGTGACATCTGTCCGAACGTATTGCAGGTATATATGAACATATTCCTGAGGAGCTGAAATCTTCACTGAGGATAATCGAATACTCTCTAGCAGTTACYGTTGGATAGTTTGATGACCACAGCAGAGATAAGACCCACTCTCTTGGAGAGCACTATTTCAATCTGACAGAAAAGACAATTAAGTAATTCAAGACGCTGAAGGAGACATTGCCTTCGGTAATCAAGGAACAAAAATTAAGCAGTTTTCAGATCGACACAAGAGAAGTACTGAGCAAGAAGGGAAGCTCTGGAGGCTGCATGTCACACTACGCGATATCAAATGTCTCCGACCCAGGGCCTGAAGTTAGAGCAAAGTACACAGAATGAAAAGGGAAGTCTGTCAGTCCTGCACGAGGCCACGACAGGCCTTGGAGATGCACGTCTAAACACAGAAAGTAACCTGGTTTTAATCAAGCTTTCCAGATATTAGATACAAGCACCTCCTTTCCCTGAATCTAAAATGTCTGATGCGTACACTGTACTGCTTTCTCCTCTACATCCATATTTCCAGTAAACAGGTAATTCTACACATACAACAATGAATTTAATTCTCAGGCTCGTTCTTCCTATTTGCACTCCTCTGAAAAGCAGAGAGTTGTGACACCGTTCAGCCTGACCACAAGCAGCATCTGGATGCCTGTAATATGTCCCTTTATTTATGGGGGGAAGGAGGCACACCAGTGCTCACTCAGAGTAAGTCAAAATGCACCCTAAGTCATACAGCTAGAGGCTCAGGCCTGTCCTATATCAAAGCTCTACTGAACGTAAATTGGTAATTCACCATTTTCGGTGCTTCAGCCACAAGTTTGGTTCTGATTGTTTTGTTGTTTGGTTTTCTTCCTTCTTAAGGCTGTAACATACCCCAGAAACGCCCCCATTCTCCATCTAATAAAGAATCCAAACAGCCCCAGTTTTGAAAAGGGACAAAATTAGCCAGGAACAAACGCATCCTCAGATCCATCAAAGAAATCATTTATACCAAAGGGAAAGTCACATAACCAAAATAAACAGCAAGCCCATTGTGCAGAGCAGCCCTGCCACTGTTCCGACAACACAGACTCTATTCCAGGCTGCATAAAACATCGCAAGCAAAATAAACCCAAGGTACAAACAAAATGCCATCGCCTCCTCTTTTGTTTCAGGCACAATGCAACAAGGGCAGGCTGTCTGGGGCTCCGCTCCCACCGATGCGGGGCTGCCACCCAACCGCCTCAAGGTCACGGCCGGTTCCGGCGAGGGGGGACGAGGAGGCAGCGAGTGGAGCGGCAGGGCTGCCGTGGGTCCGGGGCTGGCAGAAAAGCCGAGTGTAAAAGTTTATGAGCTCATCAGGATTGTTGTACCATTACATCAGAGGCAATTATAAATGGCCAAGAGCAGGAGATGGGGAGCCAATCAGATCACAGATAGGATGTCAACCTAAGACCAACTGTCTCCTGGCTTTGACAGAAGGATTTTACCTCCATAATTCAAATCCCAAACCAAAGCGATCTGCACTCACTGCTCCCATCGCCGAGCTGTTTACCAGCGCTCCCAGACACAGGCCCCGGCCGACGGCCCGACGGGCCGCCCCACGGGGAAGATGGCCCCGACCGGCCCGGCCGAGCCGCGGCCGCCCGGGCGGACCTCGCCGGTCCCCGCCGAGGGGTGCGGGCCCCCCGGGGAGGGGTCCGAGAGCGCAGCCAGGGTGCTCGCAGTCCCCGAGGGGACGGGAGCAGCCTCGATACACCTGCCATCGTGCTCGCGCGGGGGCTCGCCTGCCCCTCGCCGCCCTCCGCCGGGGGCGGCCGACCTGCTCCCCCGCCGGAGCCCCCGGGGCGGGCCGGGGCCGCGGGGAGGACGGCGGCCGCTCGCCGGGCGCCTCGCACAAAGGCTGGGGAGGGAGGAAGGGAAGGCGGCGAGGCAGCCATTTTAGAGCGAGCGAGCAGGCACAGACAATGGCAGCTCCCCGGCAGCGCCGGCCCGGCGGGGGGAACCCGCGGGAGAGGCGCCGTCACCCCCCCCCCGGCCCCCCCCCCCCCCCCGCCCCCSGCCCGTCCCGGTCCCGTCCCGCTCCGGCCCCGTCCCCCCCCGGCGCGCCGCCCGCCCGCCCGCCCCACGCGGGCCCGCCGTTACCTGCTGGCTCCTGCCGAGGGACTGTCCTCCGCCGCCGCCGCCGCTGCTCCCGGGGCTCATGGGCGCGTGGTGGCTCCTCGGCGGGGCCCCGCCGGACGCCGCGGCCCAGCCCTGGCTGTTGCCCCCGCCGTACTGCGAGACCATCTCCGCTGCGGCCGGGCCCTTGGCGGCGGCTCCCCCGTCCTGCGGCCCGCCGCTATAGTCGCCCCCGGGGTACCCCTGGTAGCCGCGGGCGGAGCTGGGGGAGGTGAGGAGCTGGTTGAGGGTGGGGGTGGCCGTGGGCTGCGGGGTGGCGCCCCCTCCTCCTGCGCCGCCGGCGGCCGAGGGCCCCATGACCCCGAAGCGCTGCTGCTGGAAGGCGGCGGCGGCGGGGGACTTGGCGCCGGCGGCCGCCGGAGCGGAGCTCTGCGCGCTGCCCCGGGGGGAGCTCAGGGCGTAGGCCTGGGGGGGAGGCGGGTAGGAGCCGGCGCTGCGCCCGGCCCCGGCCGCATAGTAGGAGTTGTACTGGTGGTTGGGGAAGCCGTGCTCGGCGCCGCCGTGCGAGTTCTGGGGAGGGGGCGGCCCCGCGGGGGCTCCCGCCGGCCCCGGGTAGGACTGCTCCAGGCCCCCGCTCTGCAGCGCTGCCATGCCAGGGCTTTGTTGTCCGCCATGTTGGTGGAAGGCAGCGGCGGCGGCCGCAGCGGCGGCGGCGGCGGCGGCAGCAGCCTGGGCGCCCCGGCCGTAGGGCTGCCCGAAGCCGTAGGCTGGCGGGGGCAAGGCGGCCGGGTGGGAAGGGGGAGGCTGCTGCGGCGGCTGCTGCTGCTGCGGCGCCCCCACCCCGTCGCTGCTGCCGCCGCCACCGGGCGGCTCCGGGAGGTTATTGTTCAGGGTGGCGGCGGCAGCGGCGGGCCTGGGGCCCGGGTTCCCGTTCGAGCTCTTCAGGTCGGACTCGGCCCCTGCGCCCCCTCCGTTGCTCTCGGCCCCGTCCTGCAGCTCCTTCCCCGTGGGGCCCTCGCTCTCCGCCTGCTTCTCGCCGCCGCCGCCGCGCTCCGCCGCCGCCTCACCCCCCGCCTCCTCCGGGGGACAATCCCGCTGCTGCGCCTCCGCTTTCTTCAGCTCGGATGGAGCCGGGGCGCCCAGGCTGCTGGCGGCGGCGGGGGCGACCTGAGCAGCCATGATCCCCCCCCTCCCCACCCAGCCACCCCCCCCCGGACCGGTCCCCCCGAGCTGCTCCCTGCCTGGCCGGCCGGCGTGAGGCCTCGCTGCTCTGCTGCTCCCCGCTCAGGCGGCGGCGGGCTCTTCAGGGCAGCGGGGGCTCATTCCCCCCCGGCCTGGTTGGCGAGGCGGGGAGGGCTCCGCTGGGCTGGGCTTCCCGGGGCCTGGCCCCGCTGTACCTCCTCGGTTGCAGCCGGCGGAGAAAGGGGAGGAGGAGGGAGTGGGGGGGAAGGAGGAGGAGGGGGGGACCCGGGACGGGGCTCCCGGTGCGGGAGAGGCGGGAGGGAGGGAGGGGGGACACGGCGGGCGGGCGGGCGCCGTCCCCGGAGCCGGGCCGAGCGGCGGCGGGGCCGGGCTGGGCGAGCCGCGCGGCAGCTCCCGACTCTGGTCCGCCGAGTGGGGCTCACTCCGACACGAGGCTCAGCACTGCCATTTTACCCAGCGCCGCGGCCGCCTGCCAAACCCGGAGCGGAGCGGAGCGCGGCCCGGACGGGAGCCTCCCCCCCGTCACAAAGGAGGAGCGGGCCGGCCCCGGCCGCTGGCGGCTCGGCGCGGCGGAGGCTGCCGCCCGCAAAACCCGCAGCGGATCCGCGGAGCCGAGCCCGGCCGCCGAGCCCCGCGGCTCGGGCAGGGGGGGCAGCGGCCCGGGTCTGGGAACCCGAGCGAACGGCGGGGGAGCTGGCGGCGCTGGGGCAGGGGGGCAGCGGCCCGGCCCCGCTCCGGGGGCGGCCTCCCTTACCTCGCCGGGGCACTTCCCAGGGCAGCGAGGCGACGTCCTCCAGCGGGAGTCCTCCGGGAGAGCGGCGAGGGCGCAGGGCCGCGTTGCCGGCCGCCGGCTCTGGGGTTTCGGCAGGGAGATGGCCCGTGGGTTAACGAAGCGCCTCTTCTTTGTCCCTAGAAATTCCATTTAGAATTAGCCTTTGCAAACTCTTAGCGGTTGTCATTTCCTCTCCGCTGGTTGTGTCCCTCTGGAAAAGGCGTTGGCGGCACGCCAGAACTATAACTGCACACACGGACATCCAAGAAAGTCCGGTTGCCGCTCCTGCCAAAGCGACGGCAGTGGGCACTGAACCAGGAACTCCCTCGGGGCGGCTGGATGGGGAGAACCAAAACCACCTGAACGTGTCTAGACACAACACGTTGAGCAATGGGACAGGATGCTCTGGCAATCGCAAAGGGTAACGCGGTGCTGAAGCTCCCCAACTGTCAAGAGGTGAACTGAGAATTAGGCCATGCTCTTCTGCAACCGTTTCAGACCCAGATTCCCACCTCCTCCATCCCCACGGCCTTTCCCAGAGCAGAAAGAGGGAGGAGAGAAAGGTACCTGGAACTCCGTCCCGGACATGGCCTGTCCTATGCCAGCAGGTTCGGTAGTTGCGTATTTTACTTCAGATGGTACGGGTCTGCAGCAGAGCGTGGAAGATGCAAAAAGATGAGTTGTTCGGATTGTAAAAACCAAGCTCTCGGAAATTAGGACACAGTTGCCTAGTAAAAATGGCGGTCACAGTACGGTTTAGGTCTGGGTCCCATGTACTGAATCCGGGCAGGTGTCTCCTCTGGAATATGGAAATATTTGGAAAAGTGAAGGTTAAGTAAATACAACTTTAAGGAGTGAGAAAACATCAGAAAACAATGGGTGGAGACTCAAAACATGCTTCTGAGGCTGCCATTTTAGAACATCACCTCAAAACAAAAATCGAGGCAGAAGTAACCCCTGTTACCAGCTGTACAGTGAAAAAAGCACAGGGCTTGGCCTGAGTGTGACAATCAACGGGATGCACCACAAGAAATCCCATTTTAACAACACTGATGACAGTGGGGAAACCTGAGTCCAGAGCAAGAGGCAAGGCAATGCGTAGAAGGACTGAATCGCTGCCAGCACTGTATCCCTGTTACGGATGAAATGAAGATTTCAGTGTCTACTGCTGTCAACTCAACCCTCACACTCATTATAAAACTTATAATATAAAATATTTATCATCTAGAATGCAGGTGGCAGAACAAAAGGGTTTATTCCAAAGCTGGAAAGTGGGAGGGGAGGCGGGACAAGGCAATAAACAGCAAAATTTTAAATGTATTCTAGAGCAATAAACTGCCCTGCAGGCTCCCGAACAAAGACAGCTTTGCCATTTTACAGTCTTTACAGTTGACTGTGCAACGCGGAGCAGATTCCATCTCAGCAAATTGGTCAGTTGGTCTTTCTCCACAGCTGTAAATAAACTACTAGAAAGAAAAGGGTAATAAACGATGACATTGGTATTGTGATAGTACTCAAAGGCCCTCATGAAGGTTGGAGCCCCAGTACGGTGCTAGAATCTCACACGGGAGGCTCTGTGGCTTTACTGATATCTGTGTGGACCACAGAGCAGCAAAACCGCCAAGATACTCTTCTTCGGAAGAGTTTGAAAACTGTGGAACATGCTAGAACAAAAAGTTGATTTACATGCTCTCTTCAGAGGAGCCTCTGTTATTTGATCAAACCCTGGGTTGTAGAAAGACAAAGAAGCAGAGGGAAAAACTCCTTCAACACATCAGGCTAGGCTCTCACAAGTGAGGCCCAGTGGCTTTATTAATGTCTATGGTGGGCTATAGTGCACCACAGCACCAAAATACTCTTCTTCAGGTGTTTCATTTATGCTAAACTTAAAAAAAAAAAAAAAACTGGAGAGAATTCTGCCATTTAATCCCAGAACCGTCTCGAGCAACCATCTCCCCAACTCTGAAGCTGCAGTCTACTTCAGGAAGCAAAGCCCTGCCATCTAACTGAGCACCACCAAAAGTTAACGATTACAGTTCAGGAGCTTAGGTTGCAGCTCAGGTGCATCCAGATAAAGACCCCATGCTCGCAACCTCTCTACGTGTGTCAGTCTTTTGGAATCAGTCTTCTTCAAAGAGCGCTATGGCAGACTATGAAACCTGGTGTTGATTGTAATGTGAAAAGCAGACTGGATTCCCCAGCCACCCACACAATAAGGAGACACTCACTTTACCAAATGTTTGTGAAAGCTGAAGCAGATTTTGGAATATGCCTCATCAATGAGGCCCTGGCACTTTACTAAATACTAAGGCATTCGATGAAATTCCAACTATGGGGTTTGGGAAGCAGATGACAGTACAGTTCTTAACAACATTTCCTCCCGCCAGTCATGTCATCCCGTGTTGTAACTACATCTTTCCAGCTCCGCAGAACCGGACGAGACTTTTCATCGCAACGCATCAACGCTCTTTCCTCAGCCTGAGCGATCCCCACTAAGCAGCATGCAGCAGTCCTCCCTTCCCCATCTCCCCAAGTGCTGAGCACGCTTTCCTCCACAACAGGCTCAGCCCCTGGCTGCTCAGATAGGCTGCGGGACCAGCTCGGCCTCTCACATGGCACTGCGGGCCACCGCCACTAGGCTGGCTCCTCCTGAGTGGAAGTCTCCTTCATGAAGGTGGCCATGCCATTTAACCCAACACTAAGGCGGTTTAGGAAACCTGGTCTAGATTAGAGTACTAGAAACAGGAGTAGTGTCGGTCCCCCCCCCCCCC
>JAYKAV010000778.1:1026568-1036728 GCA_035582835.1 Phoebastria nigripes
CGAAAAAAAAAAAAAAAGGCTCTGCCAACTGTGTGATGGCAAATATGGACTGAATCGTTGACATGGAAACCGGACTAAAGTCAGCCGCGCTCCCTCATGCTCGCACACACACAAGTTATCATTATCCCCAGCCTTTCAACTTGCTACAAACATGGACTGGATTATTACTTCAGGAATTGGGTAGAGGTTCTATAATAAAGTATTAACTAGCGCAACTAAGCTAGAACGAAACGAGCTGAGAAGCGATTAATATAGTTGGGTGAAGAAGGATGCTCTTCCATTTTACTGAGAGGCACAGTATGCTGAGATATGCAGACTGGACCCAAGAACAAGAGACCCATCTATTATAATTCATGGAGCATGCTGCAAAATATGGAATGGAGTAAGGAAAGGCTATCTACTGTACCTCAGCTTATCTGAGAGTAGTTTTGGTAAAGAAAATTACGTTTCCTGTAAATATGTTTATATTTGCCCAGCCCATGCCTTCCAGTATTTTAGCCACTGTCATATCTAGGTTAAGCGCTCTGGTTGCAGCTTCGTAACCACTGAGATTAATATTATTTGAAGTATTTGTCTGCTGCGAGTGGCTAATGTGCTGGGCATTGTGCGAGACAATGCTTATTTATCCTTTTAAAAAAATGTCAAGATACTGTATGATCCCCCCTCTCCAGCGCTGACACAATGGCACAGGGCAGGCAGCGAGAGAGCTCTGCCCTGCCAGCTGAAGTGGAGTTTCAGCAGAAGGCAACTCTGTCAGCTCGCCGAACGCAGCAGCACGGCTCAAAGGCAGGAGTGGATCGTAAGCGGGATTTTGCTGCTTCCCACCCGAGTGAGCACCGAAGGTGACACGGGGAAGGGGCCGAGCCCCTGCCTCAGCCGCGCTGCTGGAGTCTGGTGCTGACATTTGACAGGGAGCTGCAAAACTTCGGATGCGTGTGAAGAGAGGAGCGGGGACTCGGCCTGACTCGAGGAAATGCATTATTTTAGCAGCCCTGGCTGGGAGGAGCAAAAGGCGAAGCAGAGTTCGCGGAGAGGAAGGGACGCGGAGCGGAGACCCCCGCGCATCCTGCGCGACGCCCCGCGGGCAGGCAGCGGCGGGCTCGGGGCCGCCGGGGCTGGTGTCACGCGAGTCGGCTGCCCCACGGCCGCTGCCCACGCCCTCCGCCATCTCCCACCTAAGCCATCCCCGGCGTGGTAGAAGTGGAACAGGAGCGAGTTTTGGGGCACACGTGTGGGGATTCGGGGCTAAATCGAGGAGAGCAGCTCTCACCCGTCAATGAAAATAAGGCCGGAGCTGGAATTTAACAGTTCCAGAGAACTGAGAGATGTTCGGAAAGGGGACAACTCGGGGAGGAAAACAAGAATAAAGTGCAGGGGAAGAGCAAACCGCATTTATTCTACACACGCGTGTGTGCACACCGGGCTCCACAGCCGCCCTCGGACACCAGCGCTCTGGTGCTGAGCGCTCGGAGAAGGAAGAGTAAATCTACTTTAAAAAAAAAAAAAAAAAAAAANAAAAAAAAAAGAAGAAGGCAAAAAAATCAAACAAAACGCGGACCGGAGTTTCTAAAAACCCCTGCACTGGATCAGGAGCCAACCGTCTAATTTCCCACTGAATCCCACCAGATTTGGGACCTGTCGGGTGGGCTCGCAGAGCAACCGCGTTACACTGCAAACCCCACTCGGAAGAGTTAAAAAAAGGCTTTTAAAGCTGCGAAAAGAGAAAGACCTCAACTCTGGGCCTGGATTTTCCCAGTGAAGCAAAACTATTATTCTGTTTCAAGTACTTGGAACCGGCAATGCCGTGCAGGGAGGTGAAATCAGAGCGGGTTCGCCTGCCTACAGAAAGCCACCGGCTCCCAGCGAGCTGTCCCTCTCTGTTTCTCCCACCCTCAGCTGCTCTTTTCAGTAGAGTGTAAAAAAAAAAAAAAATATTCACTCCCGTGAAATTCTTCCCTCCTAAAGTGTATTTTTAGAGAAGTTTGAGTTCAGGCGTCACGACTGGGGCCGGGGGGGGTTGCTGCGGGAGAGGCAGGCGCCGAGAAAGAAGGTTTTTTCACCCTTTTCATGAAGCTCTCGCACTGCCATTTTACCGATGCAGGGAGGGAGCGAGGGAGGGAGAGCAGAGCGACAGACAGCGCTTGAAGGAAGTTTCTCACGGCAACTGCGGGCTGGATCTGGAACGGAGCCTTTTGTTCCCGGCAAGTTCAGCCGGAGAGAGAGAGTTGGAGTCTGCTGAAGAGAAAAACCAGCGGAGAAATAAAATGGAGGGAAGTAGGAAGAGAGGGGAGAGAGATCGTGCTGAGCTGAGTTTAACTGCAAAAGCAGGGAGCTCGGGTATTCTCTGCAGCACGGCATTTATTGAGAAAGTTGGTGTGGTAGCCTGAGGCAGAAATCCCTCGTTAAGTGCATGGGAATGAGCAGAGACCCAAGGACAGGCATTGCTGTGCAGGAAGTGGAATTTTCCGAGGGGTTCACATCCTTCGGTGCTCTTTTTGCCAAGATTTTATCTCCTCGCTCGAAGAAGGGTGCCTCCTAGAGACATCAGGAAAAAGGCCTTGAAGATGAGGCGTGCTCTAGGTCTGTTTAAACTAAGTAATTAAAGGTAGGGGACACCCTCCCTTAGAGATTACAGCGAGGTCTGAAGACCAGATGCAACTTTGGGTACTCCCCTCCGTTTCCCTTTCTCCCCAGTGAGTGTTGAAACACCGTGCATTATGACCATGATCTCTGAAGGGGGTGAAGACAACTAAAAAAAAGCTCCCCCCCCCCAAGATTTAATGCTTATACACATACCCAATATATTCTATATTCACATAAACAATTGGTTTTGTCTCCCGGTACACACTGCTAATTCTTCACACCAAAACCACACATGCTCTTTGCATGTGTACAGACTCAGAACGCCAAACACGATAAACTTATCTGAATTAACCCTCAAATCGCTGACAAACATCGATTACTTCAACAGCCACCCGCAAAAGGTGGAGCAGAACTTTAATCCCCTCGTTATTTGTACACTTGGTGGTGGATTCAAAAAGCAAGAGCCGGCTGATGACGAGAGCTAGCTTTTCGCACAAGTTTGGTTTTTAGTGCGGTGTCCTGAAAATACCGCTTGATTAAAAACGTTAATCACCTTCTGTGTCCTCAGCGCAGGCAGGAGAAGCGCCTTCGCCCTGCGCAAGGGAGTGCGCGGCGTGGCCGTGACAGCAGCTCAACGAGACACCACGTGGGAAATCCGAGTTCAGGATTTAAACGTGCTTTTCCACTCCGGCCATGAGGGACTGAGAGCCCTAGTGGGGGAAAAAAAATAAATAAAAAAACCCTTTTCGTGCTGCTCAGAAGCGACCTCTGCGGCTGCTCGGGGAGGGAGGTTCCGCAGCCCCGAGCCGACAGCGCCGGGCAGAGGGTCGGGAAAATCAAAAAGCGAAGAAAAAGGGAAAGGGGGGGGACACCCACCGGGGAAGCGCAATTGGCTGAAAAGCGTTATTCTGCGCTTTGTACTGAGGAGTCACACCCCGGCGATCGGAACTCGCTCTGAAGCGGCTGTGCTAACGTGCGGCTGCACACAGCGATGCTCCGCAGGGTGCGCGGTCACAGCCCCGAGCGCGATCCCCAGGTGCTGCAGGCATCCAGCGCCGGATTCCCAAAGGCGCCCGGTGCCTTTGAACACCCCAGGGCCGGCGGGGGCTGCCGGGGGGCTGAAGCCCCGGGGAGCGGCTCCCGGCCCGGCCCGGGGTGCGAGCCCTGCGCCCGCGGGCTGCGCCGGCTGCGGTCCGGCCGGGCCCGGTGCGGGAGCGTGGAACGGGCAGGACGGCTCGAGCGGAGGGAGCACCAGCGGTCACGGGTGGGCCGCCGCAATTGCATCTTCGTGACTTTCTTCTGGGGCAGTCAGTAAAATCGCCTCGCCATCGGGGGCCTCTGAAAGGCCTGTAAGAGTTTAATAGGGAAATGTCATCAGGCATCGTGCAGTTCATCACAGTTTTTTATGGTGGCATTAACTTTTACATATTTGTGAGTAATTAACAGCGTGGCTGTTAAAAGAAGATTTAAAGACACACACACACACACCTTTTCTAAAATGGTGCCAATCCGGTTTACCTCTGACACGACACCCACCAGGACAGAGGTGAGGTGGAACGTACAAGCACCACGGTTTGTCCATGTATGCGGGAAAACACATTAAAACCTACATATTAATAAACATGCCCATTAAAATAAATATTATTTTGCTATGGTTATTTTCGGTTGTTCCCCCCCCCCCCCCCCCAACTTTGTTTTACTAAAGCAGGGAAACATACACAGAAACCTTGCCTGCAGTAGATGCTTTTTTTTTTTTTTAAACGGAGCCCAGATGCTGGTCAGGATTAAGGTTACACCAAACACATTCTACATTGCCATTTTCCAAACAGAATGAAGCAGATGGAAAAGATGGAAGAGGATAAGGCAGGAACGGAGCACCGCTGAAAACTGCAAGCCCTGCACTAACGCTGTAGAGGAGCGAGCTCGGATGCCAGGAGAGACAGAAACAAACCAGGCGGATCGACTCTGCATAATGCATTCCTCACATTTAAAATAAGTATTTTTAATTAAACAGCTGTCGGAATTTGTGCTTTAAAACTTATATTTAAAATGGGAAAAGAAAATTCAGCTGCAACTGCTCACTGTAGTCTCCTTAGGGCTCAGTCCTAGAAGATGCAAAAGCCACTGGCCTCGGGCCATCAGAGTACTTAAGTATATGCGTAATTTTAAACATCAGCAGTCCCGGTGATTTTAAGCATATACTCCCTTAAAGTTAACCATGCACTCAGCACTTTGCAGGATCCGCCCATAATGCTCATACCAGCTCCTAGCTCAGGAAAATGAGTATCTGTACCTCTGAGAAAACAAAGAAAAACTTCTTTTGAAAAGGGCCAAAGGTTTTTTGATTTCTAAAAGACATCAATTCATCAGTACTGGGAACTCAGATCTCACTGAAATAAAATCTCTAGGGGAAGTTAACTGAATCCATGGTTATTTGTAAAATACCACCATTTAGCATTCATTCTAGTATTTTAGCTGAAATTCTACAATACCTTAGTTTGTTCAGCACTGTGACTCAATCATAGGATGTGCTTTGAAAATCTCTTGCAAAAATTGATTTTAAGAGATTTTGTTGATGTACATAGGCACACACACAATACAGAGAAAGAACACACAAACGATTAAATATTCATGCTATGGGGAGAACACTTAGTCATGTCCCTTCACTTCAGATGTACAAAGGCAGGCGCAAATAACTGAAAGAAAATTTAATAAAACAAAACAATTGCAATATTCCACATAAACAAGGTGTTGACCAGCTTTGAAACATTTGATCATGAAAGGGTCAGACAGAAATTCTACTTATCCACCTTTCAACAGTCATCCATAAATGTGTATTTCAAAATCTTAATTCTGTAATCTAACCCACATGGGGAGCTTTAGGACTTTACACGTGCACAGAAGCCTGCATGCAGTGATGTGACTGATTTTCTGCTTTTAAGGCCTCCATCCTGTAATCTTGCTCAAATGTATGTGGCCTAAAAGTAAGATTCCCAACTTCACAAATATGTACTTCAATGAAATGTACTTGCATTAGAAACAAAAATTTAAGCACATTCAGACCAGCTTCACTGGAACTTTTGGAATTCAGTACTGGAACTGTGAAACGAGGTCATTTTTATCTGACAGTTATCTATGACTTTAAAGAGGCCCACAATCAAACCTTAGCAATATTACTTGTTATAAAGGCTGATACTATCACACGCACTTTCAGTAAAACAAAGGCATTGGTCAGAACTGTTCACTTTCTCTGTAAAACAGAATCCTGAGCTCCAGACATACTCAAGAATCATAAAAAAGACATAATTTTMAAATATTTATAAAAATATTGAGTATATCTGGCAAACCCCCCAAAAAACAACAACAAAAAAAACCCCAAAACTCAAACATTCAAGGGTTGTTGCTTACATTCCTAACTTTGTAATTAGGTACCTGAGCAAAATGTGCTCAGAAAGATTCATGTTCATTGTATGTATTGGTAAGGAGTGTAACTACATACAGTGTGAAACAAAGTATTCAAAAGTATTTTTTTTCCCCCTACCTTCAGGAAACATAGTTAATGACCTAGGTTTTCCGGGGGCATGGGTTCATGTAATCACTGAGAGCACTGCAGTCTTCCCTATGTAATCCTGACCCTCCAGATCCACTACCTTCCTATTGTTTTACTTATTTTGCCTATTCTAGGACTGTATTTTCCTAAGGATTACCTTATACAGATGTGTAGAGTAGCCAGCACACTTTATTGTCTGTTTAAACACAGGAATGATAGCAGTAAATGATGCTGAAGCAGCACAAGGAACATAATTTCTGGATGTCAGTGATCAGTGTTGCCAAGGGCTGTAATGATCCACCGGTAGTTATCAACAGTTACACAGGATAATGGAGTCCTGGATTCAGCTATCATTAGTTAAGAAGCTTCTCATTATTTTTTTTTAAAGGACTTTGCAATACTTCAAAATTCATGACTTTTTCCTGTATCAATAGCCATGACATAGGATCTTTCTTTAAAAATACAAAAAAAAAAACCAACCCCAAAACCCACCAACAAACCAAAACCAAACAAAACATGAAACACTACAGTTGAGCTGTGATGCAAATGAGTGAATTTTTTTCTACCACCTCTAGGGGTTCAAAAGTAATCTAGAACTGACATCCTACTATGAGGACAAAACACCAACCAAACAAAACCCCAAAATCAAGCCAAAGACTTGGAAAGTAATGTCCAGACAACTAGAGACTAATTAGCCTGACCTCAGTGAGATGTAAAACTTAAGTTATTTTTCCCCTGGAGGGAAAAATAAACAGACGAAATGCAACATAGGTTTAACAAAGGCAATCATGCCAGACGAATCTGATGTCTTTCTTTGATAAGAAAGCAGATTTTTCTTGGTAAAGGAAAACACAGTTGATCTCACCCACCTAAAATTCAGTAAAGCATTTGATCTGGTGCCACATGCGAAAATACAAGCTAAACTGGAAAATATGAAGATTAGTGCAAGAAAAGTTTTGTAGGTAAAAAATGGCTAAAAAACCCATCCTGAATTGTGTTGAAATGGGAACTTTCGGGCTAGAGAGTGAGTGCTTTAAAAGCTCCTCCAGCATTGCTCTCAGAACTGGTGCTATTTATTGCTTTTAAGTTACATTAGCACAAGGAATTGAAAGAAGAGTGTTAATATAGCTAGTTATTGACAAAATTAAAAAGCATCAGTACAGAAGACTGGAATATCCTAAATGAAGAACCAGATGAGGTTCTGGAACAGCACAGGAATCCTGAGGAATGGACTAGTGGAATGCAGTAATAAGATTAATGCAAAGCACAAGGCTGTTCACACAGGGACTAACAGCCAAAATTCTTGTAAACTGGGAATTCATCACAGTTAATAGAGAAGGATGAAGACACAGAAGCATTATTTAGTCACAGAAATGACTAAACATCACAAAAATGAAGATGACAAATGTGATCTAAAGACCAGGTAAGGCACATCCAGATGTTATTGCAATGGCTGGCTTGCAGAATTCTGGGTACRGTTTATGTTCAAGAATGATACGTGAAAACTGGAATACTCATAGAAAAGGCTTCCTAAGATGGTTATAAGAGCAAAGAATCCATCATGACAAAAGACTAAAGTTTTATTTCAGCTAAATCCAACAAAGGAAAGGCTGAGATAGGATAGGGTTAGTTTGTATACATAGATTATGGCTTAAACACAGGTATTTAAACTAAAGGGTTATGTTGGCACCAAACATACATAAAGGTCTGAGTAAGTTTAGGATGAAAATTAGAATAGGATGTCTTATTATTAGAAAAATTAGATTTAAAAAAATCCTTCTAGCGGGGCTACCAGGCTCAAAGGGACTAACTGTTTTTGTTCTGGAGCTTGATGTCCTTATGGACAAAATGAGCTATGATTGCCTGCAAAAGCCTGGCATAAGGCAGCCACGGGAGCCTCCTCAAGCCCAGTGTTAGGAAAGTCCAAACAGAGGGGATAACCAGTACCAGCACCCCCCTTTGAAAGCTCACCTGTAACCTGGTGGATGATTAATGAAGAAGATACTTACAATTAGTTTACTGGGGCAAGTTGGAAATTTGTTTATTGTCACTGTGGAACATACAGATACAGTGGAGAACTTTGATAGCTTTGCCATTCATTTCCCCACTTTGCATCAGTGAAATGAGAGGAAAATCTCTTTGCAATCTCATGAAGATACATTTATGGTGGTTAAAAAGTATTCAGATACTATAGCGAAAAGCATCACGAAAATCCATTACAATTAGTAATTCTGTATTTACTGCAGCACTTGAATTATATGCAATAAATAAAATACGTAAGCAAACATTAAATAACAAGGATAAAAGAAAAATCTGAAAAAAACATTCATTGAATGAGACAGGGTTTGAGAAGGCAGGTTATATGATTTGATTTATAATTAGAGACTGCATCACGGTGCAAGGAACTGGATTAAGATGGGCAAAAGCATAAGAACCGTACACAGGAAAACTGAACACACTGCTCAGTTCCCTGTTAAATTCATCCGGGTCACAAGAGCGTAAAGCAGCATGAAATACAGAGAGTGAATAATATGTAGGCTGACCCAGCCCTGGAGTACGCACAAGCTCAGCAAATTCTCTGTGTCAGACAGTGCTTGGAGAACTAAGCAGTGATCCTTGTTGTAGTCAAGGCTACACACACTGTCACCTCAGCAGTGCAATGGTGTTCTGCAGAGAACTGTTGAAAGAACAAGCTTTTCTAACRGTAAAGCTTTCCAAAAAGCCAGAGTATTGCACCTCCTCAGAAGACCATAAAAGGCTCACACACATTTCTAGCTTTTGCTAATGGCTTTTTGTTTCCATCATAAATAACATCACCAGGAATATGAATCACCTATTTCTTTCCATCTAAGGCCTCTTAATCTCTCCAGACAAAACATACCTGCTTTAGCAATACTTTTCTTTAGCAAACAAACCATGGCTGCCCTTCTTGGCATCTTCTATTCTTAACTGTTTGACCACTGGAGATGTTTTTCATGATTTCAAGCGCACTGTGTCCCATGCTGTCAAAGACTCCTTCCATGTATCTGCCACCTCTTCCTGCTTCTATAAACAATAATAGGCAGGGGCATGGAGCCAAAAAGCATCTTCAGTTTTGGAGGTTTTTTCCTTCTTTTTTTTCCTTTTTCTTTTTTCAGTGTTCTGACCAGATAACTGCATGAAAGACCTCACCTCCATAAATTGTATCTTCATGTCATCAATGTTTTGGACAAAACCAGAATCCCATAACTTTTCTATTGTTGTTTTCTTCTTTCTTCAAATGCCTTCAGATTTAACTTTGGTTCATCTCAACTCTAGCAACTATGTCTATTATTTTTTAAAAGGGACATGAACAAAGTTATTCTGCTCATCTTGTGAATAGCAGGACAGTGAAAAAGTTTAGCAAGAAAATGATAATCTAAGACTCATGTACTATAACTATGTTCTTTTCCATTTGCAAGCAAACATTCCTATTCCAGCTCATATTAGAGCTTTTACGAAATTAACRCTTTCTGAGTAATAATAAGATAAAACATATTATAATTTCCATCCAATATTGAAATTCCTCTTCCATTGGCAGGCTGACCCACTTGGAGTTCACAAGAATAGTGCATTTGGAAAACCACCTCAGATCTTTTTCTCCCCCTTGTTTTCAGGCATGACATTTTCAGTAGAGTTTTTTTGTAGCCAAGGATCAAGACATGAGCATGCTCAAGGAAGGGAGTAACTGGCTGGGCAGCAGTACTGCACTGAAGAAGCCAGTGGTTATAATGGATCACAAACTGAATTTGAGTCAATGCAATAAAGATAATACATCACAGAAATATTTAATAAGGCTGCTTTATGTAGGACACCCATGACAATTATCTTGCTCAACTCAGTGTTGGTGAAATCTCAGCAGGAATATTGTATCCATTTTCAGGTACCACATAAAAAAATAAAACCAGATAGAAACCAACTGGAAAGAGCACAAAGAGAGCAGCAAGAATGTTGGAGGCTGAGGAAATCTAACCCCCAAGAACAAATTGAAATACTGGATTTGCTTAAT
>JAYKAV010000778.1:1046102-1100664 GCA_035582835.1 Phoebastria nigripes
TCGGTACGGCTCGGTACGGCAGGCAGGAGCGCTGGTACAGCCCCTTCCCCGCCGCCGCCGCCGCCGCACCGGGGACGCGCACATGCAGCCCGGACAGCCCCCGAGCCCGCTGACACCCCTCAAGCCGATCCCCCCCCACCCCCTTTCCTGTGCAGATGGAGCACAGAGAAGTGAGGGATAAACTCCCCCGTAGCCGCCGTGCAGGCTGGCGGGGGGCGGACACCCCTTTTCCCCTTCATAACCCGGGGAGCGCGCCTTAGTACCCCCGAAAGAGAGGGATGGGGAGCGGGAGAGCGTGACGGCCTGGCCGGGGAAYGAAGAGCCCTTCATTCCGGCCTTGGCAGGGAGGGGGCATGGGGAGAAGCAATCTGCTTGGGGAGTGTGGGCAGCCACCCTCCAAAACTACTCCCTTTCCCCCCGTGTTTCCTTGGGATGGGGGAGGCAGTCGTGTCCCGTCCCCCCCCCCGCGCCCCCGGGTGGCTCTCAGCCCCTCCGTGCCCCCCATGGGCCGGGAGGGCGGTGGCAGAGGGCCGGCGGCAGGCTGCAGCGGCGGAGAGTTAATGCGAGAGCGGCTGAACGCCCGGGGGGGAGGGGAGGCCGAGTTTGTAAATGGAAACACTGGTACATAAGCATTTAGCACAATCGGGCTGGAAAGCTCCAACTGCAAAGGGCTGTGAAAAAAAAAAAAAAAAAAAAAAAAAAAGAGGAAAGAAAAAAAGTAAAAACCCTCCCTTTGCTGCCCTCTGCCTGCCGCTGCGCTCGGCAAGGCGTGCGGCGCGATGGCGAGGGCGGCCGCTAAACTCGGTCTCTTGCCGCTTGCAGCCGTCTGTGGCTGGGACCCCCTGAGCCCACCGGGCTGGACGGGCACGGGGACACTGCGAGGACACTGCCCTGCCAGCCTGGTCCTCCTCCTGCGCAGAGCTCCTTGCTTTAGATGGCAGAAGGAAAACTCCCGTGCCTTTTCTTGGGTGAAGAAATTGAGGAAATGGGGCCAGCTCTCACACCTGTGTTGCTTTTCTTCCTCTGAATACCATAGGTTATCCTTTTTCCTGGGTGTGGATGCACTCCTCTTCCCCTCACTTCCAAACAACTGGCTTTCTTCAGGGGCTAAAACTCATTCCCATTAGACTCAGCTAAAGGATACCTGCAAGCTGAGAGGGCTTTGGGGTCTACACTTTAGTACTTGCATTATTTAACGAGACAAGAGTAAAAATGCATAGTGTATGCAAGCCACAAAAAAAATGAA
Organism: Phoebastria nigripes; assembly: GCA_035582835.1. NCBI lineage: Eukaryota > Metazoa > Chordata > Aves > Procellariiformes > Diomedeidae > Phoebastria > Phoebastria nigripes. The sequence continues at coordinate 1,047,349 of JAYKAV010000778.1, forward strand.
GTGGAAAAAACAGGAGGGGGAAGCAAGTCCGCTGATAAATGCCCGTGATATACACAAACAAGGACACACAGCATCAGTAAATACCGTGTGGTTCACTAGATACGGGCTTTAGCGATTCTGCCTAACAGTTAAAGAAAGACCTTACTTCCTCTGCCTTCTCTAGCTTGTTGACTTTTACAAGCTCATCTCTCCAGCTCCGTCAGTTCCCAGAGTTTACCACCCTGTAAACCTGGAGTTGTTGATCCTCTCTGGTGTTGCAATGTAAAACTCCTTGACACAAAAAAATCCCTTCCTCCGCTGAATCCATGAGTTTTGAGGATGCTGGGAGTACTCGGGAAAAGCAGGCAACATGTAATGAAATTATGTGGAAGAGAAAGATCCATTATAGCAAGTAGATACCCGTAAATCCTGTTAGCGACCAAGCATTTCCATAGAAATTTCCTGATTCTGGAGGCCCGGCACCTTTCATACTCCATTCCTAAATCTGTACGTGGCTTCATTTACAAACCTAAAACCCAAATGTAAATTGAGGGTGAAGGTTGTCCTCGGCCTCCTGATCTCTTTGAAGTTGCTGTCTCGTTCATCGGTTTTAGCTCTAAATTACGTAGTTCAGGGTATACTGGAAAGAGCAGCCTCCAGCTCTTGAGGACAAAGAGAGAAACATCCATCGGCTTTACACTCCTCCAGCACCAGTCAATTAAAGATGATCTGTACTCTGTTTTAGGCCTCAGCTCCCTTTTAATATCTGACTCGTAGTTAGTTGCTCTCTTTGTTGCACTTTTATTATTTTGGTCTTTGTACTCCAATCAGTACAGAATGTCTTGTAAATAGATGTATTTATTCTGTCAGTCTTGTGCTGCTTCTCTTCTACCATCAAAATATTAAAACACAAAAGCTCACTGATTACTCATCAGCAGATCTGCGAATTTACACAGACAGCTTTCTTTGGAGCAAGTCAGCAAATTAAAAACAACTCCTTCAAAAAACTTTGGCTGAGAATCGATTGTTTCCAGATCCCTTTTTTTCCTCAGTAAAAAAGGCAGGTCCTGGGGAAAGCTAATAAACAGCCGCTATTGAAAAGCCGATACCACACCACATTCTGATGCTAGTTGTTTTGGAGTAATTGCAATCTTGTGTTTAGATAGGAGGAGATAGGAAAATGTCACTTTGTCTACATCTCCCAGAAGAATAAATCATCCTGGATGCTTCAAGGGGATAAAGTGTCTACCAACAAAGAGCTGATTCTATAGTCTGGACTGAAAAGCTCTACGTTGCCTGGTAGATAGTTTAAATTATCATGGGAGGATTATCAGAAGCCTAAAAAAACCCCAACAGATTAAAATGAAAAACTCAAATTCTTCTTGTCCAACTGCAGGAAATTCAAGTGTTGGAGACGAAAAAAAAAAGCCCCCAGCTCCCTGATTTCATGAACTCTTAATTGAGGAAAAGTGTTTTATTCCTAAATGTCCTTTTAGTGTGCTCTAGTCTGAGTAAGTTGTTTGTCCTCTTGTTTTTATGGAAACCACTCCAGTATTGACCACTTTAATATTAACCACTTGAGCGTTTTCAGTGATTCCTGAGAGCTCTGTGAGTGATAATGTGCCTCCCGCACCCGCAGCCCAACGCAGGGATCCTCAGCACGACTGCGTAAGATGTAAAGATACACCTTGAAAAGTTTCAGGTTCTGTGATTAAGTATAAATCAGTTATTTTGGCCAAAGTTTGTTCAATTAATGATGTTAATTACCTGGCTGGCAGAGAATTTAGATTTGAAACCATTTCATAACTGATATGTAAAGATTTTGCAGTTGGAAGTGATTTAACAGTATTTTTGATAATAGATCCAATACAAATCCCTCTCCTGCTGTTACGTTAGTTCTCCAGTGCCAGGTAGAAGGGCAGTCCTGCTTGGTTAGGGGAAAAAAAAGGTAATCTGGTTGAGACTTGTGCTTTATTTTAAATAATTACCAGATCCGGTGTAGTATTTACACCTCTATTTTTAATGTTCCAGCTGACAATGTTTTTTATTCTGCAAGTTACTCAAGTGAGCAGAGATCACTCCGAATCCGGACTAGCAGAATCTAGTAAAAAAGGTGTTAGTTTTATACAGCTGCTGTTCTAGCACTAAGCGCATATTAAACAGGGAAAGCTGTGGTTATCAGACCGGAGTACTCGATACTCGGTACTCCCACATGGTACGTCTGAAGTGATATTACTGAAATATACTGCAAGAAACTCTGCTCTTCATCTTTCAAGCCTCCTGCTAGGCTTCTGGYGGAGGATGAGGGAAGTTTACAGGAGCTTCCCAAATGGGAAAGGAAAAAAAAAGTCAGTTAAATGATGTATTTGTGAATCAGCAGCTGAAGAAACATTGTCACGAGAAGGGAATCCCACTATTAATGAAAGAAACATTTCCATGCCTGCATGCTTAAGGGAAAGCCTGTGCAACACTGCAGGCCAGTCACAGCTCCTAAACTGTGCAAACCCACGCCATTTCCATGCTCCAAGTGCAGGCAGCAGAAACACAGGGGAGCAGAGAGAGGAGGCATCATTTGTTTGAACGAGCTACGGTCGAGCGTGCCTGTGTTCACCTTCCCCACCTTCTCACCGGAGACTACGCTGCAGGTCACAGGAACTATAGCCACAAGGATGGAGAGAGGTGGAGATTACCGAGCCAAAGCAAACACGTTAGAGAAGTCAAGCAAGTACTTTTGGAGGAGGAAATTTCAAGCATGCTTTTCAACCCGTCGCACGACCTGTTTGGGATCTGGCAAGGCTGTGTTAGTCCTAAGGCCAAAGAAGTAAAATGCAGGTAGAAGATACAGGTGTCTCCTCTCTGTGGCTGCCAAGGAGAGGTAGCGAGAAGATAGCACAAGACAGCACAAAAATTGCCAAGACAGCATGCTCATTTTTCAGAAAACACCCATTAGTGGAATTGTTTTCTTTGCTTAAATTTGACAAATCAGTTCAAGCCCACACTCATCCTGCAGGATAGACACTCGAGTATCTAGCCTCTCTTATTTCCCAAACAGCTCTGTCACCCTACTAGTGATCATCTGTCGAAGGCACCTCACTGCAAGTTGTAGTCCCTCAAGACAAAATAATTCAAAATATTGATACCCTTTTTTTAATGAATGGAAGATGCTCTTATGTATAAGCTGAAGACACAGTAAACATCAACAGAAGTGGCTAAACTTGTTTTACATTTTCTGGTGACGTCAAGTTGCCCTCTTACAAATCTTTTTGCTGTTCTTCTGGCCTCAGCAGATTTAGACTGGTATTTCAAAGACCACTGATCATACCATTCAGTAGCTGGAAAGAGAAAGAAGCCGTGATGGAGTTAAGAAGAGAGAGAAAAGCAGTCTGTGCCCCAAACCCAAAATTTTCACAATGCGCATGGGTTGGTTGTGTGAACTAGATGCAGAGAGCTACAGGGATGTTACGCTGCAATCCTACAACGCTAATTCTTGCACATTTAAGGCTGTATCCGATTATGCATTTCTATATTTTCTGAGTATGTAATTATCTAGCACAGTACGTGAGGGTTATGGAGTAAACCCAGCTGGGAGTGGTGCACTGGGAAGGGGAGAAAAGGTCTGCATGTGGGTGGGTGGGTTTGTCTGTGTTGGTGATTGCAACAAGCGGTGAGTGCAGTGCGGAGAAAAGTCTTACCTGGGAAGAAACTGAGATAAAATCACGGCTTTGTGCTGCGAGCAGTTATTGCCTCCCTGTAGACTACGAGGATCCAGAGCACCTGCTCAGGCATAGTCCCAAGCAGGTTAGAGTCGAGGAAATAAAAGTTTCAGGCTTCTCAGAGTTGAGGAGTTAAAGAAATCTAAGTGTCCTTGCTGTAAATGCAAGGTAAATTATTCATTCTCTCTCTCCCCCTCCCCCTTCCCTCCCTCTAGTTCAGTTTTTCTTTTCATGCTTTAATCGTTTTGACACCAAGCTGTACAAAAGTAATTTAAAATTAACATGACTGACACTTGGTAGATAGCAGGACCTAGCGCAGGGCTCCACCTTCTACTGGGGACGGCGGAGAGGGGCTCTGGATTGGCTGCAGGTCCTGAGGCAGCTGATGGGGACCAAGGAAAAACACGGCAAACAATTAATTTGCTAATTTAGTTTTCTGTTTAATTTGAAACCAGAAAATTGTCAGGCACTCATCAGCCCATGAGCAAGGCTGAGTGGACTTAGGGCAGTGCTGCACTCTTGACAGCAAAGAGGGGACACGTTTGATTAGACAGCAAAGCAATTTCTTCTGCCGGTACCAATGGCATTTAATAGGCTTGATAGAGTGTTTTAGCACTGAAGTTCTGCAGCCTTGGGTTTTGTGTCACCTCAATCCGGTGCATTTTGTGCATGTGATAACAGCCTCTTTCACTGGGAAAGAGGTAACGCGCACACGCGTGTTGCAAAACGGCTGTGAAAAGTTGCCACCTTAAGCGCAGGACACGCCATGGCCCGTCATTAACCTGGTACCTCCAAACAACGTCTCGGTCAGCCGGAATTCTTACAGGGATAGCTCCTGCGTACGATAAACGATGGTGAGGCGTAACAAGCCTGTATCAGGACTAATGTCCTTTGATGGAGAAAGAAATGCTCTAATTTGATTTCCTCCCTTTAGCTGTGAAGGAGAGTATGTAATTTCAGATCTGCGTGGAGTGGGCCCTTTACGCTCAGTTTTGGACCTATTTTTGATTTAGTAAATTGAATTGTATCTATTTATTTCACGGGTCCAATTCAGGATTTCAYGAGTGGCTCATCAGAGCAAAAAGGTGCACATTTACTGGGACTGAGAAACCACCACAGCCCTAAATTTCGTCTCATACATTTGCAAGGATTTGCTGTTGTGTGTGCGGGTGGGTGTGCGAGAAGTTGTGAACACATTAAATCAATTAGTTCGTTACCAGCAGAGGGAGCGTGGGTCAGGGCTGGGTTCAGCGGGGAGTCAGTAGGCTAAAAATGGGACTGTCTCCCAAGGAAGCGTCACGGCACAGCTCTCTAGAAGAAAGACTGTTGCAGCATCAGTACAGTTTGTTTCCTAAATCCAAATGAACCCAGAGATAGGATCTCATTTGCAAATCTGGGACCTTGCTTGGCCTCCCTAATTCACAGATTTCCTCTTCCCCTTCTAAATGATGCTCTCTGTAAGGCCAAGTCACTAGATGGTACTGTTGCTGTTTAATATTGATGCCTCTGTGGGCCAGCTATTTGGGAAACTCACATTTCTGCTGAGAGCTGAAGAAGGGCYGTGTAATTTGTCAGGGAGATGCAAGCGAGGAGCCAGGGAGAAGAAGTAGGTCAGATCTGGTTCCTGGAATTCATTTGTCAGAGGGGGAGCGGAGGGATGGTAAAGATTTCATCCRAGCTGGTTTGCTTCCAGGTTTGCTGCCTGAAGCGGGGACAGGGTCAAGGCCCTCATGTAAACCCCCTGAAACCCAGGTCTTGGTCAACCTCGCTCATGGTTAAGCACTGCTGGGGGTGGCTTCAGCTTAAGAGGAAGGACGAGCCCTCTGCGGCTGCGGTCGGTGGAAGTTGTGTTGCTTACTGACCTCGGTGCACGTGGAGTCAACCTCCTGGCAGGAGGAAACGCCGGCTTGGGCAGCAAATCTCAACCTCTACAGCACGCTAAAAGCCAACCCGAGGTGAGCGACTGGTTGCACAAATTCCTTAACCGCTCAGAAATACCCCCAAGCTTTCAAATGACATCATTGCTCGGGTCCCATCCCTGTTAGGAGGTCACCAACCTCTCCATCACGGATGGTAACAAACAGGTTATTGTCCCTCGCAAACAAGCCCCAGCCCTCCCAACCGCGGGAGAGACTCCTTCCCCGGTCGGGCAGCCCACGGAAAGCTGCCGAGCTGCCTGCCTGCCTGCCTTGCCTTCACTTGGGTTTCTATTAGAGGGGAAAGTCAGGCCAATTAAATCAGGCAGCATTGAATCTCTAATTGACATAAATGAGACAGACAGACAGCTGGGAAGACTGGGGGGGGTGGGGAGGGAAAGGGGAGCAGGTGCCCTGGCTGAGAAAGAGATGGAAATCCAACCTAATAGTACTGGAGCTTTTCTTATTCTGTGTGTTTGTATTAGCTAGCAACATCTTGAAAAGTGTCTGAGCTCCTGCTGGAGATAAATTAGTGAAATAAATACAAGTTACAACTATTGTGCAGTTGATTACAATGTTCCCAAGAACCTCCAAACAAACCCAAAGCAAAAAAAAAAAAMCGCTCAAAAAGACTTTTTAATTTCTATAGTTAAACAAAAAAATCTGTTTTTTCCCCATGCTGTTTGAACATAAGGCCTCGCAGCTGAACAATTACAAAATAATTTTAAATCGTATTTGTTTAATTTTCCACATCTGAGCAGTGCATCACTAGGTATTTCCCCCTCTTTTTTTAACCAGGGAGCGCTCTTTTTCCTTGAACGGACCCTTCAAATATTAATTTACACAGAAATAAGTTATTTAAATTCATACATTTCAGAAGAATGAGGCATAAAGGGGAGTAACTTACCCAAGTCCCATACACCAGCACCGGCACTGCGGATGGAACCAGAATTACCAGCCCTTYGGCGGGCGTCTCCCCGGGGAGAGCGTGCTGCCTCACCCAGGGTGTTGCCCTTATGGAAACACAAACTTGGCCATTTTCTCGAAACACGCTGCTCGCGCTGTACCGGTGAGCAGAGGGAACCTTGCGGGGTACAAAAGGGTGAAAAAGCACTCCCGAGTGGATGCAGGTAACGGGGGYGGGGGACACAAATTCAGTTTTGCTGTGCCGGTAAATCCTCCAGTAGCACAAAAAGCAGCAACTCTGGATTAGCTCTTGCAAACCAGAATGAAAACAACCTGTATCTTAGTTTTAAAACAATGAAGGTTTGCACATTCGGGTGCAAGAACACCAGAAATGGTTTTCACTTACATTTCCAGAAACTTTTGAAGTCTCTTCCCGAATATTTCAACACATTTTCCTTCACCGTTTTCCCAGCTGGGATCATTTTTGCCGGTACAGCCAATTCTTCTTGGTATCCATGGGAATTGCCTCCATAATTAGACGTGCACCCAGTGCACAGATCAGAGCGTTCAAACCCAGCAGCTGGAACTAGGAGGCGGGTCTGATTAAATCTGCTCTGCCACAAGGAGAAAAGCCAGCTTTAATGAAACATCAGAAGAGCTCCCTACCCCTTCTTTAAACAGAGCAGGAAAAGGGACTCCGGTTTTACTTTGTGAGTCGCTGCTCATCATGTGCTCACAACTCACTGAACAGAGAGCGAGCYGAGCAGCAAGTGAGCTGGGGCCTTGAAATTGGGGATCTGTCTCATTAAAAAGGGTCTAATTGCCAGCAATGGCATTTATTAAAGGGGCTCACAATATGCCTTCAGAATTACGCTGACGACTGGAAACGTTAGCAGTTGCGGACCTCGGTTTTCTCCTCGAGAGTTTAGGATAACCCCTCCTCAAGCCAGTGAGATCAGGGTCAGCTCATACGTGTCTCGCAGAGGAACAACTTCTCGTCTGGGTTTCCTGCCCTGACCAGAAGCGATCATTTGCGTGCATCCACAAAACCACGCACGCAGCCAGCCAGCAACTCTTTTCATGGACAGTAAATGATTTCTATTGCTGCACACCCAGTCTGCATTTAACAATCTGCTGGACAGAAAAGGGAGCTGGTGAAAGAGGCAGATGGTTGGATAGAAATTATTAATCCGATACAAGCTTTTTTACCTTTAGTTGCTGCTTCCATTTGATGTCACAAACCCCACGACTACTGGGGGCTTCCCCGCAGCCGAGGCACTGCGCTGACCGGGGAAGGCAGGCTGCAGGTGTGCCGATGGCACAGCAGAAAAATCACGCTGTAARCTCACATTTCTCTACCTTTTTTAAAAAATAGAACTGGGGGTTGGTGTGGAGAAGACGTGTTAAAATTACAAGTAGTTTGGTGGGTGGGGAAAAAAGCGACTTTTAACAAATAATGATTTTCCTACTGCTTACGGCAGCAGAGGACACGGCGGGGACTGGGGATCAAACACGGCTCTAGTCTAGACACAGCTGCAATCCCCGCCTGCCTTGGAAGTTCGTACAGCACAGGCTGAGGAGAATTTAGCATATCGTTTCCCTAATACGATTAAAACGCAGCTCCCTGTCCCGGGGTACTGACAAATCCTCAAATCTATAGGCATTCAAAACCACGTTACCATTTCCACTGCTGAAGAAGTAATTCACTTGGCACATGTGGCAGCGGGGACAGGCGATGCTCACCCATCCCAGCTAACGGCGGTTTCTTTAACTGAAGTTTGAACTCAGCCCTTCTTGTAATTCTGTAATTTGAATATCGTTTTCACAAACCTTGCAAGATGCAGATGAATGAGAGATTCCTGGCTTTGAGTCAAATGCTGCAGTAATTAAATGTTTATAAAACACTTTAAGCATGCGAAAGTGCTATTATCATAGACAAGAAACCAATGGGCTATGGCAGATTGGAGCCGGATTTTGAGGCACACCAGCAAACACAGCTCATTTCTCCCGCTACATCTCTCTTTTAGAGCTGCTAACAGAGGATTATGGAGAACATTACCAGGTTCCTTTTATTATCACCAGAATAAGTCAAACCAGAATTACTTTCTTTCATGTGAACATGTGTGATTCAAAAGTTTTTCCCTCTGTAATAAATATCCAAGCAGAGGGCCAGCTTGCTGTTTATCTCGTGAAGAAACTACCCCTAGGGAAACAAGAAATTGCTGCTACTTCTGATCTCTCACATAAAACTGAAGAGGTTCCACCTGTTACAGGTTTCTAACACCATCTGCTGTTTAAAAATAAGACAGCATTTGAGCGAAGCAGCACACGAGAGTTTGTCCTTGTTGATAAACCAGAAGTGACACCAGCTAATCTAGGTTTCTGTAATTGGCACATTTCACTTTTGTTCTTTCGAAGCCTGAACATACTTTGACTTGATCTTAATTACGAAGTGAACGATTTCTTTGCTAGAAGACCCAGAAGGCCAACAAGGAGCAGCTGAAAGCCGGGTCCACACCACAAAACTCAAATCTTCATCCACAGTCACGGGACCCCATCCGTCTTTTCAGTACTGAAGCAGGTTTTGAAGCAGTGTCATTCCAAAGCTTGGCCCAGCGAACCTACTAAAAACTTTTTCTTAGGAGAGAGCCATGGACTCCACAGGGTTCGAGGAACTTCAAAGAAAATCATTCTTGCCATTAAAAATAAAAATATTTACCTTTTGCTGTCTCACACTGCTGCCTGTACGACGGAATAAATACTCTAGCCAAGGATTCTTTTACTGCTTCCTTACTGAATGAGATACAAACTTTTGTCCCGGGAAAAACAACAGAGCCCTGGAGTTCATTACACATATAAATCGAAGGACTCGCCACCAATCCTCTTAGTTTTTGTCGCACGTGTTAAAAAGCAGGGAGGAATTCTTAACACCACCACTTTTTCTAAAAAAAAAAAAGAGTTTTCTCCAAATGGGTCCCTATGGAGCCCAGCCATTCACCCCGAGACAATGCAGCGGTTTTATCACCGCACGTTTCAACAGAAAAGCACCCAAAATCTTCAAGTCTAATACCAAACAGAGGACGCAGCTATGCGATCCTTCTCTAGTCGTATCACGTCAGCCCATTTCCAGCATCACCCTCCATATTTAACTTTTATAACCCCCTCCACACACATAAYTTAAAGAGTCAGTGGCTCCTTTTGTAAGCGATCGGCTTCTTACCCTGGCAGTTTACACGCACTTCTCGACAAAAGAGACCTTTTACATGTCAATTTATTTTCAGACAAGCATATCTGAAAGGGAGTTTCTCTCCGGAGTAGAATTAGTATTAATGGCAGGTGTTCCAGTGTAGCACAAAAGGAGGAAGGCAGCAAGTTAGCTGAGCTTAAGCAGTAAGACAGCTTGATGTTTTAATAACCAGAGGCAAGAAAATGGAATGGCAGCGGACCTCCGGCTTTCATAGCATGAATGAAGGTTTTATTCAGAGCCCCCTATGTACTTGCAAAAGAAGACCTTGAAATATTTTAAATGTTTTCTTTGCGTTAAAAGAGGGGATTAAATTGTTGAATATTACATGAAAGCGCAGCATCCRCCCCACACACACTTGCGGTCACCGAATATTTCCGAAGCCTCCGCGTTCTTGGGAAGGCGGCAGTGGCTGCCGCGAGGAGGTGGTGGCACCCAGGAGGCCACCGGCTGCACAATTCACTGTCCACAAAAGGCAAAAGATGCAGGAAAAAGAATTACGTGAACTAACTTGAAGGTGGGGACTTGAAGAGGGTATTTGCATTAGTTGGATGGAAAGTTAAAAAGCAGATTGGTTGCTCAGTGAAGCTTTGCTAAGGTAAAAAAGAGATGGTTGCTGAGAAAGTTACCGACCTTCAGTTTTAAAGACAGGCTAAATAATCATGATGGGAATATCTATCAGGCCAAAATACATTTATTTATGCTCCGGTTGCTTTGACAGAGGTCAGTACCACATCATTAAGAGGAAGGCACGAGTACGTCACACAGCGGGAAGAAGGAAAGCAGCCTCTCAGCTGGGTCAACCTCTTTTACAACAGAAAATGTTGCTGATTTACACCCCAAAATAGGAAAGTTTAACCTTTCTTGTATAGAAGCTGTATTATATRAAGAGAGCTGCTCAATATTATTTTCAGGCTCCTTGTCTATGGATTAACACGCTATTTCCGCACAGGTTAATTCCAGGTAGACTCAGCTATTAGAGGCTGGATTCCGGGATTTCTGCTCCCTTCAGCTTTCGTATAGACATAAAGGACAAAATCTTAAAGGTTAAGTCGGCTATGAAACACCTGAAATAACACAAGCAGTTTTCTTGTAAAGATTTCCTTATGTATGAAAGTTAAACACATTTTTGTCCCTTTTCAAATCAAGACAAAGGTCAGCTGTATATCCTCTTTGTCCCAACTTAAAGCTGAATGACCTCAAACGCTTATGAGAGCAGATCATTTGGTCTTCTCCAAGACGCCTACTGGCTCCCCCCAACAGGCATTAGAGACCCAGCCTGACCCAGGCGCAACTTTCACCTCAAATAATGCAATTTCAGTTAAGATGACAGCAGTTGGTCCCAACTGTATTTCGGCAAAGGTCTAATACTGTCAGGACAAAACCAGAAAGGGAAGGAGGGGGCCCACCCGACCCGTCACAAACACCTACAGTTCTCATACGCAGAAAGATCAACAAGTCCATTTTTATTGAGCACTGCAATTAAAAAAGTAACAGCACTTGGTTGATTTGGAACTAAAAATCAAGACTTATTTTTACTTATGGAAGGATCACTCAAAACAACTTGGTTAAAAGCACCCCAAAAAGCAAGGTGTAGCCCTTCTTGTTCACCCTGTTCTTCAAAGTGATGGAGGTCCCAGAAGCTACAGCTGCACCAAACACAAAGTTCCTCCGAGTGAAGACCCCAGCGAGGCAGAGGGGTTTGACGCTCCGGGTATCGGGATTTGACGCTCCGGGTATCGGGATTTGATGCTCCGGGTATCGTCTCACGGCCAGGCAGAGTCTGCAGCAACCGTGGGCTGCTCTCCCTGTGCCCACGGAGCTCTGCACCCGCTTGGCCTACGCATCTTTGAGTTGTCACTAGTTGGCCTCACACCAGCWCCATTACAGGGAGGATTAAGCAAAGGTTGTAATGTTTTTCCTGACTGATATTTGAAAACATTTACAATTTCATACAAACGAGCCAGCTACCATCCAAGCAGGGCGCACGTTTGGTTTAAGACCCATCCTGACGGTCCGTACTGTTGAGAGGCTCACAGCGAGCGGTGATCACCACCAACACCTCCAACCCCATCCATTGTTTCAGACCCCACCCTTTCCAACATAGGAAATATTCTGAAAAACTGGCAAAGTGTCTGCTTCAATCCCGACAGYGCCCAAAGGGACTGACCCCAAGCTCCAGAAAGAAGCTGTTTATAATGATTGTATTTGTTTCAGGTACCTAAAATTTGCACACCTTGTCACTGGCATGAGAGTTACTGCACAGTTGTAGGAAACATAAGGCAGGTTCATTGGCACCAATGCAAACATCGTGCCAGAGGAGAAAGCAAGCGTTTTTATGGAAGGCATTTTGTGTGGTGGAGTGTCCCCCTCCCCAGCTATCAGCAAAACATTAAATCCAGTTCTGCTGGGGGTCGGTGGCAAAACCAGTGAGAAGATCCAGTGTGCACTGGCACTGGCCGCCTCCTCTCAGCGGCGCTGGACACTAGGGCAGTAGTTGGAATAAATATAGAAAAAAATCGTGACTATTTCAGCTTCTCACTGGCTGCTCCAGGGAGTAAAACAGGACCTGCCTGGATGAGGGTAGAGGAGGAGAGAGCTGTACATCTCAGAAAATTTTTTTATGGAATTCTCCATTTTAGGGTCAACTGGGACTAAGCAAAAGGGAAAAGCAAAAAAGAAAGTTTCCCCTCTCATTATATGATCAGCCAAAAGTAGCAGAAATTCACATGAGAACCTTTGCTGGCTTCGGTTGCATCCTTGAGCACGTGAGCGTTTGCAGTCCCCGTAGCTCTCCCGCTCCTCCCGAGAAACAGCCACCACTGAACCAGGGAGCTCCAGTAATTCCCTGCAAGTCAGAATGGGTCAGGAATTTATTTCTAGCACAGTTTGCCTCCAAGTGTTCGTTTCTATTAGCACTAAAATGTCCTGAGAATAAGAAGTTCCCCTCTGCAGCCTGCATCCTGCCCCCTTTCCTGTTGATAACTGCCTTATTCCATAATTGGTTCTAATTACTTCCCACTGCAAAGTGAGGTATTGCACCTGAGAGAAGGTGGCATAATATGCAGCCCTACTACAGTACTGCTGGTTTTCCCATCACAGGGCCAGATGAAAAAGCTTTGCAAATCTCCCAAAAGGCAGGCAAGAATTATTATCCCTGTATGACGTGGGGAAACRACCGGGGTCGCTTATTCTGCAGCTAAGAGTCAGTCAGTAAAAAAACATCAACTGAATGACACATTTATTGTACAATTCAGAAAGAAACCCTGAGTTACCAGCTGTAGAACAAAGTTAAATTAAAAAAAAGGATGGTTTGTTTCATAGGTTCCTGCTGAAGGAAAGGAAAACCAAAAATGGTAAAAAGCAGCAGCTAGAGCCAGCCCAAAGCCTCAGCTTTGCCGAGGAGAAGGTTCCTTTGTCACCTCCACCTGCACGGGTGACAAAGTCCCCAGGGAGTGATGGGGAGAACACGAAGATGGGAGGGCAGAGGGAAGGAATGAGCCAAACCTAGCAGGTATTCTGGACAGCCGAGCATCTAAGGGGGTGTTTGGAAAACCCGTGGTTTATTTTGTTCAGAGAACTGCCGTCTGGGCTGGGGGAGGGCAGGAGAGAGGACGAAACGGAGTCTGAAAAATYGACCTTCCACTCTGAACACACACGCACAAAAAGTGACGTGAAGGGCAGGGAAGTCCTTTACAGACACAAGTGCTGCTGGCTAGGAGTCTGCAGGGTTGACTTCGGGAAGGGCATCCAAAGGTTCAAGGGAGGAAAAGCCCCAAAGCCTAAATCCCAAACATTACGCAGTCTTCCAGCTGCGATGGCGTTGGAGAGGATCGGTTCTAAGAAACGGTGTAGCTACAACAAATATCTGGCCCTACACAGGAAAGGGTGAATCAGAGCTGCTTTTTAGTGCCACTTGACATCGGTTATACATTCTAGTTCTGATATACACAGATGGATGTCTTTAAAAATTGACAATTTACACTTCAAAAAAGTTTTACAGTGAAGTTCTCTCAGCAAAGATCAGTCCACGCAAGGAGGAGCCAGTCTTTCAGAAACAGAAGGGCACTTGGCCTTTTGAGAAGAAGTCCTCAAGGGAGCTCCTGTGCAGGCATTGACCGCCCGACCTCCTGGCCCCCGTCTTCAGTAGGTGTGCGAAGTCTGGTGTGACTGCACCGCACCGTGCGGCTGCAGACCGCCCCAGCTTCACAGTGTGGTGGAAGGGAGTTTCTTCACCCGCCTCTGTGCCAGAATGGAGGATTCGATGGGCTTCAGCTGGGGGCTTGGCTTGGAGCTGTTCAGTGCAGAGTATGTGGCAGCCATCGCCCCCTTGGAGAGAAGGCACGAGAAGTCATTTAGATGTAGAAGCGGTATTTCAAACTCACGGCTTTACAAGATGAGGGACCAGAGTAGCCAGACCCACAGACCAAGACGCATTTTCTTTTTTCTTTACATCTCCCTCCCGTACTGACACGCAAACTTTCCTGCCAAAAAACCAGCTTGTCTTGTATTGCCTCCCCTGGCCCACACCTCTCCAACCTTCCATCCTGCTTTGCCCACTCCACCATCACCCCACCTGGACCACTGCTTTCCAAAGAGCCCAAGGGACATGAGGAACCAGCTGAAGGCCCAGCTCAGACTTTGTACCTTTACAAGCTGAAGGTCCTGGCGATTCAGCTGGCTCTGGGGTAAGCTGTCCTTCTGGGTTATCCACGGATGCTGCAGGACCTGCTTGGCTGTTAGGCGCTGGTGAGGATCTACATGAAGCATCTTTGATACCAGATCCTAAGGGCATCGTTTGGAAAGTTAGACTTTAGAAGATTTGATACTTTAAATGCAAAAATACCACCTGTCCACCCCCAAATTAGGATTTAAATTCAGAGGCCAAGTTTAAATCCCCAGATGTCAATCTCCTTTTGTATAAAATAGTTTTTGGTAGGCCTGGGAGGTACAACACAGCAGCAAACCCCACCTGGGTCAAGCACGAGGTTGGTGTTGCACGCAAATATTCACAGCCAGAGCTAAAACAAAGCGGGGAGAGGCACGCTGCTGAGCTGCTATGGGGGAGATATGCATGGGGTAGAAGCTACACTGCTGGTTTTCTCCTCTCTCTTCTGCTCTCCCTCCCCAACCTGGTTTAAACTTGCCTCACAGCAACTGGCTGTGCTTGACCTGAACCATTTAACATAACGCAGATGAATATCAGACTGTACCTTGGCCATGTCAGAAATAGTGTCCCAATTGCCTCCACTGACGGAGAACTTCCCCCCACCTATCCGGGTCAGGATCTCTTCTGGAGTGTCACTGGGACCATTTGCAAATGGAGTGCAGCTGGGGAGAGAAGAGAAAGCATTTGATTTACTGCCCTGTAACCCAGCCGGGGAGCGCCTCCAGGTAGCAGCGACCGACGAGGAGAGGTCCAACTGCCACCGCGGAGCACRTCTGAGAGCAAGGTGGTCACAGCCCCAGCTGTGGCTTTCCAGAGAGACAGCGGCGCTTACCCTGCGAGCATCGTATACAGGAGAACTCCCAGGCTCCAGATGTCGCAGCCCTCGTCATAGCCTTGGCGTTTTAGTACCTGAACAGAATAAGCAAAGGAAAAAAAAAAGTGCGTTCAGTTCTTGTTGTTGAGCTCACTTCAGCTTGTGAAGAGCGGCTTGACCCCCGTGTGCAGTCTGTATGCAAAGCTCCTAGAGCCCTACTGAACAGCAAAGTCAAGATCAGGATTCAAATCAGATTTTGGTTTCACGGAACAGAGGAACCCCCCAGGCACATCAAAACGACAAGTGAGAAAGAAGCCATGTTCCAGTGCGGTGACACTGCACGCATGCTCCATTGCGTGCCTGCTCTTTTTCTTTCTTCTGCACCAAGATAGCTGAGTGGAAAATCATCCCTCCTCTTTTAACAGGTCAGTTAATCAGGAAGGGAAGCAGCCTAGAAAATCACTGGGATTTTAAAGTCTCAGTACCCTAAGCAGCCCCCCTCATAAGGGCAGTACAAGTTGGAGGACTGTGCTTAAGATCCTCCCCTGTAAGTGGTATTTCTGTAATTACCTCTGCCAGGACAGAGTATGCCAGAGCAGGCTGGAGTTAGGAATGGGGCAGACCTGCCTGTGCCCAGTGAGAGCACAGGCTCGGGGAGGGACGTGAGAGCTACCGAAGGGTCTCAGGTCAGTAAGGTGCTTACCTCGGGTGCCACAAAGTTTGCCGTATAACAGGGAGTCATGAGAAGGCCATTCTCAGCCCTCAGCTGCTTGGCAAAGCCAAAGTCACAAATGCGAATGCTTTCAGGGTTTCCCGACTCATCCACGT
Organism: Phoebastria nigripes; assembly: GCA_035582835.1. Classification (NCBI taxonomy): domain Eukaryota; kingdom Metazoa; phylum Chordata; class Aves; order Procellariiformes; family Diomedeidae; genus Phoebastria; species Phoebastria nigripes. The sequence goes on from JAYKAV010000778.1 coordinate 1,063,418, forward strand.
AGAGAATATTGCTGGGTTTCAAGTCCCTGTGAACCACCTGTGGAGCAAAGAAAGCGCCATTCTTATACCCCTGGAAGACAAAGGTCTGAAGCTGCATCAGGACACTCAACCCCTGCTCTGGCCCCACATCTGGCTTGCCAAGACAGCAACACCAGCAAGAAATAATAGTCCTGACAGGCACAGTTACTCCCCAGTGGAGAGGGAGCGTAGTGCAATGCCAGACAGCTTCCCAGGAAAACAGACGTAACCATACTCACCCCTTGGGAATGCAGATACTCCACCGTTTTACAGATCGTGTGCAGGACCGAACTGGCTTCCCTCTCGGAGAAAAACTTCTGTCTGAGGATTTTATCCAGCAGCTCCCCTCCCCTCATCAGCTCAGTCACCAGATACACGTACTTCCCATCATCATACACCTACCAAAGCAAATATGGAGGGGTTAACCAAAAAGTGCTTCCAGAGCTTCCCTTTTGTACTTCTACCGCCAAGAAGCAGACAGAAACCAGCAACGCAGAGGTGGGTCTGGGGATGCTTCCTCACCCCAGAGCGATACATTGAGCAGGGCCATTGGGTTGCCCATGCTGGAGCTGCAATGTGCCCCCCATAGCCCAGTCTGCGCTTCCTAAACCAAAATACAGGAGAAGTCATTCAAGTTACACTCACATCTTTCAAGGTGATGATGTTTGGGTGCTGCCCATATCGCAGGAGGATTTCTATTTCCTCAGAAGGGTCTCGCTTGCTCTTGTCAATAACCTGCAAGAGTATGGATAAGCGTTAGCCACAACGGGCTGGGAAAGGGGCCAGGACAAAGCAAACAAGCTGAGTGGAGCCCTGCAGAGATCCTGCACCATAGCCACTCCCTGTCCCTGCTCTCTTTAGCAATAAGCTCTAGAAATCCTCTAGCTGCTTCATCAATTCTGTGTCCCCAAACCCCAAAGTTTTATGTCTGGCTTATTTGTTAAGAGCTGACATAGCCACAGCAAACTTTGCAAAGAAAGGTGAGGTACTGTCCTCCTCCTGACAGAGGAGAACACTGCTTCCCCGCTATTCCTAGATAAGAAAGCTTGTGCAGTTACATGCACAGCAGCACAGAAATTGTCCGTTTAGGCCCTACRCAAGCAGAGAAAGCAATTTCATTCCTAGATGTTATTTTGGTCATCATGGGGATGAACAGAAATCTAACAGGGGAGTTCAGTTCAGATGGTAGACCTCAGACCTTGACTGCGTATTCCATGTTGGTTGCTTTATGAATGCAGCGTTTACACACTGAGTAGGAGCCGACGCCGATTGCCTCCTTCACCACGTAGCCGTCGTTGAACTGGACATTCTTGCCGTGCAGCTGCTGCAAGAGGAGAGCAGAAAGTTGATGAGCTGGGAGGGTTCAGGGAAGGGTTTGTGCAACGCGATGAGTTAACTTCAACACAGAGCAAGCTGACAGACTGCTGTCTGCTACATCCCACAGCTTCTCCTCCCAGCTGGGGAGAGGGAGGAGAAGAGAACAAGGCAGATATAGGTCAGTGGGCTAACACTGTCTGCATCTAGCATGGTGCATTTTGGTGGCACCTTTCAACCCACGGGCATTTACACAGACCTCCCGCTAGCACGGGTCCACCTGGGGAGAGGAAAGCAAACGGACTCGCATTGCCCTGACGACCTTTGCACATGACAGGCAATAGAAATGAAAGAACAACAGGATGCAAGAATTCAAAACAGAACGACACTGCCTCAGGCTTCCCGTTAGCTCTGCTCCAGATGGTACAGAGGTCCCGCAGACCCACTCTGGAGTATTACTGCAGCTTCAGACAGTTGTTCCTCTGTCCCCACTTTTTACCTGTACCACCGAATGTAGAGGTGACTGGGCAGGTTTCACCTTGCCATCCTCCATCAATCCGGTCGCCACAAAACTGAAGCCTCGGAAGAGCTGATGGGCCCCCGCACTAGGGGGGATGCCTGGGGAATCTGCAACAAGAGTTGAGAGACAACTTGAAGAGGGCTAGCCCTGCGGAAGCAGAAGCCTTCCCCTTGCTCCCCAGGAGCTATGGCTCCTCTTTAGTTTATTCGAGACAAGAGCCGCACCGCACAGCGCTGATCTTGCCCCTAACATCCCACATATCTACGGCTGGGCCACCTCCTCAGTGCTGGCAGCACTAGCAGGAGGCAAACCTTGCCTGCTGGCACCGGCAAACCAGTATTAAGCCGTACAGTATCATTTCACACAGGAAACTTTGGCTTTGCGTGAATTCATACAAACCTTTTGGTGTACGCGATGTAAATTCTGTGTCAAAATAAAAGGTGTCATCTGGCTGGCCTACTGCAGGCTTGAAGGGCGGTTTGATTTCCCTGCGGTACAGCTTCTACAAAACAAAGACAGCTCGAAAGTCCTCCGGCAGGTCAACGCTCTCGTACACGCTCAGAAGGGTGCAAAGGCTTGCTAGGAACGAGAGGCCAAGAAGAGATTTTGCGAAACTAGAAACAGCTCTCTGGCTTAGCGTTTAACTACAGCTCGGAAGTCTGAAGAAAGATTTCTTGGCTGGTGGGGTGCCTTTGAGTCAGTTTGTGGAGAAATACTACAAGTTCTACCATATATTAAATCAAGAAAAAAAAGTGTTCTACATGCAACTTGGCCCCACTCCAAAAGCAGTATCTGTAAAGTATTTACCTCGCCAGGCTCTTCCACCTCCTCCTACCGCCCATTAGGGCTTTGCTGACACATATCTCTCCCGGGACAGCCACAGGAGATGCCCTAGGAGGACATTTGTATTCCAGCACTCCCACAAATAGCCTTTTACAATTGCTTCTTGAAGCAAAAATTTGAAATAAGCTTTACTAGCATTGCTGGAGGTTCAGTCTAGCAGCTTGCTGGCTGCCTCGAAAGCATTGAAAGACTGATCCCCTTACCAAGTAAGGGAAAACAGGGAAGAAACAAAATTACGTGGTAAAGTAGGGAGTTGGCCAGAAGCAATTGGGAAATGCCGGTTCAGTTATCGTCCTGCTTCTCTGTACAAAACAAGGTATTTCCTTGCCAGAAATGTTTCCCCGAGTCCTTCCCACTTTGTGCAAGACGATCCGTCTTGTGCCAAACCCCAATTAAAACCTGCACCTTACTGTTGAGAGATGAGTAAATTCAAACCAAGGTGAGATCATAGGCAACTCAGGTATGAAACAGTTATTCACATGACAAACAGAATTTTAGATTTGGGAAGGATTATTGGAAGAGGTGGAAACAGGGACTGGTAGCTCTCCCATAGCTGGTCAGTCTGCAAGCATCACGACCGCAGAACTGCATTACTGGTGCCGAGTGGTGTAAAAGTTTGCTCTTGTATTTCTGATACTCACATTCCAGTCAATGGTAGAGTAGAAAGGATGGCGCTTGATCTCTTCCGCCCCATCTGGTCCAGAACCTGAAAGATGCACCCGTGGGGTGCGTTGCATTAAATCAGGACCACCGACAAAGCGAAGGCTACCATGTATGCAACACAGCCAGGTATTACGGGGAACCTGGCTGTAATGAAACGAGCCCATTAACCGAGCACAAGTGTGAACATGCTGCTGACCCACGAGGATGCAAGAGGCCCTGATACAGCATCAGGTGTATTCAGAAACTAAAAAATGTCTTACCTAATCTGTTGGCTGGATTCCTTTTGAAGAGGGCTCGCAGGAGGCTCTGTGCTTCAGAGCTCAGGAACTGCGGCATGCCCAGCTTTGCTCTGGAGAGGAAGTTATGCAATCAGTTGCAGGTTTAAAGAAGTCAACCCACAAGCCAACTGCAGCACCTCCACCCCCGAAAGTACAATCATCTGTTTGGCATTTACACTGCACCCTTCAAACTAACTGTTGATACAAAACCGCTTGCCAAATAATGCCATTAAGTTGCGAGAACCCCCAAATTGCAACACGCTCAGAGAAAGAGCAGCAGCTCGCCTCCTATACATACACGAAAGAGAAATTCCTCTTACTTGAGGATGAGGGTCATCGTCTCCTTACGATCCTTCCCCTGGAAGGGCAGTGAGCCGGTGAGCATTTCAAACTGGGAGGGAAAGAGAAGAAGGGGAGGTCACACGTCTGAGCAAGTCTGAGGGTTGCACAGATCCCGCTGCACCTTCATCTGGGAGCTCGCCAAAGCTAGCGAAAAGCTTGCGAGCRATCAAAAGCCCAGCTCTAAAAAAGATCGCAGACATCATGTTTTCTCAGAAGGAGCTTGGTTCACAAGGTTTGCAGCGGGAACGTGTTCAAACCAGTGCCTGCTCCTGCGGGAGCCCTCGGATTCAGCAACCGCCAGACGGTGGCACCAGATCTGCACAGACACCGACAACCCTGTGCTGGGGCCAACACGGACACCCCCACGCACCCCACGCTGCGCACCCCACGCAGCGCACCCAGCGCTCGCTGGGACAACAGCCTCAGGAGCTCTGCCTCCCCAGAGAAACAGGCGTTCCTAGCTGGATGCCTGGAAACCTGTTATAGAGCCCTTTCAGGGAGCCTGGAGCACATCCCCAGGTCAGCACATCTGCTAGACATGCAGAATCACGTAAGGGTGTTTCAGAGCTACCGCTGGAGCCGCTGCTAAGCCAGGTCTCCAAACAGACTAGCTGGGTACATACCATTAACACCCCGTACGACCACCAGTCAGCACTGTGGGAGTGGCCCTGGCGATTCACAACTTCTGGTGCCATATATTCCACTGTCCCACAGAAGGAATAGGCTTTCTTCTCGTGGTCTATAGCCTCCTTACTCAAGCCAAAATCTACATAAGAGAAAAACTGTCAGCATGCACCCGCGTGCTCTGAGCAATCAGACAGAGCAGAGAGGCCTAAGAGAAGCTCCGTATTTCAAGAACCAACCTTGCTGGAGCGCAAAGCTTTTGCGGAGTCCCTTACCTGTGAGTTTGATGTGCCCTTCTTCATCCAAGAGGATGCTACAGCATGAAAGAAAAAACCAAGTTGTTACTGTCTGCAATAAGGGCTGGTGAGAACAAGCACACACAGAGGAGGCTGGTCTGAGATGCTCCCAGAATCCAGAGAAGAAAGTTCCCCCCGTGCTTTAAGCTCCATCACCAAGACATGAGTGGGACAAAGAGCAGCTCCCTTCTCTCTACTCACTTCACGTTGAACAAATGACCCACAGAGGTTACACCACCTTTGATCCCCCACATACCCCAGGTAAGAATAACCAAGTCAGACAGCTGGTATGCGTCTCTGCAAAGGCCCAGCCTGGTGCCTTTTCCCTCCGAAGGCTCTCAATTGCTTAAAGCTGGAGCCCGGAGACTGCCAAGGATTACTGCTCAGACATGTGGYGCACACATGCTGCCTCCACAGCACTCCTGGCCATAACTGCTGATCTAAGGAGCAAGAACCTTGTCGATTGGCACTGCCGCCTTCCATCTGGCTGGCCTACGGGCATCATTCAGCTTTGCCTTTGTGGAAGAAGGCTACGCCATTTGCTGACTACAAGCTTGGGACTGAACTGAAGGACTCGGTTCCCTGCTGCCTCAGCTGTGCCACACGTACTTCTCGGGTTTGAGATCCCTGTATATGATTCCCAGGCTGTGCAAATGGTCGAGCCCCAGAGCCAGCTCTGCTAGGTAGAACTTCACGTCCTCCTCGGTGAACATGACCTGCAGGAAGGGAGAGGAAGCGGACAGGCGCTGGGGTTACAACGCCGGTAGCRGGACCACCTCCGCTGCACCCATGCAAGACCTTTCGCATCCATGTTGCTCCCTTCTGCCCTTTCATACCTAATTTTCCCAGGCTTCGYCCGCCATCCTAAAGCACAACACCAAAAAACCAAACAAGGTTGCTAAGCAGCAGACAGGTTTCTAAAAAAACCTCTTCATTTACGGTAACCAGGTTATGTTCCCAGTTGTCTTCACCTAGCACAACTTCTCGTTACTTCTCCCATTCCCTGCCCTTGCCCTGTCCCAGCGAGGCGACACAACCAGCCAACACTGCCGCAGAACATGGTTCTCGCCTGTTTTTGTTCTTAACATGATGCTCAGCAGAAGCTGCTGCGGAGGTGAGACCTGCTTGCTATGCTGCTGCTGCTTTTCTGCCAGAGGACAGGGTTCCTGAGACATCCTCTCCTCCTGAGACATCCTCTGGGCTAGCAGCAGGTTGGAGGTTGTTTCCACCCCTCTCAAAGACTTTGCAAAGGTCAATCGCTTCTCCAGGCAATTAAGCCCAGATGAACTGAGAGCCTCAGCAACCCACCAAGATGCCAGAGCATACCCACCTCTTTGGAAAGCCGAGTGAAAAGGTCACCTCCTCTGAGGAAATCCAAGATGAGATACAGCTTCCCCTCTGTCTGGAATGCTGAAACACAAGCCGGAGCAGGAATCAGACCCCTCTGCTCTGGGAAAGCTCCATGGTGTTACATTAATCACTTAAATCCCAATGGCTCCAGTTGTGCAGATGCCCTGCATGGTTACTAGGTTAAACACAGGTAGGACTAATTATCTGGGGTAAATGAGACAGCCGGTCCATGATGTTGAAATGGGAGCTCACCAGCACTCTGGCCCTGCAGAAAATCCTCGTTTTATGGGGGGTTGATTCCCTTTCAGCCAGTGATGCTCTACTGAAAGGGCTGTTTTCCCGAGTGAGGCACTGGTCACTTTACAGGGAAAGAAGCTGTCCTCGCCTTCCTCAGAGTCAGAGCATTAACCCTGCCAAGCTCTGGATTGACTAGTTAACTTTACTTTCTCAGTTTCTCCCGATTTAATGTTTTAATCCCAAGGATCTGATGTTTAAACCTCTTCTCCCAGTCTATGCTCTGTTCCCCATTCAATAGCTAGAGCGGGCATGGGACCAAAGACCTTTCCAGGAAAGGATTTGTGTTAAGGGGATTGTGAAGGCTCCAGAGCAGCACAGCCATTGAGGGATACAGACTGATCCAGGCCTCTTCTCCATTTCAGGTATCTCCAGAAACCTGTTAGGGACCATGAGAGGCTCTCAGCATCCTCAAGCAGCCTGCTGCTGGATGCCTCATGCTCATCTACCTGCTCACGGCGGGTGTGCCTGTAGTAGCATCTTTCTTTATTGTGCTTAAAAGCAGTCCGTGTCTGTTCGAGCCTGCAGCCCCTCTCCCAGTGTCCCAACTAGATCCACACTCACCGTAGTGGAGCTTCACCACAAAGGGATGGTTTACGTCAGCCAGGATGTCCCTTTCTATCTTTGTTCTTACTCGATCACGCACTGTGGGAAGAGAGAGGAACAGCTCAGACACAGAAAAAGGCACACAGCACCCCGGTGTCAGCCTTGTCCCCAGCCTGAAGCCCTTTCGTACCAGGCAGCTTGAGCCAGATCTTTTCCCACCTCCATCACTGCAACAAGGGTCTTTTATAGATGGAGAGAAAAGGAGGCTGTTTGGCTGAGATAAAGATACTTCTCTTTCACCCAGATCACCCTGGGGCCAGCAGTGACTGCTGTGACATTTCCCCAGTGCTCTTTAAGACATGGAGGATAAGAGCATGGCAGTAAGAGTCTCCTACCTTTCAATGTCGCCTTCTTGAGCACTTTCATGGCATAGAGGTGGTTGCTGTCTGGCGGTGTTATTTTTCTCACCAAGAAAACCTGAGGGAGAAGAACACCACATTCGCCAAGCACTAAACATTAGCAGTAGGAGTAGGATGCCTCCCAAAGTGGCAAACCTCACAGTAACCCTAAGAAGCAGCTGGCCACAGGACTGGTAGGATGTACCTCAAGTTCTCCATGTGAAACCCCATGAGGTTTTCAGGAAAGTGCTGTGTGTAGAGCCTCTCACCCCCTATCTCCAGCCATTACAGCACTCGTGCTTTTATACTGCACTTTCCTCCTCTCCAGTCTTCCACACCTCTTGCTCACTCCCGCAGTTACCATGGGGCTGTGGCTGATGCCTGGGAGCTGTGACTTGAAGCACTGATGCTTCAATGTACCACAAAGCCTCCTGGTGACTTGCTGGTTTGACAGCCAGATCAACTCCTCATTATTCAGGTCCCGCACCCTCTTTGGATTTTTACCTCCTTCCCTTCCCTGATGTCCCATTCTACCTGGTTTTAGCCAGCTTCAAAAAGACACCACCTTTCTTTTGCACAAAGCCACCGCTGGATTTGCCCAGGAAACAGCACACAGTCCTGTACAAGCCCCCGCTGTTAGCGCTGGTAACTGATTGACATGAAGTTGATTTAATGTGTGAGCAGATGGTCTGTAAGAGACCTGGATTATTTACACATTGAAATAGATAAGAGTTACAGGCTACTTCCTTCCCCCTTCACAGAAGGGAAACTGGACCGTAAACAGGGGCCAAAACCAGATGCACACAGCATCATTTCTGAGAAGAGAGGAACATGCCCGAGTCCTCCAAGTCCTCAATTCCACTGACAGCTTGGCAGCCAGCTAGAGCTGCAGGAGGTCCCTCTGCCCTGCGCAACACCTGCGTTCACAAGCAGGATACTACTCCTTTCTCCTGATCATCTGAAAAAAGAATTACAGGGGACCTTTGGACATACAGGCTGGCCCTTGTTGAGAAGGCATCACTACAGTTGCCTTTCAAGTTAGAAGCAAGTGTTTGCTAAGTGGGCTCATCAGTCAGATTCTCACAATCTGGTGGGAATGAGGAAAGTGGTTTCATTGGGGATAGTCCCTTTTGTCATCAAAATCATTTATCTGGCATGCCACACGGGGCAAAGTGAACTCACCTTGCCAAAAGAGCCCTGTCCCAGCACCTTCAGGAGCTCAAACTGCGAAGGATCGGCTTTCTCGGAGCCCTCCTTCACATGGTGCGTGATGTTGATTTCTTTCACAACACCTTCACCCTGAAAAAGAGGGGACACGGTTGACTGGGAGTATACTCCTGAACAAGGGAAAGCAAGCCTTATCGGATTAAGGAACAAGGATCGTAGCTACAGACTCACAGGAACCACATATGAGAGAACCATAAAAGTTGGTACTTGTCACAGGTATCTCCTGGCTTCAACATCTGGAATAAATAAGTGATCAGTAGGCTTGCACCAGGCAGCCTTGTTAAATAGCCGGGGCTCTCCCCAAAGGCCCCGCTCCTCGCACCACAGGTGTTGCATTTCTTTGAACTGCATTTCAGAAGAGTGCTTGAAAAGCACCTTCCTTTTTAAGGCACTGGTAGCAAAAACAGGAGTGTTTATGCCACTAAAAATCCCACAACACAAAAATACGGCTCTGTTGTCAAAACACGGCCAGGGCTGGCAAAAATCAGACATGTTGGAGCCCATCTGCTCAGCAATCTGAGCAACTCTGCAACATAAGTCTTAGTGCATCTTCAGCACATACAGATGATGCTTTAACAGACTCAAGCCTTCAAGAAGATTGAGGGGAAGCCAAGGTCTCTGGCACATGTTTTGTTTAAAACACATTCTTTTATTTAAAAAAAATAAAGAAGAAAAAGAGATTTAACCAGCAGTATCTAGAATAAACCCACCAACGAAGCTAGGCCAGCACACAAGAACAGCCACAGGCCCTGAGGTGATGCTGAAACACCTCCTTTCCCCAGCAAACCTTGTCCACACCTCTGGTGCATAAAGCTCAGCTCAACAGAAAAACCTTGTGCCGCTTTTCTATTTGCATCCCAAATACAAAGTGACTTTTTGTACTACTAGTCTTCCAGCCATTCCTTTCCCTCTACTTCTCTTGATCATACCTAGCTAGTATATCTGCACTTAGGTTTCCTCTGAGCTTGACCTGTTCCAGCCCCTCTCCTGGCTGACCAGGGGGAGAGCCCACGGGGCAGGCTGGACTCAACTTCACGCTTCTACAGACATGAATCTTACTCAGGCCAGAAATCCCCTGTAGCTGTACGTCTTGTAAGGGCAAGTCCAGGCTTCTTAGCACTTCAGTCCCACGTTATCCACTGTTAGACATGGTCTGGTTGCTATTTGGACCTGAAGGTCAGCAATTATGTTCCAAAAGGCATTAAACTCGGTTGTTCTTTGACCCTAGGGCAGATGTGGCCATCAGAGGCTGCCAGAAAGCTGGAACTACTCTTTAGTTTTTCCCCTTGCAGAGTTGCGGGGGGAAAAGTTACGCTTTGTTTTCTAAAACTATTCAGATACTTGGTCTGGAACCCACCTAATCAAAGCAGCTTTTAAAAACAACAGGAACCAAGTTTCAGGCTCTGCTTCTCCTCTGCAGCCCAGCCCACTCCCCACCCTCCAGCACCTTCTCGGGGAGGGTGGCCTTGCCAAGCACCCGCGGATGTGGTTGCCTACCTGCACCGAGCACCCTTCCCTTCCCGCTCTCATGCTTGGCTTTTCTCTAGATTAGGAAGTGGCTTTGTTTCCACGTTGGTAGCTTTGCTCTCTCAAGATCCTGCATTATTCAGACACTGAGACCTAGCAGAGAAGCCCACGCTCTCAGCAGTGCAGCACGTACAGCCCGAGCACGGGGAGAGGGCAGGAGCTCCCCGCGTGTTATCCTGCCTTTTGCTGGTCTCCGTGATCACAGACAAGAAAGATCTTATAATCTCTGTAACAACAAGTCTTCATGTTCCATATGATCTCCCAGCTTAAATCAGCCACCTTACACTTCTGGTTTTGTTTGGAGGCTTAGTCCATGCAGACAGCTGCTGGTTAGGAACAGCTTCCCACTTCTGGCCAAGAGCCTGAGCAGGAGTCAGCCAAGAGGTCTCCTCCTGCTAGTCCTTCCACATTGTTCAACTCTCCACGGAGAGACCCCACAGCAAGGAGAGACCCGGGGAGGGGACCAGTGGAAGTTGTAGGCTCTTTCCCTCACCCTCATCTTCATGAAAACACTAGAAACCAGGTCTGCAGAGCATCAGCACTTGTACAGCCGTGCATGTTTCACCCTGTAGCATCGCACGCCTATGCAGAGAGGAACATTTAAAATGAACTCCTGTATCCACCTCCAAGGCATGTGGACCCATCCTCCTACCACAGCTCTTCAGGAGCCGCAGAGCAACGTATTTTCACAGCTGTGGGAATTCTTCACCTTGGCCAATAGCAAGACCCAGTGTGTGTAACTGCAAGTGGTTTCAGCAGCCCAGGCTGGATCTCCAGGCAGGCAGAGATTTGCATACGCAGCCTGCCAGCCAGAGCACATCAGCAAACACACATACATGCCGACTAGACCAGAAGTGGCATTAACGGAGACACTGTTGATAGCTTTCTGAGAAAAGCTTTGAGATGCCATTTAGCATCTTGCTGACACAAGGGAGGTTTCCTCCCATGGGCTCATCCAGTAACTTGCAATTCAACAGTTAGGACTCTGGAGACCACCTTCTGCAGCCTGTTTAGCAGCACACCAGAACAAGTCTCCAGCACAAAAGCACCTGCGTGCCACCAAGCTGCAGCACAAACAGGCTTTGCTTGCACCGAGATAAGTTTCTTCCAATGGCACCATTAAGCAAACTATCCCTGAAGGCAGAAAAAGAAAAGCAAACCAGACTGCTCCAAATATCCATCTGAAGCATCAGCCCACCTGGATGAGCAACCAGCCACACCAAGTGAAGCAAAGCAAGCTAGTGGCAGTACTGACCGGGCTGGAGAGCTGGCTGGGGGCAGGCAGCTGCAGGCTGCAGGGCTTGGCTCGATGTTTCCTCTGCAGCCAGAGCGTGAGGAACGCGCAGATGCGAGGAAGTTTAGGGTCCCTCTCCATTCTCCCATCCCGATCAACATCGCACAGCCCCAGTAACTGCCACCCCCGTGAGCTCCCGGGGAAGCACAGCCGGCTCCTGGGCATCAGAGAGGCTCCTGCGGCGCTGCATGGATGCCCCACGCTTGAGGTTGCCGGATGGAGGAGATACAGGTGGTTAAAGCCCAGCTGGCAGATGCGCAGTGGAGACAAGTGACTCGGTCGCACGGAGGCAGGTTCACACTCCCACTCCCCAGCAACAGCACTTGTGGTTGGGGCTTTTTTTTTTTTTTTTTGGTTTTGCTTTTTAAAAAAAAATAATCTCACAGCTCCTTGTTCACGTTTGGGTTCCGTGGTTCAGACAAGATGCTGACAGAAAACATACACGGTCTAGTTAAAGTGATTTCCATCTAGTGCTGCACGAATCTCATGTCAGGCTGTGAGCTTTGGGGGTATTTCCACAACGGGGGAATATTCTGAGAAGCCACTTACTCTTTAAAAAGGAAGAGGAAAAACTCATGAAACCCCACACAGAAGTCTGACACCATCTTGGAAAGCTGCACATCTCTGCTCTCACACTGGCACAGGGATGATGGGTCAGCCATGATGGGATTCAGGGTGCATTGATCCCATGGGCAAATCCTCTGGCATCGCTAGGATTTGCATCTAGTCCTTCGTTTGCTTTATGTTGCACAAGAGTCCTTGCTGTGGACGCTGGAGTTATCTAAGAGCCACCCTGGGAAGTTCCATGTGAGGTATTTTTAAGAGCACTTCCGATGCAGACAGCTTCTGAACCCACCACTGCTCGGATTTATTGGCAGGACAGAGGAGAGGTATTTAGATCGCTTGTTTTGCCTCCTTCCCCCTCCAAGCCTGTTCCCCTTTGACCTTTCCATTGGGTCAGGACAGACAGATGTTTTCTGCAGCAAGACCCCAGAGAGTGCAGGTAAGAAAGAAACCCCTTGAAATGAGTAAAAAGACACCCACGCACCTTTGCAATTAGAAATAACCCCGTGTCAGCATTGATTTCTGAATTTCTCCAGAGAGTGCAGAGTATGAAAAGAGGATCTTGGTTTGGACTCAGAGAGACTGCTTATGACTGTCTTGCCTCCTCCGCCCCCATAATGTGCTCTTTGAGAACCGATAACGAAAGAAACAAATGACTTCATACCAGCAAGGCAGCTGGTCCCAGCTCCACAGAGGGAACCTCAATAGCTGATGAGGTCCAAAGCAAGGGAGCCGGTGCCAGAGAGCAGCGTGAAACAGCACCGCGCAGCTGGTGAGCACAAGTCTCCAGGAGACTCGGTTCATACTGACACCTCCTGCATTCTGCCACAGTCCCAGTGAAGCAGAAACCATGTCCACAATGTGCCGGGCAAAGATGAGCATCACCGCTTCCAAGGAATCTTTACGTTGCTCAATGAAGCTGTGCAGGTGCTGCAGCCAGCCAGCTCTCTGCGTGTGGGCCCGACAAGATCTGATAAATCTTGTCCCGACCAAGACAATTTTGCATGTTGTGTTATCAGGCACTCAGCGTGGGGAGAGGAGCCTCAGAAAAGCAATCAAAAAACCCCATGGTACGTCCATGCAACTAAAACACTGGAGCGCCCGCCCCAGCAAGCTGACAAGATCAGAAAGCCACAAGAGACATAAATGACAGCACGGAAAGGGGTTTGGTGTGGGGAGGAAGGAGGAGGAGGATGAAGTCAAGTCCAGGATGTCACATGAGCAAGTGAGTAATAGCTGTTTTCTGTATTAGCAGTCCCACCTAGCTGAGACGGGCTGGCAGGAGCATGCTGCAAGAAAGGGTTTGGTTTTCAGAGAGGCCCTTGCAAGCACTGCTTACGCCCTCGCATACGTGGGACGACCCATCATGGGACAAAGTGTGCATTAAATGCATGAGTCTCCTTGAGGTGCACATCTGCAGCAGGCTCTCTTACCTTGTCTGCCGAGTCCACAAGGTCTTTCTCTATCCAAGTGATGTCTGATTTTGCCTGCGGGACAATAAATAAGCGTCAGCACAGAGGGGCGGTGATACTCCGCTAAAGTTTTCCCAACGAACTTGTTTAGTGAGACCAGGCGAGCTGTTTACAGTCACTGGTGGTGTCCCTCCAGACATCGCTCCTCGGGATGAGATTCTGAGCTGTGTTGGTGCTCCAGGAGAGCAGTTGGAGCGAGCTGCTGTTAAAGGCTTTGATAAACTCTGATGGGCAGTGGAGGACACGGTGCCRGCGCTTGGTTACACGTGTTCCCCAAGAATCAGAGCACCACTGCCCAGGAGAGAGAATTAATTTCTGGCAGGCTGATTAACGTCTAGATCAGATTTTACTCTCAGCTACACCTGGACAAACTCCAAAAGCATCTGTTCTGGTAGTGGTGTCCTGGGTCTGCAGGGAAGTTCGGCAGCCCCATGGCAAAGAGAGGGCTCCTCTCCAGGGGCATGCTCAGCGTTTCTAAAGCAACCAGGAGGAACATATTCAAATACCAAAACTCACCACATCCCTTGAGGGCAGGGCAGGGCCAGCCCAGCTGCTCTGACAGGTCCCTGAGCAGCATTAGAAATGTCAGTTTATGCTGCCTCTGGGGCCAGATGCAATTCTGTGAACCCTTATAGGGAGAGATGCAGAAGTGTTTAAAGGGAGCTCAGAAAAGAACTGCTTCTCAGCTAGGATATGGCTCCTTCTCCCCCAAAAACTCAGACTTAAGGGAAGAAGTAAGTTTTTGCAAGGTCAGTAAGTTTTTGCAAGGTCAATCCCCAAGCCTGCTGTATTTTAATGAACGTACATAGATTTGCTATCACATCTAGGTACTTTCATCTGTTTTTTAGATAACGAGCTAAGTTTGAATAGAAAAATCACCCCCAAAAAAATCAAGTCAGATTTGAAACATTTCCTCTGAGAGGTTCAAGTCTTTGGCTGTGGATGAGATAAACCTTATGTGACTGCAGACAGAAGGGATCTAAGAGAGACTCGAGCTGTGACTTCTCGTGTCTTTTCAAGCAGTTTGTCAGCACGACGGAGCCCGCGGCGCTGGCAGGGCTCTTCGGCGCCAGCAACGTCAACCGGGTGAGCGCAGCGTGAGGCAGAGCGACCCGAAAGTAGGACAGGAGCTATGGAGAGGCGAGAGAAGAAAAAGCAAGCCTTGAGGGAAGGGAGGAGCTGCGTGAAAACAGCAAGATTAGAGTTAAGAATTAACTGATTTTCAGCTCCAGAAGGACTGAATCAGATCGGAGGGGGCCCTTGCAGTCACTTCTTCCCCTTCCTCCCCTCCATCGCTCTGCCCTTGCTGCGGGAGCAGCCAAGATCTCTTTGGGTCTGGGAGAAGGTGGCTGTCCTGCTGCCGCCGTGGGAAGCGGATGCCCGGGGCAGCCGGCTGACACATCTACCAAAGCCACAACTAAAACCCCTTCCCGAGTGCCCAAAAGCTATCACAAAAACCTCAGCGGTCCCCCACCCTGGGGATCACACCCACCCACACGGAAACCAGCTCCTTCACGGCTCCTTCACTGCTCCGACCAGCAAGCAGGCACCAAACCCCGCCTTGGATGGGGATGGATTGATTTCTCTCCCACAAGCACGGATCTCTCTGCAGGTCCACCCTACCAGCGCAAGACACTGCTCCTGTGAGCTACCAGCCATCTTCTGACACCCACAGCCTCGGGGGAGGTCATTTTACACTGATGCCTGCACCACTGGGAAATGATATTTGCTGCTCCTGGAAAATAAAAGGACACCCCCGGCCACCGGCCAGGTCTGAGCCCAGGAGGTTGCTGAAGTCAGAGGAGGARACAACTTCTGAACTTCCCAATGCCGCCTTCGAACTGCACAGATGGCTTAGTCATCCTAGATCAGGGGCTGGGGACATACACACGGGGTTTTTTTTTTTTTTCCAAGTTCAAAATACAAGTCCTCTTTCCTACTTTCCCCTGTTTTGAAGAAGGATTTTACAAGCCAGAAGCCAAGAGACAGGTTTGTTTTTGCTCGCGTTTTGTCACTTTGCTGGTTGAGACAGTCACATCTAAATGCAAGAAAAAAAAAAACCTGCAAGAGCTAGAAACAGATTACGCTTTTGGCATTTTGCTTCCTATTCATCAACAACTAACCAGAAGCTGTTTTAATTTCTGTTGCTTCAACACATGCTCTGGTCCCAAAACACTCCCAAATTCTGGCAGCACCTAGGAAAGACACTTCTTAGAAAGCTGTTTTACCATCAGAAATGCCTTTTACAAAAGAGAAGTCATTAATTAAAACTGGGTAGGGTCTGGCTCTCTAAGGTCAGGCGATTCACCAACTTCCCGTGTCCTGCAGAAGAGACAGAGCACAGTATTGTACGTAGAGCAGATATTTTATCAGCTAGACACTTGCCTCCTGGATCCTTGGCTTGCTGCGAAAGAGGAGCCTCAGCATCTCCAAAGCTTTAGGCTGCTATTCTCCCATACTTTGCAAACTGGCTTCTGAACTTAGAGCACTCTGCAGCACCCAGACCAGCATGAGAACCCCGAGTGTAGTAGTTACGTCACTGGGATGTATTTTGGGAGTTTTTGCTGAAAGGAAACTGTGGTTTCGTATGGGGAAATTGCATTGTGTGGCGATGGCTGCACAATACCAGCAGCCAAATGAAAACACTGGATGGCTTTATGGGTGCTTAGGCATGGCTCTTTCCATCAGCAAATCTCAGCAGGCTTTTCAAGAGGATCAGTGTAGTCCCCCGTGTCACAGACAGGAAAACAGGCATAAAAAGAGCAATTTCAGCCACCACACGAGGCAGCAACAAGCAACGGAGAATCTGTGTAGCTTTCTTCCCCAAAGTTAAGCTGCCCCTGCTCTGAGCAGCATAAATGCTGAGTCCAGCGCAAATATTCTCCCTGTAGGATCAGCTGAATTGCAGGTCTCCAGGGAAGGAGCYGGGAGGAGGCAGCTTCTGCACCCTTCCCTGGTTTGTCCCTGCCCCATGTCAGAGTCACCGCTTGGTCACCGGCTGTGTCAGGTCTTTGGGACGCTGCTGCGTGAGGTTTGCACACTGGCATCTTATGGGAGGGTTGYACAATCCTGTCCGCTTGCTCAGGGGTCAGCTCCTGCACCGTGATGCTGCTCTGCACCCTGCTCTTATACAGCCAGGGGTGCCTTAATACAGCCAGAGCGGGAAGGAGATGGGAATTGGCCAAGTCAGGCAGCACAGACACGGGGACTGGAGTAGAGAGGGAAGAAGGGCTTCAGCCCTATGGCTCTGAATCAATTCTCTCCCAATTTCTGTTTGCAAGGAAAAATGTGAGCCACGTGCTTACTCCCAGTTCCCGTCAAGAAGCCATCTGCATTTCGTCTATGCAAAACAGATGCCCTAGGTGGTTTCAAAAGTTACCCACCTGTTTCACCAGTGTCACTGCAAGGTCCTTTGCTGTCTTCCAGAATCCCTTTAGCTGTCCCCACTCTATACCTTAAAAAAGTCACAGTTCCTGCTGAACTTCTTTCCAGATCCATGCAACTTTTGCAGCTGTTAAGTTGCTTAGTGCTGCCCTGGACTGCAGCATTCAAACTGCTGCCAGGCTGCAGGTGTGTCTACGTGGAGCATCCCGATAGCTCTTTCGCACTCCTATAGCCTGTTTCCCAGGGGGGATCGCTCCCTCCCCAGTGGCAGAAGGCACAAGGGATCTCAAAACAATTCTGCAGCAGAGAAACACAGAAGCTGGAGCTTACATTTGGGCAGCTACAGCTCGTGCAAGGAATTAAAGTAGCAGCAGAAGGCAGGCATGCTTCAGTGTGAGACGGGACGATGCAGTACCCTGGTTCGTGGTCTGGCCTCTCTTCTGATCAGTTTTCTGACCTGTGTGTTAATATGGGCACAAAGAATTGCATCCTCACCCTGTCCTGCCTTGCCAGGGACCTGGCTCAGCCTACCTGCCCCTTTTCTTCCCTAGAAACAGCGCTTCGAATTCCTGAGGCTTTTCAGGAAGAGGCCCATCCTGAAGCCCCTCTGCTAAACCTAGAGACCATAAACCAGTCTCGGTCAGAAGCAGAAGCCATCAGCTCTTCGCTTTAGATGCAGTTAACAGTCATGGAGGGAAAGGCTGCTGCAAGAGTGCAAACCTCCGTTGCTTCGCTGCCTCTGCTCCCAAGAGAGGGGACCAGAACCAAACAAACAGGTAACGATCCCAATATAAGGTGATAAATCTAAAGCAAGAAGCATAAACCAAAGGAAACTGTGGTGCAGGCAGCTGCACGCCAATAGGCAGGCTGTGGGTCTAAGGGCAAGAGACACTCAGGCTGAGCCGAGGCAAGAGACTTCCTCCATCACACTTCCAAATGACCTTACACATCCTGGGTGAGTTTGACACTCTTAGGGCAGAATTACGTCACCTCTAGGCCTTATTGTGTATTTTTGAAGAGGAAAAAGCTGGTGACAGAAGTGGGTTTGCCAACTCTGTTCTTTCTGTTCCTATACCCACAGGTCCTGGGAGAAGCGAGATGATGCTGCCTGAGTGGCGGTGGGCCAGACGCTGGTACCAAAGTGCCAAGACCTGGCTGTAAACTCTGCGTGAACCTGCTGTCATTGGCACATCAGTCCTAGGAAAGATGATCCCCAAATCCAGTGGTGCCAGATACAAATGGTTCCCAGTGCACGGTTTAAAGATGCTGTAATCCAATTCTGTGTCAGCAGACAAGACCGTAGGGCTGAGCTCCAGCAAGTCCCATCATCAGCTCCATAAAACAGGACACTTCCTAGCCCTATAGATTTAAATCAGAATAACCAGGGACGGCCTTTGCCTCCTGCCAGGATCCAGTTACATCCCACCGAGCACTGGGAACAGCATCGGGGAGGGAAGGATCAGGGTTTCATAAACAGGAAGGTGATGGTGTGAAGAACTGCTGCCTGAAGAGAGCCAGCTGCTGTCACACCAATACGCTTCAGAAGCGGGACTGGTGCCCCCATGCTAGACCAAAGGGATGTCTCAGCAGAGGTTTCAGCTGCTGGCCAGGAAGCACTGGATGAAGAAGACGTCTACAGCGTGCAGACCCCTCCGGCGCAGACTGCTCCTGGGTGCCAGCCTCAGGAGTGGGAGCTTCACACTCCTGAACTTTTGCATTAAGTTATTTTATGCAATCTACTCCAGAGCAATAACCTCCCTGCAGAGCAGCAACTCCTGCTCTGGAGGGAGCTTGAAATAAATGGGAAGCAAGAGATGCTGCAGCTTTGCAGAGGAAGCAAGTCTGCTTTTTGCTGCTGTAAAGAGCAGAGAGGCAAAGGCTGCTCTGTCTGGAACTTTTTTTTAAAGTGGTGGTTCTCAAAAAGGGGAACAAACAAAGCAAAGAAACCTCCACAGCTACTGCCTCCCCTCCTGCAAAGGCCTTATTTGGGCAAGGCTGACGGTTGGTCTCATTTGCAACCAAAGAATTGGCCAGAATCACGTACTTTTGTCTGCACTTCTTTGGTGGATCCTCCTCCTGGGAGCCCCCAGACTTGGCCCCAGCCTGAGAAATCCTGTGGGATACTTGTCCCTGAGCAGCACTGCTCTTCCCTGAGCAGAGACACCCTAGCAAAGCAAAGGGCTTCAGCTTGCGGTACCTGCGTCTGAACGGACCTACCAGCCAGCATGGAGGACGGGCTGGACCCGTTTAGAGAGATGGGATGGAGAGAAGGGAGCTGTGCCTCGAGGCAGAGCAATTTTGACATGAGAGGAAGTGCTGCCCACAGCAACGAGATGGTCATATCAGCAGCTGCAGATTGTAACTCGCTTTGTTGCYATCCACCGACTTCCAGGAAAGCAAGGCAGGTGATGCTAACTACCCCCACAGGAAACCTGCCCTCCGAGCGACGTCTCTCGAGAAGTCTGCCGCTGCTCCAGGACCTCTCGGGAGCTGAGAAATGTCACCCTGTACCTGTGCGACGTGCACATCCCGCACGTGGCAGGGTCGCCACGTCAGCCCACCGCTGCTCCTGGGGCTTTGCTGGCAGGGGAGAGCAAGAGCTAGGTCAGAGTAAGCAGGTGCTGCTACTCCGTGTTCATCAGGAAAGGAGAAGTTTCCTGGCCTGGCACTCACTACAGCTTAGAAGAAAACTTGACAACAGAAGTCCAGCCAAGCAGAACATTTTGTGAGATCGTACCGATTTCATTCAATTGCTGAAATTAAAAAAAAAACACCTGGGAGAATTCAAGAGTTTCACTCTATCTAATTAAGCGGGCATTGCAGTATCAAGGTTGTATTCAAAGGTTAAACACCGAAGCCATCTCTCTTGTGCCTACACATACCACACACGCAATTAAAGAAAAAAATAATAATTTGAAACCTCAAGCAGATTTAAAAACCTCTCTGCCCAAGAGGAGACTCTGTCCTGTTCTCCTGCACATGTTCCAACGGGTTTAATCCCAGCCCACGCTCCCTGGGCCATGCCAGCTCCCTCGGCCCCACAGCTGCCCTCCCTTCCAGGTATGAAACCTTGTGGGCTCCGGTTTTCCCACTCCAGCATCATCCCAAACATCACCGATCCAGCACCACTGCAGGGCTGCCTGCTCAAAGCAAAGGTCTGAGCACCATTTCATTGCATTTTATAAGACAGGGCTACTTTTGCTTAGTATGTGCATGCCCGCATCTGCAAAAGGTCAGGGAGAAAAGACATGAGACCTCTCACTTGAGCTCCTCAGCCACTTCCAACCACACTTGGAGCAGGAAAAGCTGCAGTAGAATTCAGTSCTGGGGGTTTTATAAAAGCAGGTGGCAGATGGAGGGAAGAGGTGAGCCCATGCCCCTATGAGACATCAGAGAATCAGCAACAGCTTTTGCAGGAGGACCATAAATGCTTGGGGTCTCGGACAGAGCTTAAAAGAAGAGGGAGATTCTTAGAGCAATCCAAGAGGATCTGCAGGGAAAGAGACAGCTTCGTTAGTCCTTTAAACTAAACTCACGCTGAACAAGGGCATTTGCTGTTTTGACAGACAAAAGCCTCAGGAGGCAGCCAGAGTCCGGGGAGAGGCTTTGAAGATGGAAGTCTTGGACAACGTCACTTCTACAAACACAGCTAAGGAGCACCGGAGACTTCGGCAGCTGGAACTTCCCGATAAGTGGATAAGGACGGGGGCGGATTCCTGGCAGGAGCTTTCCTGCTAGAGGTTTGCAGGAAGGGATTGCTGAGAGGGAACAGCGCTGCGGTGGAAAAGAGGCACGTTTCACCCTACACCATCTCCGAGGACTGTTTTATTGGTCTTCTGAAAAACAAAATAAACCAAAAACGGGGGAGGGAGAAGAGAAGAAACCCAGGACACACCGTCAGACCTCTGCACAGCGAGGCTGTTGGTAACGCTGGTGTCTGGAAATCCATTGCTACCCTCATGCACAAACTCTTACGGGACCAAGGCAGCTGGGAGAACTGAACAACCAACTCCACTGTGGCACGGATAACGCCAGGAACCTCCCTCCGTATGGCTTAAAACAAAAGCCTTAAGACTCCGAGCATCCTAGAAGCACTCCACTGTCTTCCTCGGGGCAATTCCTCTCCACTCAGAGAGGCAGCCAAATGCTCAGTGCAAAATTAATTCGGTCACTCTTGGGAAGGACTTTGCTGCCACTCCGAGCAGCGATCTTGGCTCCCCACAATGGGGGTTACAGGCAAATCCCTAAAAAGGGAAAACTCAGACCGAGACAGTGCAGTTTTACCCTGTTTGGTGTTTAGATGGAGCAGTTCCATCCTTTTTCATGGGCCCCTTCTCTCACCAGCAAGTTCACTTCTCTTGTATGCAAGAAAGTGACTCACATCACCTTCCGTGGAGGTGGATGGAGCTGTCACAGGGAGGAAACACTGCGAAAGCCTGGAGGCCACAAATAGACACCAACATGCTCTGGCAATGAGGAGGAGAGCAGCAGTAGCAGAGCACGGTGGGACAGCGGTGACAGGTACCGGTGCATGCAGCCACGGGACAGGCTGTGTCACCCCAAAGAGGCTGAGAGCCCCAGGGGACCCTGCCAGGCTGGCTTGCCCGGCCACCACTCCCCCTCGAGCAGGCTCCAGCAGGTGGCACTCGGAGCATCATCAATGTCCAAAACGTGTTTCTGTTCTGAAACAGGAGGGTAAGAGCAGCAAGGACCCATTTCATAAACACCCATTTCATAAACACCTCTGTAGGAAGATTCAGCACCCCTAAAACAGGGAGGGATCTAGGAACGGATAAAGGGATAAGATTTTTTTCTCATGCAAAGCCTGAGGTTCAAGAAGGGAGAAGGCAGAAGGTGGCCTCATGCAGCAGAGCTTCCATGGCAGRGCAAGCCCTTCTGCTTCACAACATCCTTTTTGATCTGTTGTTACCYGACTCATTTGACCAGGAGCACCAAAATACCTGCTTTACGCCAGAGAGCTCGGGTCCCTCGTGGGATGGAGAGAGCAGGGAGGCTCAGGCACAGGCATCCCCCTTGCACTCCCTGGTCTCCTCCCTGCTCCTGGCTCTCTCCAGGGGCATTTTGGCACCAGATCCTGAAAGTTTCTTTAAGAAAAAAAATTTAAATAAAATCTCTCCACCCTTTCCAGGCACTACAAGCCACAGCTGGCCAAGATCAGCTGACAATGAGCAGTTTGGGCTCAAGATACAAGCTCAGGCAAAACATCTTCCCAAACCCCACTGAGACTTTCCGATAGCTCTCCTGTGCCACTGCAGCCTGCCGCGGAGCTGTGAGAGAAGCACTCACAGCCGGCAGGACTTTGCACCCAGTGAAATGAGATGCTGGAGAGGAAAACACCTTAAACTGCCAGGAGATAAGGAACTACTCAGTTATGCAGCTTCGACAGAACAAATTAGTTTCCATTTGGAAAGTGCAAAGGATACTGCCTCCCCTTCCTGCAGCCCTACACACATTTCCCACCAAGGAGGAAAGGTCCGCTCTCAGCAAATTCAGATCAACTCGTGCTTTGATGGTGGTAAAACCAGGAGACCCCATCCCAGGCTTTTCTAAATGAAGAATATTACTTTTAGGAACCAGCATTAAAGCACTATCCTCCATCTAGGCACAATGCAGTTTTGCTACTTTCAGTACAGAAGATGAAAACTCTTTCTAACTGCATTATAAAACATAACGCTGGTTTCACAGCGAGAACCAAGACTTGTTTGCTGTCCCTGGAGTTATCGTGGGATGTGGAAACTATTCTCTATCGCAGGAACGCAGGAATTCCATACTCCTCCCACAGCACACATGCTGCTGGCAGTTTTCTTGTTGCAAGACACATGAAAAGTGATCTCAGGACTTGGTAAAGCCTTTGCTTGGTACCTACCAGGTTTTGGTATGTGGAATAACCCAGCTCTCTCCCGCCCTCTGGGAAGGATACATGTGCGAGATACATTGAGAGAAAAGTGATCGTCACGTTTTCACGGTGGCTCTGAACTTTATCAGTGTTAAAAAAAAAAACCACATCCAAAACACACCCTGAGCTGTGTGTTACCAACACCCGAGCGAGAGCGTACAGGATGAGCACCTGCCGTAGCAAAGCAACATTTTTTCATTTAACGCTTGTAAAAAATACTGATGCAGCCAGCGGCCACCCCCTCCGCGGCTCAGCTGTGACACAGGCACACGCCTGCCCTGCATGCCGGGGACGGGACCGTGACGTGAAGATCGCTACCCGTCCCCTTCCCAAACACCACAGTATGGGAATTACAGTCACCCTGAACACTGGGAATAACATGTTTTGTCCTGTTCCCCTAAGATACGAAAAATGCTATTTTAAGGAGGTTTTTTCCCCTGCTCTGTCCATGCGGAGACCCCAGGGCTCCCCTCCCGGTGCTGCTGGAGTGACCCCCCAAAGGCCACGCGGATCCCAGTCCCGGTGCTCTCTGGCTGGCCCGATGAGGGTGTAGAGCCATCATCTCCCCCTCTCTGTATGCAGACACTGCATATTCCTCATCTGTAATCAGGCCAGCCCGAGCTGTCCGGTTAAATACACCTCTCTGATGGCGAGGAAATCAATACCGCCACGTCTCAGAGTGCTTACGGGAGCACAAAAAGATTGTGTTCGCAGTCCGTTCGGTATTCCCAGAGCCACGCCAGAAGCTCTGCCGAGACCGAGGTTTCAAGTACAAATGAGGGATAAACGCGCTCACTTTCCGTATCCGAAGGGGTGATGTTTCCTGGCTGCGCGCTCCAAGACTGGCAAGGGAAGGACCTGGATTTCATGCTGCAGTTGGGAAACCCTTTCTGCCTCAGAGCATCGTTGCAATGAGATCAGCTGGAGTTTCTGGGAGGTAATGCCTCTGCCTCCCTCGCCGCGGAGGCAGCCCCAGGAACACAGCAAGTGGCTTTTCCTAAAGGCGAAGGAGAAGGGCTCCGGGCAAGGCAGGAGTCCTTAGAGGATAGCTGCGACTATCCTCCCCGGATGGTCCCCAGCCTCCCCCAGCCCTGCGGCAGCCCCTGGCAGGCAGCACAGTGCAACTGGGGGGAAAAAAATTATTGCAGCTTCACCTGAAGCTATGGAAGGAATTTACTGCTCGTGTCAAAACTGGGCTTTAGCTTCCAAATAAAGCTAAGACTTGTAAAGCTGCAGGAGCTTCAGGAACTTGCGTGTACAGGGAGAGTCCCAGATCGGCGTCAGCCACGGAGCCAGTGACCCCCCAACAAACCCAGCCAAGGGGGCCGGTTGGCGGAGAGCAACTGTTTTCATTTGCATCACTTGTCTGTCTTGGTTTTTTTTTCTGTTTTTTTTTCGGACTCAAAGCTCCCAGTTGCCGGGGTAGCATGCTCCAGAGACCCAAGCCCACTCTGACCCCTTCAAAAATCAAACGTGAATAAGTTCCTCAGTTTGAGCTCTTCGGGGTCCTCCTCAGTGCCAGCTCTCTGCTGCTGTCCCTGGCACAGAGGGAGCTGCCACCACCCCATCRCCTGTGGCTGGTCTCCATCTACCTTCCCCTCAAGCAGAGAGAGGAGCCCACAACTCCTCCATCCCTCCAGGGAAGCACTGGCAGAGCTCTGGCCTTGCTCACGCTTCCTCCTGGGTCCACAAAGAACTTGAGTTCAGCAATCCCATGCCCTCTGCCTCCCTAGCACAGAGAGCCGGGAGAAGCCTGGCAGGAGGATCCCTCGCTTTGCTGCAGGCTCAAAAACTCCTTTAACTCTGATGGGGAGGTGGATGACACAGGTTTCCTCCAGGTACGGCACACAGGAAAAGATTGTTTTGGTTTTTTTTAATAAAAGAGGCTTTCTGGAGACAGAGCTTGAGGCAGTTTCTATTATCCCACGAGGGGGATGGAAATGGAAGAGAAGAAACCAGAGCAATTTTGATGGGTCGGCACGCCACGCGTGAGGGCTGTTTGAGCGCTGCTCGCCAGCGCTGCAGACTCTGCTGCATTCCTCATGTGCAAGTCCTGTAAACTGACCCCTCTTCAATTATTCATTAGAGTCTGCAGCTCATCAGAGACTCTGCTCCTCAAACAGGCTTTTTTTTTTTTTTTTTTTTTTTAAGAGCTCAGAAGCTTGCTGTTAACCATAGCCCAGCCTTGCCAAGGATGAAGAGCAAGCGCTCTGGCAGGAACAAGCCAGGCAGCTGTCAGGCATTACATTAAAAACAAACCCACTTGATTACTTCAACTGACAGGACGGAGCAGCTAGTTTAAACTAAGAGCTTTACCACTGAAAAAGCCGAGCGTTAAGAGAACGGCAATAGGTGCAGCCCAGTCCCTGCGGTGCAGAGGGGAAGGCAGATTTCCAGGCAGCACCATGCCATGCTCGAGATGTTCTGCTCCCACCAGGTCATCCCAGGGGCTGCACGGCTCTGGGGGACCAGACCGGCCGGCGAGCTCTTGGCYGAGCGGCTGGAAGCAACAGAAGAGGGGCAGTGGGCAGAGAAGGGATTTGCTGAGGTACCTGTCTCTTCCCATGTTCGATAGCTTTCCAATTCTTGGAGAAAACAGCACCAGCTGTGCAAACACGCCAGGCCTGTTTCAAAGCAGAGCATTTCACTTGTTTGTTTTAAAACCCCTCACGTTAAGAGGCCGCGATTAGAGTGGTGTCCAGTAGTGATGAGGATCACACCACTGGACATGTCTTCTGTCAACAAGGTTTGCACTCAGCCTGGAGCTGGAGTTCACGTGCAATGCTGGCAGCATGCAGCCTTTGCAACGAGAGCCCTCCATCACCTGGACACTAGGTGGGCACACAGGACTTGCCCTTTGGTGGGCAGCAGGTCTCGGATGACTCTTTCTTCCTCCCCCACTGTGAAGAAAAGGTGCTTCAGGTTTCCCCTCCGACCACCCACTTAGCCATGCAGCTCCAGAGAAGACAGGACAACTGTCCATGTTCTGCCAGTCAGTGAAGCCTACAGCAAGACGCACAGCGCAAAGTCTGGGTGAAGGAGAGAGGTGTAGTGTTGGAAAGCAGAGCTATGCGCAAGCACTAATGCAGTATGCCGTGATGGAGCAGCACAAAGCCTTCCTCTCTTACATCCCACTGGAGGAGCATGAAAAATTCCCAGTTCATGTCTAGAGGTCAGAGCAGGATTCTTCACCAGCAGTGAAGTCCAGCCTGCAGGAAAGCTTCTCCAGYTACATCCAGTTTGCAGGCAGGAGTGAAGAGCTGGGCTTGAGTACCTCAGCAGGTACACAAGGAGTTTAGCAAAAATAAGAACCAGCCTTATTTCTAACAGCAGACTACTGCTATTGAACCACACAGAGGACTGGCACAGGGCAGCCTCACGTCTCTCGGCTATCACAGGTAGATGGCTACAACCCTCCTTCCTCCAACTCATCCCAAGGAATTACAGTTCAGAGCTGTGACTGCAACTGCACTTTGTCATCACTAAAGCGTTATAACGGGGTGTTTCACCCAGAACGACACAAACTAATGTTAACGCTGGCAATGCAGGTATTTCTCTCTCCATGTCCAGGGTTCCTGCCTTGAGCTTCCCTCGCTGAAGGTGCTGTTAGATCTTCAGGGGTTAGATCTTCTGCAAGCTTTACTTGGTCAGGACATGAGGATAAATCAGCAGGAGCTATACAGGTCTGGGAAAGAGCCGTGTTTTCCCCTTTTCTGCATCCCACTATGGTTTGCTGCCTAACAGCAAGTCCCAGCCTAAGCCGGTGGGGCACATCATGGCTGGCATGCACAGCAGAGCAAGCCCTTGCTCCGGTCTCAAAGGTCTCCTTTATGGTGCAGAGCAGAGCTGGAAGAGGTTACTTATTCACTTCCCCAGTTTTCATTGCGCACTGTGATTATCACCCAAGAACAAGCTGATCAGCACTCCCAGCCTGCGCCAGCGTTACCTCTGGAGAGAGAGTGGGCACACTCAGCACTGCAAATCCACTCCTCTGCTCTTCATTACGAAGTGATTTCACTAATTGGGTGTTGTACTTTCATGCATAATTCCTCACACTTGGCACCTTCAGGGAGCACAAACTCACCCCTCAGCCAAGCCGGCTGCAGAGCAGGCTGTAAAACCCCAATTATGAGAGGTTCCATTTTCCCACTGAATTCAAGCCCTCTGTTGCTGTTCCCCAGCTGAAGAAGGACCAATCTGCAGCCTACCTGACAATTAAAACCTAAAGAACACAGGAGAGAATGAGGTTTAGTACCTAGAGACCAATGCACAGCGCTGCCGATTAGCCCCTGGGGCAGAGCAGCTTTTGAGAGCAAGGCAAGAGACCGCCCGTTCTGCTCCTGACCAGCGCAGAGACGCAGCTGAGGTTAACCCAAGGCTGTCGCAGGAGATGCTTCTCTCAGTGCCAGCCCAGGCTGTGTCAAGGGAAACAGGTAGAACAGGAAGAAAATAAGCCCTGAGCTCTGAAACGTAGAGGATATCAGGATAGCAGTCCTGCTCCGTAAGCAGCAGTCCTGCTCCTCTACCACCAATACGAACGTGAAAGAGCAGCTCTTCTGTTCAGCATCCTGCAGACATTGCACTGAAACCGTGCACCAACTGCGCTGCTGCTATCCTAAAGCCAACATCAAATTTAAACAGGGTCAAACACCACCACCAAGGAGGAGAGGAAAACAAAAAAGCCATCTTTGTACCTATCTTTGCCAAAGGCTCCTGTTCAATATAGCGTTGGATTAGCAATTTGGTTTTAGGGATGTGGCCAGGATTGCCTGGCAGATTGCAAACTCTTACAGTAGGGACACACTGGGAACATCCAGATAAGCAAGGATTTGGGCATGAGCAATCTAGGATTGTGCTCGCTGTCAGGAGAGGGTTTGGCTTGGAATTCCTTATGGCCACAGAGCTGGAATGCTGTTGGGATGGTCCTGACTGCAGACCCAGGCTCCTTTCCCTGTGACCATGCAAAGGGAGGCAGACGCTCCAGACAGCTCTCTGCCCAACCTGTAGGATCTTGCAGGCGTTTCCAAGATACTCAGATAAACACACCAAGGTACGATGCTTGCAGGGACTTGTGTACCACAATTGTTCTTGAAAGGTGGGAATCCACACAGGAATAAAAGCCACAAGAAGTTGTGAAATGCGCCAGCTGTCCTCAGTAGGAAGCTGAGTTGGAGCTACAAAGGCAGCTAGAAAGTACCAAATCACAGCCAGCCTGGCTCAAAACATCCCCTCACTACCTCTGCAGTGACCATTTCATCGCGTTTCATGCCCAAAGACCCTAATATGCAACAACAGCAGGTGAGGTGATGATGGAGGCATTAGACTGCATCAGTCTTGCGCTACCAGCTGTGACGTTCCCAACTCTTTTGAGGAACTCTTGGATTTCCTCCTTTGCAAAGTGTCTTTGGTTATTGCCCAGGCAAATAAGGATTGTACTTCTGGCAGCATCCTACTTATGGGGACAGGGGGAGGGACGGCACTTCTGCATGGGTGTTGAGCAATCGCCACTGTCGCCGCTTCAGGCTATTTTTAGAATAGTTCACAGAATTAGCTGCAAAAGGATAGCAAGTACAAACCCAGAATAAAGGTGCCTCTTCCCCTTACAGCTCTCCACACACAGCTAGAACAGCAGGGCATGGGAGGGATCCTGAGCAACCTTAAACTTGAGAGTAGCCAACCTCAGATGTTTACTGCTGCTTACTTCTCCTTCCTTAGTCCTTGTAGGTAGAGCCAGTGCCAGAAGCTGCTGCTGACGTCTACCCCCAAAATGAACAGAAAAATACATAGATATTCAGTGTGCTGCCTGCTTCCCCCATCTGCAGCATCACAGCTGGTTCAGAGTGCCAGAGTTTGCCCTGAAGTTGAAGGTATGTGTTTACAGGAGGGATTTCATTTGTCTGTGCTGGTAAGAAACGTACCTTGTACAAACTTGGAAAACGCAACCGAGGTTATTTCAGGAGCACATAGCAGGGCTTCACGTGTTCAAAAGTTACCGAAAATGGGATTGTCAGACACCGCTCACAGGCATTTTGGCCACGGTGCCTCGGAAAAGTGGAAAGCAGGACACCTGCACGTAGCACAGGACCCTTGTGGTTTCCCTGCTGTGGGATGTTGGACAACTTGCCTGCTGCTCTGCTCCAGCTCCCCAGCTGCAATGGGGACTTCACGTCCATGTCCCACAGAGGGACAGACACAGAGCAGCAAAGAGAACCCCAACTGCTTTTTGGCCTCTATTGCATGATCTTTCTGTGGGGCTGTACCTACAGATGGAATCAGCCAGGGTTTGTCCCAGTGATGTCCTTCAAAGAAAAAAAATCTTCAATTATTTTTAAAGCAACATCCTTCAGCGGCTTTTACGGGAGGGCAGTTTAGCCAAGTGTTTGAAGATGAAAGAGGCAAAGTCTCAAGTCTTAGAAGCCCAGCTGGAATCCAACCAGAAGAGACAGATTTTTTTTTTTTTCCCCATGCCAGAGATGCAGGCACAGTGAAGAACCGTAAAACCACCATTCTCAGGGGAGGGAAGTGCACAGTCTCATTGACCTGAGTTCATCTGACCCACGCCAGATTTCTTGCAGGCCACTGGAAAAGTGCCAGTCCAGCAACTGGGACAGAAATGCAGAACAGGTAGTTGAGATGCAATGGCAATGCCAGAAGTCCAGCATAAGTTCCTGGAAAAGAACTGGCTGAAAAGTAGACAATTGTTTTTTAGGTTTAAATTTCTTTTACTAAAAATACGACGGTAACCAACTGGGAAAACAATACAATAAGCCCCCATGGCCTTTAGCACGGACGATGATTCAGAGAGAGAAACTGCTACAAGGCACTCGCTGAGGGCAAGGCACAGGACAAACTCTTGACAACCTGTTCAGCAAGGTCTCCCAAGCCAAATCAAACATGTAGTGTTGTTCTTCATGGTTATAGCATGTACGTATCAGAAAAGGAAATCCTGAAAGACTTATGATTTCAAGTCACTGATATGGCTCTTTTACCCTGCACAGTGTCTTGCAGGACAGAGAAGTATGGGCACAATTAGGAAATACCCATGCTAACAACATCGGTCCTCGGTCTCGTACTTGAGAAGGCTCACATCAGAGAAATCAAGTCCTTCAACATTCTGCTGCTCATGTGTGGAGCAGGAAGAGCTTTAGGTGTCTGAAGAAGGTCTAGCAGATTAAGACCCTTGCCCAAAACATGGAAAACAGCAGCTCAGGTCCCTCTACCATTCCCTGCTGATGTTAACAGGGACGCAGAGGGCAACTTGACAGAAGCGGAGCTTCTCTCGGCCCCACTAAGGCAAGAGAATAAACAGATACCAGCGCTCAGCAAGGGCAGCTGTGCCAAAACCATCAAACTCTCTTGTATTTCTCATCCCATCTGGCAAGATCACAACATAGAGAAGGGTGTAAACACAGCACTGAAACACCCCAGGGATTCTCGCTTCTAGCCCTCTGCTATGGCCTCCAGTCCATCTCCTGTGTGCTGGACTGAGGTGGCCCTTTGGGAAACTTCCCAGATATGTCTGGATGACCAAAGGGACAGGAAGAAAGAGGGTTTATCTTTTCTCTTCCCCTACTCCAGTCCCTTACACTCCCACATGCACTCATCCAGATTACAAAGCAACAGCTTACCAGATTTAAAAATAGCTGTCCCCAACCCATTCCCCAAGTCAGCTCACACCCCACGTGCAGCTCAGAGGGATGACTTAAAGATGTAACCCCAGAGCATTTTTACCTGGGTTGGAGGATTCCCACTTTCTTCTGGAGCAGCCTGCCCATTCTGCAAAGGAAGAGAATCTGCCATTAGCACATGCCAGGCATGGGACCACTCCTTACAYCCCCTTACAATGGCTGTTGGCTTTGAGAGCCTTTCCTGCAGGACAAACAGGGGAGGATGCCACTTTCAGACATGGTACAAGATGGTTGAACACTCCCCATACACCTAGGGGTCACTATCTGCCAAGAAAAACAATCTTGTTTAAAAAAAAAGGCTCTTGTTCAAAGACTCTCCACACTCCCCCCAGCTGAAATTAGGGCTGCTTATATACCARCCATCACTTGTGGGGCGAAGGCAGCCCTGCACTCCTCAGGCGTGGATCCCTGGGACGGTGGGTACAGGAATCCCACCCTCGGCAGCATGTGCTGCAGAAACTGCTCTAGAGACACAGCCGTGCAGCCGCACCATCCCACCCCTCCTGCACCCACGTGGCTACTCCCTCCACTGTTTCTCTGGGACTACTGGAAGAAGCAAGCAGGGGAGATCAGGTGAAGACGGGAAAGCAGTGCTAGAGTGCAGTTTACAGCCGTTTTGCCATGACGTTGGCTTTAATACAAACATTTATCAGTTATTTATAACCCTATCGCAGCTGATACCGCTGCAGGAAATCCGCACCACCTGCTTGGCTCCAGGCCACCTCTGGCCTGCAAGTCCAGCTTCTGCTGCTGGAGCTCTGTACAAAGTCACAGCAGGTGACCTGAACTGCCTGGAGTAGCATCAGCCGGTCACACTGAGCGCTGAACCAAAGACGTATCAGGTTCAGCACAGCACCGTGCCTGGAGAAGCCAGCAGGAGTGAAAGTGGGTGGGATTTAATTAGACATAGATCCTCAGAGCAGGATAAGCACGTACAAAACGTTTTCTGCAGACTGTGGAGAAAAACAAGGGCAAGAAGGTTTTGCTTTGACATCTATATTTGCACTACAGTCTCAGGCTCCAAAAATCATGGAATTCCTCTCTTTCTTTGAAAGAACAAAGGCAAATTTATTCCCTCCTCTTCAGATGTTATGGTCCAAGAGAAGAGTTACAATGCAATTGTGTTTCAGCCTCAGATTCTTAGTTGAATGCCTGGGTTTTAGAGCCTTTCAGGAATCTAACAGAAACAAAGCTAGCTCCTTTCCTGGAGAAGCAAGGGGATATCAACCCGACATCTGTCGTAGGACTACACTATCCCCTTCTCCCCCTTTGGCCAAATTTAACTTACTTCCTTTGAATACAAAGCAAAACTTGCAATTGTTGATCTTGAGAGAGCTTTGAGGCTGCTGAGAAAACCTCCCTCTAACACTGCACTCGCTTTCTACAACATTCAATGGATGCTGCCAGGTTCACACTCTTCTGCTTCCCATAGGAGGTCATCACTGCTGGTTTCAAACCGCTTGGCTTCTTGCTTGCGGCTAGCTCACAATAAAAGGTGTAATGCTAAAGAGCTAAATTTAAGCACAAGTTTAGTTTTCAGATACTTCAAATCCACAGACAATAGTCCAGAGCCTCCATATATCTTCATATTTAGGTCTCTCCACTCCCACCTCAGCCCAACCTGTGCTGCCTGCAGCACCTCAAAGAACAGCTTAGTCCTACCACAACATGGAGTACCACCACATCAGCTGGGGAGAAGACCACCTGCCTCTTGGCCTGACACTGGCCCTGCAATATTTGCATTTATATGGCTCCACTCTGAGCTCCACAAGTCACCTGAGTACCAACTTAAACTGGGCTTAAGTTCCTAAGTATTTTCAGCCAAAGACTGAAAAAAGCAACAGCACTACTACGCAAGCCAAGCTCATCCAGAGGAACATTGCCCTGATGTTTACACGGAGCTCTTGGTGCCACTAGCACAAAGATAGCTAAGAAGTGAAGTAAGATTTTGTGTTTATGTATAGCCTCCACAAAGAGGGGGGAGACACTGCACTCAAGATAACCAGACTTGGAAACACGCTTATGTTTACTGGCTCAGCTGTCACTGATCAACAATTCATTATTCGCTGCTAATCAAAAACATAGCTCGGGGAAGGCTGTTTATGTCTAAAACAGCTTAAGAAGTAGAATTTCCGTGTCGGACACAGGGAAACAGTGCCTGGCTCATGGTCTGGAGAACAGATCTATAAGGCATATGTCAGGAGAGGGGTGAGTTGATGCGTGGGACAAGGTCTTTTATTCCCCTGGGAAGACCAGCACGTGGTGAGCGAGCGCAGGGTCTGTCCAACCCTTGGCTTCAAGGATAAGCTAGGAGACGCCGGGTGCTACCTCCTGACCTGCCAGACCTTTTGAGTGCCGCGTTTCATCGGCTCMCGACCCCAAGGAATCCTTGTCCTACACACTGCTGTTGACAGAAATCCATCCTACCTGGGGATGGAAGGGGATGTGGAAAAAAAGAGAACAGTGTCCATACCAGGGAGGTTTCCTGGGCATGTAGGTCCATGGTATTAGAGCGATGAAGCTCCTGATGAAACAGTCACTTTCTCAAGCTGACATAAGGCAGATGTGTAAGGAGAGAATTGCAGTATTTAGAGCCAAGTGCTTTCCCTCTACCCCAGAGCAAAACCAGTCTTTATTCCCTCATATGGAATTCAAGAGCCATTTGTAAGCGTCCAAGATGGAAACACACTCAGCTACAGACTCATCACCTCCCAAGATAAAATACAGCCATTCACCGCGTCGTAAGTAGAGCTGAAATAGTTTGTGGGTTTCTTGGTTTGACGTTTGTCTCTTTAAAATGCTTTATTCCTGCACTCCCCCTGCATACCACACACAGCGTGTTAGCGAGTGCATGTGTGTTTGCCTCTATGCCAGATACCCCCTTACGGCACATTGTTCTTGGGGTTGGAAAGGAGCCTCCTGAATGTCCTACTCCAAAAGCAGCCCCGAAGATCTCTCCGCAGGCAGCAACCAGGCAATACCTGCTGCAGGAGGGAGGCACAGCTCCTTCYCTTGGGTGCCCAGGGCAGTAAGAAGCTGATGCAGATGGTGGCAGAGCAGGGCTTGGGCTACCAAGAAGGCAGCGGCATGAGCCTCACTGGTGGCCAGCAGCCTGTCCCTGCAGCTTTACAGCCAGCACTGCTCTGGGGCGAGCGGAAATGGGGATTACAGAGCTAATCTGATGGGCATATGGAGCGGCAGCCTGGCAGCGAGGGCACCTCCGGGCAAGCAACAGCTAACCCTGCCTGAGAGGTAACGCAAAAGCCCTTCTGCACACATGCTGCTCTAATAAGTTTTCTTAATAGCATGCTTCTGCTATTCCAGTATACCGGAACACAAGTGCATTCGGTTACGCAACTGCCAGCCTGGCTGAACTTGGGAAATACTTATCTTAGGACATCTTGCATTTTAAATCCCTTTAATGCCACATAATCTGCAGCACAGGGAGCAATTTACAGAACAGGACAGTGTTGCTCTGATCTGAAACCAGGACAAGTCTCACCCCTGGCAGAACCGTGCGAGACCATGCCCACTCCTGCTGCCATCAAGGGCTGCGCTCTATAGTTAGCACCATCAGCACAAGTCATCCCGGATTATCAACAGCTCTGCTTAGAAAAGCCGCCTGCTGCTATTTCTGGACCTCTAGGTTTTGACTAGTCACTTCCGAGATGCCCATATGCAACACAACAAGGGGACCAGGTACCCAAAGATGCTCTTTCACCCAACTTGGATGAACCGTGAAGCATTCAAGCAGGAAGGAGTGGGGGAAGAAACACTTCACCCCAGAGCTTCTGCTAGTTTGACACAAGGACAAGGCATTTTGTTATTATTAAGTGGAATTTATGGATCTTG
Organism: Phoebastria nigripes; assembly: GCA_035582835.1. Lineage (NCBI taxonomy): Eukaryota > Metazoa > Chordata > Aves > Procellariiformes > Diomedeidae > Phoebastria > Phoebastria nigripes. The sequence continues at coordinate 1,097,829 of JAYKAV010000778.1, forward strand.
CCTATTGCAGTTCAGAGAAAGGAAATGATTCTGCAAAAATAAAGATCTCCAAAAGAACTCGTGTAGCCCAAACAGACCGAGGAGTCTATGCACAAGGCATATCAGAGACGAAAGTTGCTCGGCTTCCTCCCCTATCTTTTGATCACTGTTTTATGCATTGTTCAGCTAAGATGCTTGAAAAAGATAGTTATTCATGAATAGCTCCTGCTCAATAAAGGATGATACACATATACAGGCAAAAATAATTAGCTTGAAGTGGTTGGGTTTGGCGTAATCCCACGTCAGTTGTGTTGCTGTATGTTTGTGTAACAAGACAAGAGTTTAAAGAAAAGCATAGCCCTGATGACAGTATCCATCGCTATGGTGATGAAGTAATTCAGCTCCACTCTCTATCGCTTGTACTCTGCCCCAGCCAGATTTTTCTACTACATAAGCAATATTCTGAATAATGTAAGCAGGAGAGAGAACAGGGGGAGGAAAAAAAAAAAAAGGAAAAAGTATTATGAAACTAGCTCAGTCCCCAGGACAGAGGGACTTGTCTCCTGCAGTGGATCAGTTCAAGCTCCCGCTGCCACCCACTCCCATGTGTTCCACTGGCACAGCTCCAGGCTGAGCTCCGGTGGGCCGGGACAAGGGGCACCAGCTGGGACAAGGGGCACCAGCCGTGACCCGTCCCCAGCAGCAGACGGCCAACACTCCCGGAGCGCAGTGGAAAAAAACCCAAATCCCGTAACAATATGTCCGATGCCTCCACCAGCACGGTGACAGCACCTCTGCTCCATGACTCAGAAAGCAAAGGTTGGAGGAAGCTGGTTTCTAACCTGGATGGCAACGATCCCAGGGCAATTTACGTAACTGGCGTTCCAGAAAAGTCTCCTCAGTTTCTCAGTGGTGCCACCTTGCCCAGGAGTGGTGAAAACTTTCTCCTTGGGCCCCTACCCTTGGCAAATTTAACCTCTCAAGGTGCAAAACTCCCACCGAGCCCTAGTCCCTCTCCACTGTTCGCAGATATGCTGCTGGATCTCAGGGAACCCTCTAACGCCTGGCCCAGGAGATGGCAGCCAGGTTTAGAGGTGAAGAACACCCGTATTATTTTCCTCACTGGAGTCAAGTGCACATACCTGCTCACCTCAAAACAAAGGGAGCTGAGTTGCTAACGTCCCACTTGTGATCACTTGTAAAAAGACTGATCATCAGAAATACCACCTGCAAGCGGCTCCTGACCCTGACCTAGAGCTCTGGCCAAGGTGAGATGGGGGAAGGGGATAGCTCAGAAGCCAGAGGCAGGCCCTCCAGTTTCAGTTTACAATTAACACACCCGTTACTAATGCAATGGGGAAAAGAGTCCTTGCTGCTGCCATGATCTTCACAGCTGACTCGGGCTGACAAATACACCGGACCCCCCCAGCCATTTCCGCTCAGAAGAGATCCCGTGATGCTGACACAGCGCCTGTCTGGCACCTGGGAGACCTGGGATTAAGTAGTAAACGAATCTCGCCCACRGCATTCACCGCCCTGGGCACCGGTATTAGTTTCCTCTCATTACGAGTCTAGTTGCGTTGTCTGGCTTTTCAGGCTATCTTCCTACTTAGGAAGAGAGAAACCACAAATAAAAAGCCCTGTCTCCCAGCAATAACCTACACCCGGGTCTGCACACACGACATGGTTTCAGGAATCGTGATCGAGTCACTGCAGGACTCCCCTCCTCTCCCACCTTCGAGCACARACCCATCCTCATGACTCAAGCGATGCTTCAGAGCAGATGCTCTTAGCCCACCGCACCTTCGTGCCAACTGTTTGGCACCTGCAGCACAGGCAGACCCTCCGCACAGCACCCCACCCGCACGGGGGGTCTCTAGGAGAAGCCATGCCGTATCTGGCAGATGAAAATTAGGCAACCTCACTTCCAATCGCCAGCAGACCTCCCTGCTGTCATTGCAGCAGCGGTGAAACGCTGCCTCCACTCAAAGCAGAGATCTCTTAAGAGGCAATTTTAAATAGGAATGAGCAAATCTGATCGATTAACCATCGCGACATCCCTAGGCATGATAGACGAGCATGACAGCATCGAATCCAGCCAAAACGATGGGAAAGCACCAAGGTCTGAGTAAACACCTGGGACAAAATCCCCACCATCCCTCTGGTTTCTCCAGGCGAGCTGCTAGTTCCAATTTGGATCAGAAGATGTTTAACTAAAGAGTGCCAGAGCACAGTGCCTCAGCTGGCTGCTCTGCGACGGGTGAAAACTGCTACAAGCTGTCCTTTTATTCTGAAATGGCTGTGATGCAAGCCTGCAGATGTGGACAGCTGCTGTGCACCGTCCTGCACATCTGGCTTGGAGGTCTTAATTGGAAGGAAAAGAGCAAAGCAGGAGGGAAGAGCAGACACCCAGCAAAGTGACACAGGACCGTGATCGGAGTTCGAAACACAGGCCTGTGAGAGCAGCTGGGGCTGGGGAGGTGAATAGCAAGGAAGCCTGGAGGAGAAAGACCTAAAATCCGAGACGTTTATTCCCTGGGCCTTCAGCAGGGACCATTTTCCTCTGTGTCTGGGAGGAGGTTTAGGAGCACGCTGCTCACACTCCCCGAATAATCAAAGCCTGCAAGGGCAGGAGCGGAGCCAGGCAGCCCCCGGCGCCCCGGCAGCAGCCCCCAGCGCTCCCCGCCGCGCACACACCGAGCCTCGGAGCAGCCGGCGGCAGCTCCCGGCAGCGCACAGCTCCGGCCGGCTGCGACCCCCCGGGCCGCCAAACCACCCCCCGGGGAACCGCACGGGGCGGGGGCCACCGCAGCACCCGCAGCCGGGAGGGTCCCGCCGGGCGGGGGTGGCGGGGGGG
>JAYKAV010000778.1:1100932-1120577 GCA_035582835.1 Phoebastria nigripes
GCGGGGCGGAGGGGGGGGGCGGCGCTGCTCCGCCCGCCGAGCTGCGGGGCGGGAGGGGTCTCGTCCCGGCGGGTCCCGGGGGAAGCCGAGGTGGTGCGGCGGGGGTGGTACCTCCAGCTGGAGGCATCCAGCAAGCAGCTATCCCGGCGTGGGGCGGGTTTATTAAGGGACAAAGATGATGAGCTGTGCGTGGATGCCGCAGGCAGCTTCTGTGGGTAGCAGGGGTGGTCGGGGATGATCCGTTCCCTGCCAGCTGCACCCTTCCCTGTGCATTTTGCCCTGATAAATTTTGGATGCAAACAGATCTTAAAACTGCCGGTAAGGTACTGCTCGCTCCTCGCAAGCTGAGAGGGGCAGTCCCTGCGTGCTCGCGTCTCACAAGAGAATCCTCAAAGCACCAAGGAGCACCTGAACACCAAACATCTACTGAAAAATACATGGCACCGAGTGTCCAACTCTTCTGTGCCCTGGAAATATATTCCCCCCCCCCCCCCCCCCCCCCAGGAGTGTCCTGCTCTTTCACTGTACACACAATGCTACACAGCATCACCAGAAGAGGTGGTGAGGATAAACTCGGTGACACAATTCAAATTGCTGCTTAAAGCAGGAAACTGCTCTGGGAAATCCGGATTCCAAGTTTGGGATATGCAATGAGTCACTGCTCATCACCTCCTGCAGTGCCCCCCCGCCTTCCCTACAAAACGTGGATAAAAAACATATCCACCTTTCCATGGTGTTTGGAGAGCCTGAGAGGAAAGGTGCCTTCAGCACAAGTGTTCATAATTTATGGCTATTCTCACCTGCTAGGTTTCTCAAATAGGACGAAGTTCTCTTCTACTCACTTTTTACCAAACCCCAAAGCACCATGTTTTCATGTTTCATTATAAAATTGTTAAAAAAAAAAAAAAAATCTTTTTAAAAGGGTGCATCGCTAAGGGTTGACTTCATCAAGGTGTGGCTGGAAATATTTAATGAGCCTAAGTGAAAGCATATACAGCTGGGGTTTTGCATTCTGAAGGCAGCTGTCCCAGGAAGCCAGGGCTGTACAGCCCTTAGCCCTTAACCTGTTCAGAGAGGGCAGCGAACTCCAAAAAAGCCAAATTAGGACAGAGCCCAGGGCTTTGAAAAATTCCAGTTAATCTTCACAGCACTTGAAGCTAATCTGTAAGTCATCATCAGGACCTGCTTGTGATTTAGGCTAGAGCTATCATCTTTTCTGCATGTGGGGGAATCGAGTGTAGAAAATTCCCACGGTGACAGTAAGTGTTGGAGCCAAGCCTGGGAACTGCCGTCTCGGAGCCCTGTGCTCACAGCCCCCCTCTGTGCCATAAGTGTTGGAGCCCCAGATGAAGGCATTAAATAACACAAATCCACCAGACTGGTACTAAGTGAGGTCCTGTTATAGCCAATTAAACTCATGTCACTTACTGTTGGAGCAAGCTGAAGCAGATCTTGTGGAGAGTTATTCATTCAGCTCCAAAGCTATCCATAATTTCCCCTTATTGCCTGGTACACAGCGTGCCGTCTGGTTACATCCATCCTCCAGCTGCTTCAACCTGCTTTAAATGGCATCAATAACATGATGATGTCAATACCGGCATCCTATTTACCTTCTTCCTTTGCAAAACGCATCCCCCTTTCTTTCTGCTCTGCGTGCATGTCAGACAGATCCGGGGTAGGAATGCAGAGGGGGCTGAGGGTAGGACAGTGCTCTCTGCATCCTTTCTGGAAGAGGAACAAAACGAGACACTCCTCTGTGACCTGCCATGTTTTAACGCTAGGCCCATGAATCCAACCTTTGGACATCTCATCCTGGTGCACTTCCCATCTGGTGACAAGCCCACAGGGAATATTTAAGCCATAACGCCAGACTCAAAGGCCATTTTCTACTAGGTGACCCACCGAATGCCTCCCAACTTCCAAGAAGGTTTACGCATGGAAGTCAGGCAGGATCAGGTGCTGAGCAGTTGCCTGCAGCAGCTGAGGGGGTAATCTCAGTCAGGCTGGTCATTAACTCCTGGGAAATTTCTGACTCCAAGGTCATGACTGTTATTATAAACAGCAAAAAAAAAAGAGTTAAAAATAAAATAAATTCCATTTGAAGTGTTGAAAAGTGACAGTTATAGGGTGGTACAGTAACCAGTAGAAAAGCAAGTCTTCATTTTCAAGGTCTCAGTGAAAGGTTAATGGGCAATATCCAGAGGAACCGTCTGAAAGGCAGAGCAAGGCCTATTGCAATTCAGCGAGGGAAGGGAGACAGGAACCTCTGCTGCCTCCATCCCCCAGTAGGTCTATTGAGATGCAGAAAGTCCTTCATATTTCACAGCAGAAAGACAGGCGGGCTGACCGTGAACTTGACAGAAGACAGAAATTATGAAGCTTTATGGAGCAATGACTTCTTTGGGCTGGAAGAAAATGATGGCTCTAAATCCACGGGTACCACCACACCTAAATAAAACTACCAAATTATCCTGCCCACTTCTTTTAATGAAACAGCAAATTAAAGATATCGGGGAGACCACAAATGACTTGTGCATGATTATTCCCTGCATCTCTGCAGCTACTTTTATTAAAGGCTAGGAGAGGATTTTGCTGAGGTAGCTCTACAGTATCCTCAAAATTATACTAACACCCCCCAAAAAGCCTAGGTAATACCACAGCAATTCAGCGGCAATGCTGGGTAGACAAGCTAAGGTCTCTCAATCCCCAGCTACAGGACTCAAAGAGAAGCCATCTATCTTCTGATAGAAGCTACCTGTTATCAGACCGACCCTCCCTCAATTCCTGCACCAGATAATGCTGAATCATAGTTGATTAACAGAACATGAAATGTCCCACACGAGGTTGCTGGTAAGTCCAGGGCAGGATGCTTGGGTAAGAGAAATGAGGTAGTGGTCTCCCCAAGGGTTTATTTCCTAGAAAAAGAACAGCTATAAAAAGCAGCCCCTATCCTGAAAGCATGGTACAAAAAGTGTTCTTTGGAGTTGAACAGCAGAGCCTGCTGTTTGGGTGAGTGTCATGGCTAAATACAGTGATTAAAACATACACACTGGCATTCTTCTGAGACAGTTGCAGGCTGGGGAGAGCTGCTGCTATGGTAAACAGAGACTCCAGATCAACGGGATGGCCCTTTTGTCAGTATTGCATTTGCTGAAAAATCAAAATGCTGCGGTTCTAGTTTGGTTTTAAAAACATCAAATCCTCCTCAAATACAGTTGTAGATATTTTTACCCCTGCAGCTGGCTGGCTTTTGGTGTGTAACGTTTTCCTTTTCAGGGAGGCTGACAACATTCAGTAAGCCAGTTATCCACAAAGAAACACTYCCAAAGCGGACGTATTGAGACTGGTCCTTACCACATTACCAGATCCAATTTTTCCTCATTATTCCAAAAGCTGCCCAAGTGATTCTCCACCTAACCATACAGTAACCCAGTACTCCAACAGCTCACCATACCCATTCTTTTTACCAAAGCCGGGGAGCATCTCTCATTAACTGCCTGCTTCACACTACGCTGCTTTTACACATATAAGGAAATGCAAAAAGCTTGCAGGCACGAGAACTCGCAAGGCTGAGTCCCAAATGCCTGCTACAATTTACAGACTCGTGTAATCTGCTTTGTGTTTACGCTAAGAGAGTCATTTAATTAGAGCTCGCAGCAACCCTCTTTGTATTTTTAAGATTGACTAATCAGTTCCGTAGTTCACTGTTATCCCCGCTGTACTAATAGGGAAACTGAGTCATGTTTTCAATAGGTTGTCAGGGTAGAACTTGAACTCCATGTCCTGTCTTCTAATCCCCAGCTCTCAATTCACGATCTCATTTCCTCGCCTCTTCTGTTTTGTTTTTCCACTATGAAGGAAGAGATGATAGATCACCTTGTTTTGATCCCAGGGACACATTTTTCCTTAGCGTGGTACAAACATCACATTGAAGATATAAAGCAGGGGCCCTGTAAATGAGAAACTTTGGCTGCATTTAACAGCAGAATTGTGTTTTGCTTTTCTGACAGGTTTCTTTCTGTTCCCTAGCACCGTGTGCGATTGCAGCTGCCTCAAATGCCAGCGTTTTCCAAGGCAGGTCCAGGCAGCGGTCGGAATGCAGAAACTACACCACAGCAGGCAGTGGGATGAAGAGCTCCTCGGGGAGCACAGCCCAGGCAGCTCTCATTCCCCTGCAAGGGGTTTGTGCAGACTAAAGGCTTATTCATAGAACAAACACCTCTAACCTCTGCCGATATTTCCTGCAAAGGTGAGCATCATGCTACCTTGCTCAGCTCACTTGCATTTCTGAAGGCGTCTAGCATATCTAAAACTCTTTTCTTTTGCACTATATATTGCATTTTGCCACTGGTTCTGCAAACTACCAGCCTGCTAAGCCCACCCTGCTTCTGCGTGGTATTACTGTAAACCATGCCGTTCCTCCATGGACCAGATCTTCTGAAACATCTCCCAGGGAACCCCTGGCTGAAGGACATGCTGCTCAAGCCAGGGAAGAGTTTTGCTAGCAGAATTGATTAAGCTGTTGGCTCCAGGAAACGCGCTTGATTTGTGAATTTTGCACCTATCTCTCAGGAACGCTGAACTGCAGCCAAGCGGTGCCCTGAGGAGAGGGACCCATCGGAGCTGGGATGTGCCCTGGGAAGGCAGGGGAGGTGATGGGGAATGAGCCGCCGAGGCAGCAAGGCCATATCTGCTGGTTGTCATGGATACAATCGCTGCCAGCCTCCCCATATCAGTTACCTTCCCTTTCCTGGATGCAAATAAACGAGTGGTGGTCCCCTCCTGTTCCTACGCCGGACACAACCATTGACAACCAAACAAAAGGAGAAAATAATCTGTTTCAAACCTAGACATCTCTTCTTAACATCATCTGAGGGGAGAGTGGGAGGTGACTTGCTTTTTTGGTATTCGAACTATGTGAGTCTGATAATGCTCTGCCCAATTGCATTTGGTGCTGTCCTAACCTTTGGCTATTTTCTAGGACCTCAGAGGAGCTGTTTTCACAGCCTGTTCAGCCTTTGCTCTCGCTCAGCCTTTTGGATTCATGACAAGCTGCTACGGACTTGGACTCTGCCGGCAGCATGTGCTTGCTGTTGCCTCAGCACACACACGCGGGCAGAACTCTGCAGGCTCCAGTGACTTCAGCTCCCTGTTTCAAAGGAAAAACGAGAGGTCAAGTGTGGCTCAAACTACACCCAAAAAAGGCTTTTACAAAACCCCATATAAAATACAAGCAATTGCTTTCTTTTTTTTTTTATTTTTAATTTTTAAAGCAGGTTTGCAGCCCAGGTGGGTAAGTTATTTAGAGCGAGTTATCCGGCAAATTTTGTTTTTAATTAGCATACAGATATGTTTGTAGTTTATTTCAGTGTAGCGCTATGCAAGGGAGTGATAACATGAAAGAGTAAACTGTAAACAGAAGTGAAACTGCCAGGCCTGTTTTCACTGTCCCCTAGCCAGGGAGAAAGCTGAGTAAACAACAGTGCTAAGTACAGTCGGTTTTTATGGTTCTTTTAGGTTTAAGAACTTGTAAACAAGTGATGGGGCTTTTAAGTGGGTACAAATAGAGGCCCTCAATTTTGTGCTACTTACAGAGCACACAGGTCTCAGTTTCTCCAGACAGGGTAGGGGAAAACAAAAGCACATTTCAACAGAAACCCAGCTCTGGCGAAAAGCAAATGTCATTCCAGTGTTCGCAGTCTCAAGCCTACATCATGCAACCGAACAAGTCTCGTCCTGCTTAATAGAGGGCACACACAAATACCCGTTCCTAATTACCCCATTCCACAGTTTGGGACGCCATCATCCACAGTTAAAAAAAAAAAAAAAAAAAAAAAAAAAAAAAAAAANAAAAAACAACAAAACAACAAAAAACATTCCAAAATTGGAAGTGAATTTCAGAAATCCTGATGAGAAGCCTAAAGACCCCAGTAAAGTATTTTCCTTAGGGGAAAAAACAAACTTTATTTCTGATTTGTTTAAGACTGATATGCTCATGACTGGCAGTACTTTATTTCTCAGTCTTACAAAACAGAGACTGTTGCACACATCCAGCCTTGAAAAGCCACATCCCAAAAATAACCAGAGAAATAAACTTCCAAAATACGAGAAATGATCCTGACTGGGAATATTTTGGCCTAATAACCAATTGTATTACACAGGAAGACGTAATACAAGCATGATTTTTTGGAGAGGTGTGGGAAAGAGGTGCCTTCATCATCTAGGGAGAGAGAAGCAGGACTCCAACTTCTTTTCTAATACCACTTGTTTTCTCTATTTTAGAAACTGTTTAAGACAGTGCAGCAGCACAGATATGACTCAGCCACCTTGCATGGTCAGGTAGCAGATACATCTAGACGGTGCTCAATGGTTTCCTTGTTGGGGAGTGAACAAAAGGCACAACAGGTTCAGGGATGTCAGAAACCCAATTACCTGGCAAAAGAAAATCTACCTGTCCCTCATCAGCATTAAAAAAAACCAAACCAAAACAGATTCTGGAGTTAGCGAGGCTCTTAGATATTTTGCAGTGTTGCATGTCTCTCAGCACACCGTAAAATGGTGCAGAAATACAAGGTTGGTACTTTGCTGCTTGGCCATTTCAGAATATTCCCTCTTTGCTCCCCTGGGGACAGGATCAATACCTGACAGCAGAAGAGAATTTGCTAACAGTGGAGRAACTTTTTGTTTCTGCTTTTTAAATTGCTCTTTTCCTCCTCTCACCTTCATGATGAGCAAAGGAAGGGAGCTTGGAGACTGCTCTTTAGACATTCCTCTTTCCAAAAGAGGCACTTGTGTTTTATATTAGAAATGTAAGGACTGTCCAGCTGGGCCTTTTCTGTCTCTCTGAGGAGAGTACTTACACCTCTGCTGATGAGGGAGGAACCACTTGATCCTTAACTAGAAAAATCCTCTTTCAGAATTATTCTCTAGTGACTATATAGGCATTCAAAGTTCAGCCCAAAGGGTTTTCTGTTAGCAGGCTAAAAATCCGCCTGCCTGATTCTTGTGTGCTGCTCTCATTTCATTGTCATACTCAAGAATTGCTCAGAAAAGATAATTTCTAAGATCAAAAGCAAGAAGCTTACTTTTATCTTTCTTCTGCTAAACTTTGTGGGCACGCGTGCGATCGAAAGCCATCTCCTTGTTACACTGCGGCTGTGTCTTTCCTCTGTCACTGTAAAGAGGGGAGGATAGTGTTGCTAAGACAGTAAAGTTTTACTACTGGGGACTAAATATCTTTTATAGAGAAATGTGTCCCAACATTCATATTCAAGAATTCATAAAATAAGCACATAAAAAAATTAAAATAATCAAAGACTGCTCAATGCACAGAAAAACCTCCAGCACCCAGAGTGCTCAAGGCACACGTCCTCACCGTCGGTGAGGCAGGCGGTGGTATCTCCCGTCTCACTCTCCTCTGCTTTGCTCGCACATGGGTCTCCAGCCACTGAGGAATAGCAATTTACAAAGTAAAAACTTCAGCGACAGGTATTTTGTCACCCAATGGATAGATAAAAGCTTCAGTGCACGCTGCTTTGTATCAATAAAGGTTTTGCCACAGGCAGTGAGCATTTTAAAAGGTTCCAACTCTGGAACGTGGTTTAAGTTTTGCTGCTGACTTCAGTGACAGAAAAAATGAGACTTGCATGGTAGGTAACGACTCCTTTCACCCTTTTCCTGTGGGAAATCAGATATTTGCTCACAACCTGGTTTCAGAAAGTCCTGGCCAGACCTGCTGTCTTATTTGTCTATTTAAAGTCTGCACAGAATCATCTTCCCCTTAACCTAAGAAGCCACTAACATAATGTTGGAGATAAATGTCTTGTGGCAGCAGCCCAGCATAAGATACGGTGGAAATAGGGTCAGTGTGTTGGAAATGGATAATAAATAACATCTGATGTAACGTTATTTAACTCAAAAGTCTTCTCTCAAATATAAGGACTCTAGGGTATGCTACAGTCCTTAAAATAGTACAAGAAACATAGTGCTATTAGGTGTTAACACTYAGTAACACCCTATACTTGTTGAAAGGTAATATTGATCAACAGAGATGGAAAACAGTTTTTTGGCAGCTGTTTGCCAGCTCCTTGGAAATTAATATGGGAGTCAGTTACCAACGGACAAATGTCCCTTCTACAACATCACCAGCTCACTTCTGGCACAAGCTTGCCTGCTGCCAGAAGCGTTTCAGAAGAGGAAGGTACAGGCAGAAATGGATGGGTTTAAATATCATCACTATACAGACAGAAATGGATGGGTTTAAATATCATCACTATGGCCTTAGAAATTAATTGTTCAGTAAAGTGAAAGGGTTATGTCAGAAAGCAAACCAGTCTGGATAAAGAACAGGGTAAACCAGCCTACCCGGAGCATCGGTTAATTACCTCTTATGATCCTGCAGTTCTTAGCACCAATCACGGGGAAAACTGAGTTATTTGCCTCCCAGTGTAAGATGGGGACTGTGTCTGAAATGCAAAAAATCTGCAGAACCCGACTGTGAGTGAGGTGGCCATGCTGGAAGAATCCCTCTTGTGAGGAAAGCCCGGTACTGCACAGAGACTTACATAAGGCAACCGTGCATGGGAACTGCTGCTGGGTTAGCTGCACACAAGTGCAAAGAAGCCACAGTTCTGTCTTCACCTACGTCTGGTTGTGTAATGAGCTACCTGCTCAGACACCGTCTCTTCGTACTGGGCAGGAACCCAACGCCTTTGATTTCGAAAAATAAATCATTGCACTTCTCACCGCTCTGGTGCACAAAGGCAGCGAAAGCACAAACCCAGTGCCAAGCACACAGCATGTGAGAAGGACCTTGGGATGACATTGGGGCGTTTTATCTTAAACAATCCATTTACTCATGTGTGCAAGCCAGGCASTGTATGGAATATAACCTAGCTGGGGCCAGTACACTTCAGTCCAACCAGTATGCTCGCTCAGGTGGCTGTGGAGCTGCCAGCCTGACCACCTCTGTGAATGACAGGAGGAAAGTGTCTATCAGCATCCCCAATTCTGGGCTGAGCTGGCCTATTATTTTCCTCCCCAAACACAAACCGTAAGCTCATCTTAAGGCTGGCTCATCCTTGCTTTGCTGATAGAAATTGTTCATTTACTGAGTTAATCAATAAACCAAACTCCCAAAGCATTCCCATGCAAATGGATAGGAACCTTGGTCTGCTCATTTTGCTAATCACTGAATAATCACTGTAGGTTTGTTATCTAGGAACTAGTGGGGCATGGTGACAGGGCCTGTTTAATGGAGACATGTGAATAAAATCTACATCATGTTTTTCAGTACAGTGCACACTCCCATCTCCCTGAAACATTTGGTTTCAATGTTTGCTACATCTTCATGCCACAACATTTATACTTGTCAGTGACTGGAAATCTCTGCCTTTTCCCTATAATTCTGGGTGGTGTTTTGCCCACTTCATCCAATAAATGCATAAATCCCCACCCCAAGCAGGCACTGAGAACTGAAGAAAAGGAATGAGTTTGGCTTACCAGGAGCTCATCTTTCCGTTTTGCATCCACTTCAAGGAAGTATCATGAGGGTGTCAAGTCCTCCACATGCAATCTCGCCAACTCCGGGAAGCAGCCACTTCCTTTCCAACTTTACGTGCTACTCCTTGGTAAAGGTAAACATGGAAAGCATGTGTTAGAAGGAGATAACCCAATGACTAAGATATTTCATAATGTAAAAGGTGAAGGAAAAGCAGCTCTCTGCAATTGATGGCATTGCTTCAGCCCAATACGTGTCATAGGGTAGCATTCTGTGAGACTTAACAAATGCAATGCTGGTAAAAGTTGCTGGCTAGCAAACTGAGCACAGAGTTTGACTAGCGTGACTTTTCTGACACTGTAAGACTTTTAAGGAGTACTGTCAATTAGCACAAATATTACAATTCAATTTCCTAGATTGTATTTAGCTTGTAGAGAAAAAGCACACACACTCAAAATACTGGCATACAAAAGCAAAAGGAAACATCACAAAAAGCACAGGAAGCTTTTCAATAAAGTATTATTTCTTTGAACAGTATGATTTATTCTGTAATCTCAGGTTGAAGATTCAGCAAGTCTGATATAAGTAGTTTGTATCAACATGCCTAAAAGTGACCAGGCTTATATGATACCTATTTAAATCTGGGTTTAAGATAAAGTGTTCCTTCCCCAGTTGAGGACAGACGAGATGGATAGCGGCAGCTCTAGTTTACGCTTAAATTTTCAGGACATGTGCCACAGCAGCTGCAATAACTGCCTGAGGAAGAAAAGGAATGGTCCAGTGATTCTTAAAATAGAATTTGGGAAGCCTACGTTCAAAGGCTTGCTATACCACGGATAGGTTCCTCGGAGGTGTCAGCTATGCCTGTAAACTGACAATGAATTGAGCACTCTGTCCGGATTTCAAGCCAAAACATAAAAACTGTAAAGCGCTCGCATACTGTGATTGTATAGATACATTAGAGAGGCTCAGAGGGGACTCACACTGCTCAGGCGATTATCATTTGTCCAATGCTGATCCTCTGAAGGTGGTAGAAGAGCAGGGGGATGGAGGTTGCTGGAGGAGCGCTCCTCCCGCTTTCTAAAAGCAAGTAACACACATTAGATTGTGATAAACCAGGATAAGCCAGGCTCCAGCGTCCCAAGCTTGCTAACAGGCAGCTTGTGCTGCATTTGGACGCTGCCTGCCATTTATTGGCTTCCAAGCACCGATTCTGCGTTTCCTGGTACCACCGTGTGGTGAAGGGAAGGAATAGGCTGTTAATCAAAGCGGTGGTTAATGAGAAAAACAGCACTACACAAATCCCCCGAGTCCACTGGGCTGCGGCAAGGATGTACCGTGAGGTTGCCAAATCCAGCCCTCCCCTGCCAACATGCCTCAGATCCAGCTTACTTCTGAAACCGTGGGTATTTTTTGCAAGAGAAATTAATTCAGTATCAATGGAATTTTCCTTCCTTGATTTCTGCAGGGTTTGCCAACACGGAAGCTAATTTGGTCATGGTGTGGCAGGGAAACCCGGGCATCTCAAACCAGGCTGCAGTCCAACAAAACCTCTTCACCAAACACCCACAACATAGTAACAATCTCTGGTATTATCTCCAGTAAGAAGGAAATTATGAGAAAAACTAATTTAATTGCCTAAGTTTACAATCAGTCCTCAGGCTAGACTAGGAACCCCTAATATATGTACATTCAGTTCTTATACTGAGATAACACTTATTTCCATCAACAATAAACACAGAGATACCACTTTATTAGAATAAAGGCACACAAAACCTCCTGTCTGGGCAATGCTAAAATAGTAATCTGGTGTAACTAGATTAGTAGTAATCTAATAGTAACTCCTCTCTTGCTTCATGATTGCCGTATATGCTCACCTCTGCACAGCAACAACTGACAAGCTTGAGAGCAGGGAAAAGCTGTTGCCTGGAGGGAAATTTGTTAAAAATCCAAAAGTAAACTCAGTGGGATAATTGAGTAAGATAAAATGAAATCCACTATCAAATCTGTTTAGAAGGGGAAACTTAGAAAGTTTAGGGTTTAAGTATCCGGTAGCAAAATGCAAAGTCTTCCAGTACCTGCAGGTGCTTTGGAAGGTGGAGCGACGAGATGTTACACACCTGGATCATCTGCTGCCACTGTAGGACCATTCCTTCTATGTTTTCTTAGTACTTTCTCCAGGCTGGTTTTATGCACCTAAGACAATGAAATGTTCTTTTTCGGCATCTTCAATGCATTTTAATAGATCTCACATTTAGGAAGTTTTCCCTTATGTTTCTGTTGCAATTTCTTCTGTCACGCCATAGATTTTCTGGCACCTTAAAAATTCCCTTTGCAAGGAGGTGGTTAAAAACCTAAATTGTCAAAATAGTTTAAAAAAAGCCCAGCCTTTCACATTAGAAGTCTTCCTAATGTCAACTTACTAAATCTCTTTGTTAGTYGGTATTTCCTCCTCATTAGCCTTAATCAAACTTTACTCAGAATCAGCTCCCCCTGTACCATCTCCTTCCCATCCCTTGCCAATGAGGACGGGCTTGCATTGTAAATTGTGAGTTTAACTATAGCTCCATTTCATCTCTAAGAACTGCAGGATAAGGACCCATTTCTCAGAAATTATAGTCAGCAATATTAGTCCCTGGGTATGGTATTACCATACCTGGGATGATTTAGGGACAATGAAATCCCTGTGCCATCAAGCAAGGTGATTCTTCTGACACAAATGATCCTGCAACTCAATATTCACTGGGTGCACTCACTGAAATTTAGTCCGTTTTCCTTCCTCGTTCCTTTTCATACCCACCCATGGCAGGGCTCGGCTGACGGGAGGAGTATACTGTCACTTTTTCCAAATATAATTGAGCTCTCTGAGTGCAAGATGAAAACTGCTGCAGGAGGAAATTATCCTGAAACTCAAAACCGTTAATCCAAGAGCACTGCATTAGGAGGAACAGGGACAGGAGTTTGTCGTTCTTGGGGAGTCCTCCCAACACGATCTAGTTCACTTGTTCTTACGTTTTTTTAGCCCAATCCACTTTCACTTGAAAGTAAAAACACGGCTGGGGTAAAGGTGGTTCTGTAGGATTACGGTAAGTGACCCACTGGCCTGCAACTAGCTCACATTAACTTCTACTCAGTTTTAATCGTCACTTAGTACGCTGCTTTTGGGGAGTCCAGAGACTTTGCTCTATAATTTCTCAGTAATCTAAATGTTCTTAAGACCCCAGCAAATATCTGAAGTATTAGGAAAACAAGAATCATCCACAGGCTCAGCTGGAAGCCTGCCAAAGGCTTCAGCGCCGTTAAGAACTCGACCATTCTTTGCAATCTTACCTATTAAGAGGCAAATAAATGATAACAGCAGTTTGGGTCTATTTCCCAGACAATTTGTGCTGAAATTAATAAACTGAGAAACAATTTAGTGGCATAGCCACTAATTTTACATGGATTTAAACCGTACTCGTACACAACTACTTCTTCAAGGCCTGATAAGGAACACTGAACCTACTCRTTTGCCTTTCTGCTGTCAGCGGTGACTTTCTGGATCCTGGATGCGGCTGTGTTCCCCTTTGCATACAAGCAGCTGCAACTCCGAGCAATAGATTCCCCCGGCATAATGCATCAGGCTTCTGGTTCACTGTACGTCTCTTGTGCAAGTCAAGTTTTTTCTGTAAGAGGACGGATAAAATGAAGGTGGGAAAGGTATCAGACAGCAGAACAAGAAAAATTATCATGCAAATTGACAGTGAATGTTCAGAACTGGGGTAATTAGCATAAAGACAAAAAGCTTTCGTGTCTTATTTTAAGTACAGGACACATCCAACGTACCTAGCACCGCCTAACAGCCCGGCACAGCTTTCAAGACACACAGTAACCATCTAAAATGAAGTGATACAGCTGTCCAAACATTACCAGGATCCCAGCTTGCTTACCCTTCCAAAATGTCATTGCTGGTCCTCAAGATATCAACATTTGAGAAGTACTGAAGAATAGTGGACAAAAAAGGGAGGATGATGTCTTCCACAACAGAGACAGATTCCTAGATGGGATACTTGAGCAAAGCCCAGGCATGCAACCGAGCTCTGACAGTACTATGTCTCTACACCTAGTACTTGTATTTCTACCTAAAGTTAGTGCAATCCATGGCCTTTCCTAATCATCAGCTGCAAGCAGGAACTGTTGTTGTGCCTTCCCAGGAGTTTTTTTTAATGCTCAAATCCTCAACTTGATTTAAAATAGGATGCTCTCTTAAGTTGGAAAATAATTGCACATTACTGCGTAGCACTGGTACCCTTCAACAGGAGATCACTGGGTAGTTTTTCGTGTTAGCTTTGTTTCTATCAAACACTGGTGGTCTCCAGTTTTTGTAAGCTCAGACAAATAGGACAAAACACACGCTAACACAAAGACCACCTGACAGGCCAGCTTTTTAAATGCACCGCACCCGGCAGCATAAATCACATTCCCAGCAGATACACAGAAACAATTTTCCATATAAAATTGGATTTAACAGAAAAACTTATTTTTAGCTTTAGGCATTCTGGCAGCTGGAGATGCAGATTTGTGGCTATTCTAACCACTAAACATGCATGGATTGCAGCACAGGGTTGCCTGCTCTTTAGCTTTTAATTTACAGGACTAATTAGTTGGATTTACTGTGTTTAGCATCCCTCACTCTCTATTTGCTTAAGGAGAAATAGATGAGCCCTGCATGTCAAGTCAAGCCCAATAGGCCAATAACTCCAGCACAAGGGCACGTCCAGCRGGAAACACCTCAGATGTAGCAAGAGGTTCAAATCTTGCAGCAGCGAATATACGCATCACTTTATGTAGAGAAGAGACAGGCAGAACTCACCTAGCCAAGACGCAGATCATCCAGGGGGTTTAAAACTTCTCTAGCAACTTTTACGTGTATGGAGGAGAGGGGACGTTCTGATCAGCAAGTAGATTTCAGACCAGGATAAAGGAAAATACAGGAGTTTTGTAGCAAAAATGAAAGCGTCAATACCTTCCAAAGCGTATTACGGTATCAGCATGAAGTAACGTGTGGCAAAGACATTAAGGCAGCCGATTCAGTACATCCGAGATGTAATGAGGTTTGGAAGTTCACTGGTTAGCAGTAAGATAGCACTGCTGAGTAACTGCAGAGAAACTTACGTGGCAGTTACCACATAAAATAATAATTTTCCTGCTCGGCTGGAGAAAAATGTCCTGTACAGTAACACACAGCACCGCAACACTCAGTTTAGACTTCTAGGTATTGAAAAGATTAATAGTTAAGCAGTAAGTTCTTCAACAAAAAGAAACCCTGCAATTACACTTCATTAGCAGTACTTTATTTTATGACTAGGGGATGAAGAGACCTTCCAACCACAAAGATGTTCGCGGAGAACACCAGAGCATTCCAGTTGGCAACCCGGCCAGCAGAAACCCGTTCAAAACCCGATTCATTTGGAACAGCTCATTCTCTCTCAACAACATAAGGCTCTACAAAAGCAAGGTAGGCGATTTCAAAATTTCTGATTTTAAAGCATTTAATCAAAACATTATTTTAAATGTAGTKATAATTACATTATTACTATTGGGTGAAATCCCAATTTCACCGTCCAGAGAGTGCTTACAGCATCACCCAGGTTGTGACCAAGTCTCAGACCATGCCACAGCTTCAAGGCTCATCTCCCTCTGGCRCTTGAAAACTCAAGACTCGTTGGGAAATCCCAAGCTCAAACCCGCCATCAGCCCTCTCGCACAGGTGCTTGAGCTGCTCTTGCTCCCTACGACCAGAGTCTCTGCCACAGGACAAGGCAGAGCAAACCAAAGCAACGTCATGGTACCGTAACAGCCGTTCTTGCAAATCCTTGACTTTCTGCTTTGCCCCAACATCTCAACCCCACGCACGGATGTCCCAGGGCTTCCCACAAGCCGCATCTCTTGGAGAACGCCCTGGACAGTTAACAGCCTCTTCTCCTTGTTCCCACTGCTGGGGAGCCGCAGCCTTTCAGCAGCTGCATCCTACTGCTTGGCTGCTCAAGTTGTCAGTGTTTTTGTTGGCCATTTCTAAGCTGCTGCTTCTGGGTGGGGTATATGCAAGACGATTAAACATTATTTTTCTTATATTTGCTAGGGCAAATACAAGACATACCAGCTACGATAATGCAAGATGGAAAAGTAGTTCATACCGGTACATTTCTAACTGGCCGTTTTCTGTACGTCCAGCCATTCTAGAACACTTCCAGCACTCTAGACACAGAAAATTTCTTGATGTGAAACTCTGCCCTGTTTGTTTTCATTGGGTTCCCTCTGAAAACAGCACAGGTTGAAACAGGTCACTGAACTTAATCAAGAACAGAGACTGAAGTCCCAGGAAAGGCCAAGCAGAGATGGAAAAAATATTCCATCCGAGAAAGCTACTGAAGGAGACATTCACACATTAGGGTTTTTGGTTTGGCTCTGCTCTATAGTGTAAGTAGTGACTATAAAAATGGTGCATTTTTACTCAACAAATCTCGTTTCCTGCTTATTCACTACCACAGCAAAGTCTGTATTTGATTAGCAGAAGCAACAATATTCAAACTTAAGTGCAGAAATCTAACACATAATCAGTTTTATGGAGCTAGTTCTGGTTTCACTACCAAGAAAAGCTTACCAAAATTTATCTTCCTCTGCAGTGACTGCAAGACTGCTGTATTCTTCCCCTTTTTGTATAGCACTGCTTTTTAGACAATAAAGAAGATAATTTATCTCCGTAGATTCACTTACATGCTCCATTTTGGGCCTCCTAGCAAGCCAAGAGTTTCAAAATATCCTGCAGCGATCTAGCTTTTAGTAAGGAAAGCTCGCTTTTCACTTGTGAAGTAAGACTGAATTAATTATCTGCATTAAGATGCTTAAAACAAATTCTTTGCCATTAGCAAAACACTGCCTAAATACAAATGCATACATGTACACAGCAAGTATTCTTCTGACATTAACCACATTAGAGATGAAATAAAGGCAAGAGAAATTAGAAAGGCATTAAGAACAGTCCAAGCCAAACCGTATCCAGCTTTATTAAAGGTACTTTTCATAAACAGTCATGGTAATTTAGGCAGGACATGGGCTACAATCTGCAACATTTTACAACAACTGTCAAACTCCCCTCCCTTCGTGGACTACCAAAACGTAAAAGTTGCTATAAAACCGAAGAATCTTCATTTCATACTTGTAGAGGGAAAAGTTTAGAGTGAGGGTGGACACTTTCACATTTAGCATGTTGTTTAACAACTCTTCACAAACCTACCCTGACTTTTAGAGGAAAAAAATTAAAATGCAGGTTTCTTAATCCGAAGATCCACAATATAAAAGAGAAAGTACAGCTCGTTTTAGAGCCATTGTATCCCAAATTAGACACCAGAAGTCCAGATCACCTGACAATGCATTTAGAGTGGCAAGTCCCAAAATGCCGTTTTTGCCGTATTTCGGAGTGATAGGCTCTAGGCAAACGAGGACGCGAAAGGAAATACAGAGGGCATTGCAAACTGCGGTTTTAAAGTCGGCAACAGGCATCTTGGGAGCTTCGATGTTCACTTGGATGCACTTCACAGAACTTAACAGATGTCCAGCATGAAGGAATCCCTTCCTCCTCTATTCAGGAAGAGCCCTTCTTCCAAAAACCGGGGGACCGGGAAAACTTTTCTTATTAAAATTTAGGTTCCGAGAAATAGACTAAGTGACATTTGTCCCCACTGCCCCCCCTCAAAACACAACAACGAAGCGGTCTGTGTGCTAACAACATAGCTTAAAAAAAAGTAAAACAAAATTCTGCATTGTTATAAAACTTGATAAAAAATAGTATTTCAAACTGTACAGTCACCAGAAGTACACAGTTATCAAAAATTCACACATTTTACTTGGCTTCACCAGCACCTTCGGCTTTCTGTGCCTAAAAGAAAAAGGGGAACCAGTCAATATACACCACGCACTTGCACCAAACAACTGATAACTCATTTTTCTAAATAGCAGTCCTCTGAACAGAAGGAATCTTATCTGGGCTGCACCACCCTAACATTTAAGTACTGTAAAAGACAACCTGAAGTTGCTTTATGATGTGCGAACTTTACGCATTTTCAGAACAAGGCAGAACAGTAACTTCCATGTGGCAACTTCAACTGGCAAACAGACAACTTTAACTCTTTACCAACCAAGCAACACCCCCCCCACATCTGTTGATGTCTTGTCAGTGTCATAAGCAACGGGTCTAAATAATCAAGCAATTAATTCCTCTTTGTTAGCGCAAGCCTAGACCTGTCTATGCTTGACATGGAAAAAAATGATTTGCTGACGTAGCACAAGCTGCCAGAGCCGCTGTAATACCTGGTCTGTTTTGGCATCTCCGTTTTCTGCAGGGTTGTTTCCCTCCTTGCCAGCATCAGCTTTCCCCTTCTTTCCCTTGGGCAACTTCTCGCTCTTCTATAAACGTAAGACAACATACACCGTTACAATTACCAACATCCAGTCATTAAGCCACAAGAATCCAAAAACTAGAATGGTAAAAACTAACATTGAATGTTGGCCCAAAAAGAACGGAACGCACAAATGTTTGCACGTTTAAGAGATGGACAACAACTGTGAAGAGTCTTCACTTTGGTATTTTTTATGCAAATTTTGTAAAATTCACAAGTTTTCAGTGCAACTTTATAGAGGTGACGATGCAGCTCAATTTCACCACTACATACGCTGTTATTCAAAGTTTTATTAGTTATTACCGGACAAATCTAAACCTCATAACCCATTTACCTCTCAATAATAGCACTGACACGACTTACCTTTGGAGCTGCCTTTTTAGGTTTAGGCTCTGGCTTTGGAGGAGCAGGCTTCTGTAAGTGAGAAAAACCCCTTGCGTTATTCAAATTATTTTAAGAGAAACATACTACTTTTTTAAAATATTCAACCCAAATATTTTAGTTTTAGGAAAGCAAATTGAAACATTTGAAATTGAAGCACTTACTTGATTTGTCAATTATTCTACCACTCCCATAACACCACACAATGGGGCAGTTCGTTAAGCCAGTAACGTTCTTTCAACTGAACAATGCGGCTCTCCAGAATACCTACAGTTCTCACACAGATGCGGTATGTAATACTCAAGCTGAAAACTATTAAGTATTGTGACATCTCTGCTCAACAAGAGAATACTCACAGCAGATAACCTTGCCGATCTCCGTTGTGGCTATTTAAAAAGAAAAATGATTGAATTTAATGTGATGGAATATGAGCTCTCATAAGTAACTCTCATTTCAAAGTAGTAAAATCCCAGAACTAATGTTTAAGTTTTTAGTCCACTTTTTCCCTGTTCTCAAGAAACATGAGACTATCCCATTTAAATCACTACTAATAGCTAACAGTAGTTAAGTAGATTTTTCATGGTTAAGGTTAAAAGACAGTTAATACTTTGAAAAGTCAAAATCAATTAAGACCACCCCCCCCACCCCAGTTCTCTATTTTGATGAAGTTAAACCTCATTCTCCAACATAAACACTTTATGATCCAACTTTCTCAAAATACTTAACTTCTTACCTCATCCTTAACTTTGGCCTTATCGCCCTTGGTATCTCCTTCAGCCTAGGATGTGAAACATAAGTCGTACCGACAAGTTAAGGGGAGGCAAGCTCAGCCCACGCACCCGCACCCGCCGTTATTTTTAACCCCCACATCTGCAAAGGAAACGTTTTCAACCCGGCTCCCGGAGGGTGCCAGGCCTTCACCGCGCCTCGGGCCGGCGGGGCTCCCCCCACCTGCCCCTCAGCGCCGGCAGGCTGGGCGGTCCGGCCGCGGACATCGCTCCGCAGGCCGCCGAGATTCGGGGAGGGGCTGGAGGCACCAGCGGCGCCAGGGTGGCAGCCCCTCCGCCGTGGGATCCCCGGGTCAAACCCCCGGGCCGAGGCGGAAGCCCCACACCGACCCACCCCACAGCGGGGCGGGAGCAGACACCTCCCCGGGGGTGGTGGTGCTGGTGGTGGGGAGGCGRGGGAGCGGCGCTGCCCCTTCAGGGAGGCCCCGCTCCCGCCCACGGCTGCCCCCGTGGGGCGGCGGTTTTGGCGGCAAAGCAGCCCGGGCGCCAGCAGCGCGGCCGCTTCCCGCCCTTTCCCGCCCCACCGGCGCTCCCCTCCC
>JAYKAV010000778.1:1121612-1135951 GCA_035582835.1 Phoebastria nigripes
GGAAGGAGAAAAGCAGCAATGCAAAAGGCGGCGGGCCCTGCCGGGGCGCGGGGGATCGCGGCCGCTCCCCTCGGGCGTGGGGACAGGGGGACACCACCCCCCGCCTCCTCCGCGGGGAGCTGCAAACCCGCCCGCGCGGGGCTGCGCGGTGCAGCGCGCAGGTGAGCGGAGCTGTTCCTTCAGCACCAGGCGCACCTCCGCTGCCGCGGGGGCCCTCCGCCACGGCGGCCGGCGAGCACGGCACCCCCCCGGGCTGGGCGGAGGGCGGCGAGCTGGAGAGGCGCTCCCCGAGGCACAGCAGGTCTGGGAAACCAACGTTAGCACTTTTTCCTGTATTAAAAAAAAAAAAAATCAAAAGGCAAGAATAATAGATAGATAAATAAAGATAAAACAATTCCCACAGGTGCCCGCTACTCACACTAAGTGACTTGTAAAGTTGGGCTCCTTCCAAAAGGGGCCATTTCTCACACCTGGATATAGGCACAGCTACAAATCCAATTACAAGATACACACTTCATTGTGCCTCGAACTTTTAACCTTTTAATTGAACCTCATCCAGAAAAACACCCCAAGGAGCACACTTCCCCCCTTCCCTCCCCAGGTAATCTCTCAGGCTTTTTCAGACCTCACATGCCGGAACAGCACATTTTTTCCAGTTATGCTGATTTTTCACATCCTCACTGTACAAACACGAATCAGGGAAGCTGACTTCTCACTGAAAGAAGCCTGTAACTCTATTTCCACAACTGTTACAAAGGTTCACTGGAAAGATGCACTCCTGGAACTCGGAGTTTGCCTGTATAACTTATGCCCACCCTCTAATGAAGCAAGGCTTACAGGGAAAGTTGGTATTTTTACTAGAGTAACTGGTGCAGGTGGAATAAACAAACTGTCAGGTAACACAAGCCTTTTTCCACTGCTTGAAGAGCTTTTTCTCCTCCCCTAATAAAAGCCATTGCTGTAGAAAAGTGATTAAAACTTTCTCTTCAAGCCTGTTGTAAAGCAGATCCTTCAATTACCACACCTGCAACAGTACTACTACTTTGTGGAAAACCACAAAGCTTTGGTCACCTGTATCATCATAACATAACTGAAATTTTTTTTTTTTTTTTTTTTTTTTTTTTTAAGGCAAAAATACATTCTTGGATAGCAACAGTCTCCCCATCAGCCTGGCAAAGCAGACTGAAGAGTGCTCCATCTCATGGAGAGTAAACTATTTTCACAGACAGCTTCCTGAAATGCAAAGACAGAGAAAATAAAATACAGTACAAGAAGTTTAAAATCGACAGCTCCCATCATCTCGGCACACTTTTATCCAAGCTACTGTTTGCTACTTACGCAAGAGGAGGTTCGTGTGCAGAGCTTCATTCGGCCAAGCCTTGGGGTATCAGCAAATTGCTCACACTAGACTGTAAAAAGAACACAGCCTTCAAATAATTTCCAGTCTAACAGGAATCAGATGAGTCGTCTGTCACAGGTCAAACAATATTATATTAGATCTGGATGCCAACTTCATCACACCTTAGAATAAGCACTACATACTTTTAAATGTTCCGCTTATTTTTTAAATAAGTTTGGTATGAATATGCTTTATTCACAACTTGACAATGTAGTTATCCTCTTCACAATCACACTCAGAAGTGCTGAGTTTGCAGCACTTACAAGTCTTTTAAATCTGCATTTTCTAGTTTTCACCTGGAGGTAAAAAGGAACACTTTAAAAACAGCAATAGCTGGTACTGCTGCACCCGTATGTGCATTAGAAACAAAAATCAAGACATTTTCTGTTATTTTGACCATGGGGACGGAAACCAGGAGAAATTAGAGACGGAAACAATCTTGGAAATTAGCTAGTCCATCTCCCTGCCGATGGAAAATTGAGAACAAACAACACTCCACAGCTGCTCCAGCCACTCCCATTAAAGTCAGCTAAACAGCCCTTCTAAACCATTTTGGCTGGGGTCAGAGGTTGGTTTTGGCTACTGTATTCCTGACCTAAGCCCACCCTCATTCCCTGGAAACAGGATGTTAAGTCATAGCTCTAGAGAAGTCTCAGAGGGATTTGGCATACTGTATCCATCACCTGGTTTTAGCTAACTTCTTTTCCTTTTTAAGCCATGAAGTTAATATTCCCAACCAATCCTTCTTCCTTGCCTGCTCAGAGCCTCTTTCCTAAGCACAGTCAGTCTGTTCCAACATCAGCATCTTCAGCATTTGGGTTTTCCCCACATCCATTGCTCAGAAGGGATCACAGGACCTGATGAAGCTTTGGAGTATATCTTTTTTTCTTTACGGCAAGGCTGACAACACCTCGCTTTACCTCTTTGGAAGCCAAGAGCAGATACATCAAAACCAGCACAGTAAGGTGGGGAAAAGACAAGATGCTATCATGAAGTAGGCAGTGGGGAATATCTCTGCCACAGCTTGGCACAGGGCTCCCTTCTACACCAGGAATAATCCTCTCCCTACAGAAAGCAAGGCTCCCCTTATGGGACAGCAGAGGAAATCTCAACGGAAGATTCACTACTGCGAAGCCATGGAAAGAATTCAAGTCCAGACTGACTTAACAGGACTGAATTGGTTTGCCTGGGCCAATTCATGAGGAGTCAAACAGAACTGGAGGCTCATTTTAGTTAACTTCTTGTCACCAAAACAGTCAGGCCTGTAAAGTACCAAGCAGCGGAGATATGGCAGGGTGCGTGTATTCTCCATCATCAGGGGCAGGGAGATGAGACAGAAGGACATTACCTTCCTCAGCAGCATTCACAGAACTAGAAAGGTTCACAGTACTCTGTCCCTGCCCTTGGACAGGGCCAGTGGGGATGTACAGTCCTATAGCAGCCCTGCATCCCCACTGCGGAACCACACCGAGTAAATTCCTCTGGGCAGCAGCTGTTCCCTCTAACACGGTTAAAAATTGTCTTCCCAAGAACAACCCAGCACCTATGTCACGCAGACACTGTACACAATCTTTCAAAGAAGTCCACTCTCTTGTGCTCTAGTGCCTGTAGAAAGCCCTGGATTCTTTCTTCCCGCATGGCGGTGCATTTCTGCAACAGTGTCCGTCGGCGCCGAGAGTCTCCGTGAGACGCAAACCCCTCCTGCTGCAGCTTCTTTGTCACGTAAGCCTGATCCCTTTCCATCTGTTGTCGCCTCCTTTCCTCCATGTAGGAGTCTCTGGCCTTCTAGAGTGAAAAGCAGTAGAGCGTTAGCACTTTACCGGGCCTTTCGGCTCATCTGTGGTACAGATGCAAGGCAGCATAGGCTATGGAAGAAATAGCCTCTGCTTGGCCATCAATCTGCAGGTTAAATGAAGGGTGGCTCTGTGTGCGCCTCCTCCACTTTGAAGCAGCCTGCTTGATTGGTTATAAAAAAAATACAGGGATATCCTTCTGGACCTTCTCCCCAAGACACAAGTCTGCTCACAGCATTAACTCCTAGTTAAAATAGATAAAGGTCATGACAGATTGTGGAAAAACCCTCAGATACCAGGATCAGAGAGGAACAGCGTACAGGAGGACTTTCAAACCATAGACGTGCACACAAGCTGTCCTCGCCAGTGTCATCACAGAAACTTTGATCCTATTCACATGGCAGCTGAAAGGTTTTAGGGGATTCAGAACAATGATTTATGGGGCAATTCTTTGAGCTGATGATCAGGTATTGAGCTAATCAGCTTCAGTAAAAAAGCAAGAGTGGGCTCAGCATTCCCAAATGTCTGTGATCTAATAATGTACTGGCTCGAGACACAGCAGGATGGGCAGGAGAAAGGTAAAGGCTGTAGCTATCCTTGCCTACCCTTCAAGTATTTGAAATATTTTTGCAGAACATCACTTTTAGATTCTTCTTATTGCACATATCCTAGCCTGCAGCCTCCAACAGCAAAAACACATCTGCATGCAGGAATATTAAGCTTTCATTTTTTTAAAAAAAGAGTAAAACTCATCTCTGTGACATAACCTGACACACACACACTTAGGGAGTGCTGGCCTTTCAAACGAACAAGAAGAAATAATTATTCTAATGAGAGCCTGACTCACTCTTCACCACACTTTCCCTGTGCCCAAGTCAGTAGTCTATGCTCTGGCACTGTAAATTAGCTTTTGTTGTGCTGGGAATGAGAGTAGAAACATCCCTAGCTACAGAAAGCCCACTGAATTGATAGCACTCCACTGCTGTAGCTCTGCTTATTTGAAATGCAAAGATCATCAGCCTGTTCAGCATAAGACTTCCACCCTTGGACAAAGTGAAATTCTGTCCATTCACCAGAAAAGACCCAATGTGACCACTCCCATAGGGCAGGCTTGCCAACCAACATCTGCATTCTCTCCCCCGGTCTACCATGTACCAAAAGCACGTTATAGCTCAACCTGGGACTAAGTGGTGAGCAACAACCAGCTAGTAGACTCCCTTGAGCAGTCGGCTAACTGGAAAATGAAGATGGCTATTAAACGTGATGCTGTTTGAGTTGATGGAAGGATCTTTTGTCAAATGCCTCCAAATCAAGTTTTTTCTGTACCTTGTCAAACCTTCCATCCAGCTGCCTATCCACACCGTAACTGCCTCCAGTGTCCTGAACACAGCAGCACTCTCCCACAGTAGACACAGCTGCCATCATATATTCTGGCTTCTCAGCAAGTCAAACCCCTAGCCCCACCATTCTCACTGACAAGCAACCCTTCCACCAAGGTAATTTGTTTCAAGAGCTCCAGATACTTTTGGCTTTCAAGATCACCTATTTCAAATGTGAAAAAAAGCTTCTTAATCTCAGCAGTTCCTTTGAGTGAGAAGTCCTCCCTTCTGCACAGCTGAGCTGCATCCCTTAAAACAAGGGCAACCTCATACACTGTGGACAAAGTGGGTTTCACAGCAAGAAAACTAACCAAGGAACAAATCTGGCCAATAAGAAGCCTTGATAATAGCATAGCATGAACACACACAGAGCCACAAACAAGAACTAAGAAAGATGAGACTAGCTAGGAACAGAAGAAGCATTTGTTACCCATCAGAAATTAGCACTAGGAGCAAAATCAGAACAGTGACCTTACCATTCAAGACAGAGGCAAAGCTAATGTCAACAACAAACACAACTGCCTTTTTTGCCTTCCTCTTCATGCAGAAGGTGAATTGCCATTAGCTGTATTAATACAATGAATTGCTGGTAGGAAAAGGGCAGACTTGGGGCAGAAACAGGAATAAAAGAGGTTAAGGATGTGGAGAATTTGGATGCTTCCTTGACTGACTGGACCTGATTAAATTCACCCATAACCATGACTGTCTATAATCTCTTTGACAACTCTCAGAGGTGAGCAAGGTCCCTGAAGGTAGAAAAGGGCAATAATGCCTGTCTTCAAAAACAGAGGACCCAAATAATTAAGGAACAGACACACTCAGCAACCAGATAAGGTGGAGGTAAGAGTCACCACACTGAGTTCCTCCTCCTGCTGGTTACTGCTGTCTCTGTGCTACAAGCTGCTGCCCCCCCAGGTTTCCCCATCAAGAGCTCCAGCTCCCAGACTTGTTTTGCTTAAAAATAGCCAGACTACCAAGTCACTACTAAGTTGGCCAGATTTATCTGAACCCGGTCAGCGAGAGCTCACAAGAACAAATTTAAGAGGAGAGGAACAATGACAACGAGCAACAGGAACAATCTCTTCAGTAGGCACATCTGGAGCCCCCAGAAAGAGGACACTTGTCCACAGTCTCACAGCTCAGGCAGCCTCACTTCAGCTCCCAGGAAGGAAACTCTAAACCCGCTTGTTACAACCCTAAAAACAATAGCAGAATTAGAGGAAGAGCAGGCAAATTCTCCCTGCTCATTCCAGAGTGAACTCAGCAGTCTTTGCTTAAACCACTGATGAAGTGGTTTGAGTTAAACTGGCTGATTTTACCCTGTAGCAAATCAGGAGTGCTTACTTGTTCTGTCCTGTCAGCTGATGAGTGGGGACAGATACTTCCAGCTGGTGGAATAAGCAATGAGTAATAGAGACAGTGGTGACTTCAGATACTTTAGGTATTCCCAAAAGCAGAGGAGTCTGTCCACACGCTAAGAAGTTATAATAAGTCACATGGGTACAGAAGCAACACATCTGGCATTAGCTGCTACTGAAACAAGGTCTTAAGTAACCGCACTAAATAAACAATTCCTCTGCTCCCACTATGCACCCTCTCACCTCATCTCCAGCACATTGCTGTGCAGATAACACGCTGTGTTGAGCTTTCCATCTCCCCGAGGCTCCCTTACCTGTAAAGCACTGTAGTTCATCTGGAACCGAAGGATAGCCTCACACAAGTTCCAAAAGGAATATTCTGGCCACAAGACTGACTGAAACACCAGGCATGAATGGGATGTCTGCAGAAAGCAAGATCACCAACAATTTAATCATCTAGCRAGGGAAAAGTCATCAAGATGCAGCTCTGTTGGTCAAACTATGCCAGTTTCCCCACAAAGATTTTACCTAGACTGTGTTATCAGATTCTACTTAAAATGAAATAAATACCAGCCAAGAGAGTTTGAAATTGCACAATGTAGAGTCTTTCTAATTAGTTTTTAATGCTGGATGACTAAAACTAGTCATCCATTCCTGTAAAAATACCAGCAGAATTCCTTCTAATGCTATGTTGGTCTTCACAGAGGTATTTTTAATAGCTTAAGCAACACAGACTTACAACAAAACTAAAATAGCAACACTGGACTACCAAAGGCTAAGTTAAGGGAATAATAGATGAACTGAGGATCAGGACATGACATTTAAGCCATTCATCAAATGACATCTCATGATATTCCTTGCTGCCCACTCATGGCATTTAAAGTGCTTAATGAATCTAAGAGTTGTGGTGCACTGAAGATATCCTAGAGCTGAAAGATGCAAGCTTTCAAGTTAAAACCTATTTTCGCCATCAAGTCCCTCAAAGTTTCAGGTAAACGTGTTCCTGTGACCATTACTACAAAATTTAACACTTAAAAGGACTCTGTGTGACTCTTAAAATTGTAGTGATATAGAAAACCTTAGTGTCAATTCTATAAAAAAAAAAACCAACCAACCAAACACCAAAAAACCACCATAAGGACATTTTCTTTGACACCAGAGAATCATCCTGAATAGCACAATGTCCTCCTACTTTGGGGCTGTCAGGACACACATGATTGCTAGTGAAGGGAAATTTGCACTAATGCTCTGGCGTGTGAGCTGGCAGAATGGGAGCACAAGCACACGTTCTCCTCTGCTGCTTCTGCTGTAATCCACGGCACAGGAGAGGGGCATCAGGCCAGCCAGACTCACAGAGCACTGACTTCCTCGGTATTGCTTCACCAGTTACAAGCTCACTCTCCGAGGCACCTCTGCCAGGACTACCACCAAGAGGAGCATGCAAAATGTTAGTTTGCAGCATTGACACCCGTCCAGGGTATACGTGTGCCCAAAAGTACAGGGAGGAGAGGGAGATGCCTTGGTAGGCAACCGCAACTCAAGCCAGACAACTTCTGTGAACTTGCCAATTAAATAAGTTGGAATAGGAACATTTGATGTGGTTGCTTAAAGGCAATTGGGTTTTGGCTCCAAATTGTACATGTAAACCAAAATGTTAGCTTTAAGTAAAGCAGCTTGACTCAACTGTTCTCCTGCAAAGTTTGGGTTACAAACAAGCCAATATTGCCTAGCACAGGAGAGAGAGAAATGGAAGCAGCTTTGGATACAKTAACTGGAAATACACAAACCTTATATGCATTAAAAACTTACTATGTTTTGGCTTAGCAGCCTAGTCATGCTGATTTGACTTTGCCATCCTTAGAACCTGTCTTACAGGGTCTTGTTTCATTATGGAAGTCACATAAACTTCTGAAACTGTGACAAGTCAGGCATGTACATTACAGGGTTACAGCCTCCGATACCTACAGCTGACACGTGACAAACGCCTGTCCCAGGAATCGAGAAAACCTTCCTGGGATTTCCTCATTCCAGGAAACATATTGCCAGGTTAAATTAATCAAAGCCAGGAATTTACCAATCAAATGAGGAATTACCTAAATGTGAGAAGAGGAGCAAAAGCATGAGCAATTCACGATTTTCTTGACTGCTGTCAGCTAGACTAATTTGTGATTTCTTATTAAGTGTTTTCAGGATGATACAAATTTCAGTCTTGTGCTGCAAGGTATTTCAGGCGATCACAGAACAGCAAGAAATGGACACCTCAGAGGTGCCCCAGCACCCAGTGCATACAAGAAGTTACCTAACCCCTGGCAGAGAGAGTTTAAAAGCCCTCATGTCAGCTCACACCTGGAGTCAGTAGAACACTCCCTGATGCAAAGATGGAATATTTCAAGGAGAAAACAAAGACTTTACCTGCCAGAGCAAGAAATCACTCAACCGAACCTCTCCAGAGGTTCGAATCAGGAGGTCTGGGTCAGGGGAGTTGTTGGTGTACAGACACTTATCAAGCAACGATTCGGACACATCACTAAGGAAGACAGATGCACCTTATTAAGATCACTTTCCTGACCCGACGGAGGTGGCACTACTAAATCAGAATTACTGAGGTTTTTTTTATAAACACAGGACTGCAGATTAAAACTGGGTGGTGGAGCTGTACCACAGCCAGTCATCAACTTGCTTCTGATGGACACTGCTGTCTGCTCCACAAGCTATTTCAAATGCTCTTTCAGCCCCCAGAGCATCCCCCCCCATGCTCTTTGAAACATAATACAGTGGTGGAACCAGACTGTGAGGAGTTCCATCTGGAGCAGAGAGCAGAGTGCTAACTACTCCATCTCCTCCAGGGTGGAGGAACAGTTCAGTATTCATGATTCATCTGTTGTTTGACCTCATAGCTAAGACTGCCAGCCAAGCAGCCAATTGTTGTGGCATAAAAATCTGCCTTCACATTTAAATTAACTTAAGACACAGACCTAATTTCTCTTCTGCCTTGGTTGTGTATCTATCACCATGGTAACTGAAATAATAAAAACCAAACATTGCATAGTAACTTTAAGTCATTTGTTCCAGTCATACTGGTTTAATGAGATCTATTTAAAAGCCACTTGGCTTCTGAGAGGTTATTAATAAAGCGTAGGAGGTAAGACCAGGCAATCTTCATCTATGAAGCCTCACACAGAAAGACAAGAGTTACCTGGGTTCGAGCAGTCCTTGTTCCACCCCCCAAGCCATCTCCCTGACAGCATTGCTGATTTCATGTCTCGATGTGTATGCAAAGCAGACATTTAGAAAGCATCTGAAAAGAGGATAAACATGTGAAAGACTAACCTAAGGAAGGTACAGCAGATGACAGAGAGAAGAATAGCTACAACAGTTATGTGTGCTTGCAGGACAAAGAAAAAAAAGGTGTATCATGTCTGCCAAGTCTCAGCCTTCTGGTAGAAGAGGAAGGCGTGAGGTATCAGCTACTTTAAACTGCGCATTACTTACTTGTTGTAGTTCCTAGTTGCCAGCACAGCTTGGGCTATCACCTCCTGAATATCCAAGGGCAGAAGTGGCAGGTCCCCGAGGACACGGATACACACACCATGCTTCTTCAAGCTCTCCCTACACCCAACAACAAGAGTGAGGACTACAGAAAACAGATCAGTCCCTGCTGCATCAGTGCTGTGTTTGCCTTGCGTAACATCCACCAAATCAAAACAGCAGGCATGTAGCAGGCACAGCTTCAGCAAAACTAAGAATTAGAAAAAGGCAAAATGACCAAATGTTTTTCAGGTGTTGACACCTGGCTTAGATATCCCAAACCATTCTGTAAAGGGAAACTGATCATTCCCCATACAAGTTCCTGAGGTACAGACATAACCAAAGAACTAGAAAATGATCACAGGTTAGGCATTCCTACCTGAAGTTATAAAAATCCATACGGAAAACTTAGAATACAACCATAGACTCTGGCCACCTATAACTAATCAAAAATTAAGATGACTAATGGTCACCCACAGAGTAGCGCAACTACTTTCTGGTGTAAGGAAAGATTAATGTATGAGGGTGGTATGGGGGTGGTGGAGTGCACGTCAGATGAGATAGGAAATCATCCATGCCTGCTATGGCACTATTCTGAGCAGACAGGACACCCCATGGGATCTTACAGGTTCCTGCTGCTGTCTGTCTGGTGGTACAAACTCCCTGATGAAGGGCTGCATTGGGTATGAACCAAGGAAACAGCCTCTTTGAATCATGGCGTACTGCAGCGCTCAGACAGCCCTGATCTTCCCAACTTCTACTAGCGCACACACGCTATCCTCTCCCTCCCATTCTTCCAGCTGCGTCCCCTCACTGCCTTTCAAATTTACTTCAACAGGATAAGCACCCCTCCCATGCACCACTCTTCGTACCAGTCAGGTGTGGGGAAACAAACATATCCACTGAGCAACAAGGCACTGTAACACCACTCCCTGCTCACTCAAACGTGTACTAATTCCATCTACATGCAATACATGAACTAGTTCTCCAACTCCAACAAGTGACTTAACACACCATGTGCCCATATGTAGAAGTCTCAAGTTACCGCAAAGCAAGTTGCTGAGCTAAACTCTGATCTGCCAAGAATTCTGTGACAGAATTTAAGAAACAAGGCGTCTAGCACTCTAGTGCTAAGCAGGAATTTCTAATTGTTCTGTGCTCATCTGAAAGCTGTAGTATTCCAACCGTTTGGACGGGACTGTCGCACAGTAAGCCACGTGATACAGACACAGATCTGGTATGCTGGGAGACTGTGCGTGCTCAGGAGCTGTACATCCCATCTAGGTAGGCAGAGACCCTCAACACAAATCTCTAGAYGGAGGCGAAGAATGGCTTACTTCACTTAATCCATTTTCACAACTTGTAACAACCCTGTAAATACCTCTTAATCATGTTCTGCTTTAGTTCCACCCTGTGGGATACAGACATGGGAGGATTCTTACTGTTCTTCCAGTAGGCGGCTAAATTTCTGTCTTGCCAGATCCATTAGTCCATCCACCTCCTCCTTGGAGCGTTTAAAGTTTTCAATACTAAAGGCGTAAACAGTGACCTCCCGAATGCCCAGATTTAAGCACCAGCGTAGTGTCTGCAAGACAACAAAATATAATGGAAAACAAAAGTCAGATAAGCAGACTCAATCAGACAGGTCAGCAAGACCCAGCTTCTCCACTGCTAAAACCTTCCTGTCATTTCCCACTATGCTAAGACTGGACCAAAAGAAACAACCATCAAGAGCTGACAATGAAACCCACTTGATGAGAATTTTAGATTCATCTTAAAGAACAGGAGGAAAATATCACTATCTAAGGATGTGAATCCACAATGGGACTAATCCAGCCAGGGAAAGCACTTCTTGTAGATAACATTATAAATTATATAATACCGTACCTTTCAAGACCTTTTCAAAGAAATTCAACCTGCTTCACAGAATTAAAAGCTTCAAGATCTGCAAAGCAGATATTTAATCAAGTGTAAAATAAAGGGGAAGAAACCAGCTGATTAGAATGACTCTGCAAGATAACAGGAAGAGAGAGAGAGAAGCTGAAGTTGGGAACCCTGATGACTAACGTCAGCTCCAAGCACAGGCCTGACTCTAGCGAAGAAAAGGAACACAATACACCAGCCAAGCAGTAAAGAGTCAGCTGGTAAATGCAGCTCAAACTTTCAACACACAACTAAAAGGCAGCAAACATCCTTCCCACCTGTGCCAGCTTATCAAAGCCTTGCGAATGCCCCTCCTGTCTCTTCACGTGGCACTTTTGGGCATAACGGCGATTGCCATCCATGATGAAGGCAACATGCTTGGGCATTGGACCTGCCTAGAAAATAAGGAGAAACACAACAGACCAGAAAGCAAACAGCCAAGTTGGCATCTTGCATCACAGAGAGTTTAGTCCCACTGTTCCTGGCAGCGCTGCCCATTTGTAGGAGCGCAGTGCGTATCTCCCAGCTTCATGTCTGGAGATGGAAAGAGTACAAAGCTAATTACCTCTTTGCTAACCCCAGTTTAGGCTCTCTAAAAAGCATATCAGTATTGACAGCTGCCTAAACTGAAAAGCAGCTTTGCCCTCCCCATTTCTATCGCATGACAGAGAACTGTAGTGCTCAGGAGAGAGAGCAGCACTGCCACAGCTACCTCTCTACAGCCACAGGGGAGGGTGCACACAGTTTTATGCTGCCGTAACCGTAAGTATTTTTTATTTCAGAGTTCAAGGGCATTTTCAAAGACACAATTAACTTAAGAGAAAACAAAAAATGTCATGAGACTTTCCCCTACTTAAGAGGAGTATTCCTTTCCACTGACCTCATTAGGTCTGCACAGATCCTTTTGTGAGAAGGACAGTAGCACCAGCCTCAAGACTCTGCTGAGCAAAGACAGAATTTTCCTGGAACTGGTGAGTTATTATTCTACTCAGCAGAAACTCAGTTTTATTTCTTAGACTCCTAATCCGACCATCTTGCTTCTCTCCCTCCTCCCATGCCCTGCCTTCAAGGGCACAAAACATGGAAGCCTGGGAGTGTAAGCTCATTATTGGCAAGCACTGCCTACAGCCCTGCTCATTTGCAAGACCAAGCTTAAGTAATTTTCCATCCTCAAATGTACATGTAGTGCCAGCATTAATATGTACCCTTGCTAGCAACACTATATTTCCAGAGCAGAGCAGTCACAAAGACAGTTCTGCTCTGAATCCTGATGAACCTGCCAATTCTTTACCACAGGTAACCAAATTCATTCCTTACCTTAATGATGTTGGCACAAAATCTCTCTACAATGGTCAGCTCGCCTTCTCTGATCCATGACATGTCTTACCGAGAGCTCCTTTTCTTTTTCAGTGGGAAGATGAAAATAAAGGGGTTAGAGGTACAGAAGATTCTGTTTGAGCCCAAAGCAACACTACAAACCATCACCTTGGAAAAATAAGCTTTGACTAGCTGCTTTAGAGCCCTTTTTATCATCTGTACAAGTACTTCGATAAGCAGGCAATGAGGGAGCTCTGAAACGAGCTCTGGAGTTTTCCAGCTGTATGTCATGAGAGTGGATTCTGCACTGGCTGGTAGCAAGAAAAAAAACATTACTGCGTCTTCCAGCCGAACGAACTGGTGAGTTAGTACAGACCCACAATTTGGGCTATCACCCGGCGAGTCACAGGGTGGCGGCAGCACAAACCGACCTTCAATGCTTTGTGTTGGAGTTGTGGGAAACCCTTCAAATGAAGCAACCAGCTACCCTGCACTAGTGTCACCACTGATATTTCTTTTCCTTCAAAAGTAGGGAACTTTAGCCTCTGGAGCTGTAAAAATATTGGGGTTTTTACCACATTATCTGCACATCAAATACTAATATCTGGTTTGAGCTAACAAGATACAAGAGTTTGCTGAACTTCCACATTRATCTTTAATTCTCTCAGCTAGGAACCCTGAAAGACGTAGGCAAAGCAGCTACAAAGAGAGGGCTGTGGGGGCAACAATCCAGATCCAACCACCTGGTACACATCTAGGGACCGAAGCAGATTCAAATTACACCGATTTCATTAATTTTTTGTATCGGCCTTCTCTGCCTCTTCCTTCAGGAAGGGATCTCTAGCCACAGATGCAGCCACAAAACATTAAAGCAAGGAACTGCTGAACCGCGGGCGCTGTTACTAAAGCTCTTAACGCTCCCCTTGAATAGCTCAGGCTGAAAACACATCCTCTTCCAACACCATCTTTGGCTGTTAACAGCAATCAATCTTTTACACACGATTTCACGCAGTCATCTTCAAAAATAAGCTTGACAAAGAAACCCCTTGTCTGTAAGCCAGGGACAGAGCACCAGAAAGGACGGGACTCGCTCATGCCCAGCCGGGTGGGTGCAGCCAGGGGAGCCTTTACGGCCCTCAGCCGCTCTCTCTGCGGGAGGCAGCTCTCCCTACCAACAGCCCGGCTGCCACCCACCGCCGGCAGCGAGCAGACGCGGAGGAGAGGGSGAAGGACACCCGGACCACCCCCTCTGGGTGAGACAGGCCCGAAACGGGCCCTCCACGGCCTTCCCCGCCAGGCACGGGGGAGGCGGACGCCGCATCTCCCCGCTCACAGAGGGGACGGGGCGTCCCTCAGGCCTCCCCCGGCTCCGTGAGGGGAAGGGAAGCGGACGCCGGCGGGAGAGACCCGCTGGAAGGAGACACCCCCCACCGCAACCCCGAGGGG
Organism: Phoebastria nigripes; assembly: GCA_035582835.1. Classification (NCBI taxonomy): domain Eukaryota; kingdom Metazoa; phylum Chordata; class Aves; order Procellariiformes; family Diomedeidae; genus Phoebastria; species Phoebastria nigripes. The sequence goes on from JAYKAV010000778.1 coordinate 1,135,756, forward strand.
CTGCCCCGCTCCCGCCGCCCGTTACCTCGCCCGGCGGCGCCGCCTCAGCCTCCACCAGAGGGTGACGTGCCCTTCCGCCTGCGTCACCCGCCGGCGCCCAGGGCGGGAGGCGCGCGCAGGCGCCGACGCCGCGGGGCGGGGCAGGAGGCGAGGCTCGTGCGCATGCGCGGGGTGGGGGGTGGGGGCGCGGGCGCTG